>OU744319.1:37836116-38416081 GCA_916610145.1 Eristalis arbustorum
GAAGGGGTTTCTGGACAAGGGAACCGAAGGGATTTGTGGACAACGAAAATGAAAGGGTTTCTGGACAAGGGAACCGAAGGGGTTTGTGGACAACGAAACCGAAAGGGTTTCTGGACAAGGGAACCGAAGGGGTTTCTGGACAAGGGAACCGAAGGGGTTTCTGGACAAGGGAACCGAAGGAGTTTCTGGACAAGGAACCGAACGGGTTTCTGGACAAGGGAACCGAAGCGGTTTCTGGACAAGGGAACCGAAGGGGTTTGTGGACAACGAAACCGAAAGGGTTTCTGGACAAGGGAACCGAAGGGGTTTCTGGACAAGGGAACCGAAGGGGCTTCTGGACAGGGAAACCGAAGGCGTTTCTGGACAAGGGAACCGAAGGGGTTTCTGGACAAGGGAACCGAAATGGTTTCTAGACAAGGGAACCGAAAGGGTTTCTGGACAAGGGAACTGAAGAGGTTTGTAGACAAGGAAACCGAAGTGGTTTCTGGACAAGGGAACCGAAAGAGGTTTCTGGACAAGGGAACCGAAGGGGTTTCTGGACAAGGGAACCGAAGGGGTTTCTGGACAAGGGAACCGAAAGGGGTTTCTGGACAAGGGAACCGAAGTGGTTTCTGGACAAGGGAACCGAAAGGGTTTCTGGACAAGGGAACCGAAAGGGGTTTCGGTACAAGGGAACCGAAAGAGGTTTCTGGACAAGGGAACCGAAGGGGTTTCTGGACAAGGAAACCGAAAGGGTTTCTGGATAAGGGAACCGAAGGGGTTTCTGGACAAGGGAACCGAAGGGGTTTGTGGACAACGAAACCGAAAGGGTTTCTGGACAAGGGAACCGACGGGGTTTCTGGACAAGGGAACCGAAGGGGCTTCTGGGCAAGGGAACCGATGGGGTTTCTGGACAAGGGAACCGAAGGGGTTTCTGGACAAGGGAACCGAAGGGGTTTGTGGACAACGAAACCGAAAGGGTTTCGGACAAGGGAACCGAAGGGGTTTCTGGACAAGGAACCGAATGGGTTTCTGGACAAGGAACCGAAGGGGCTTCTGGACAAGGGAACCGAAGGGGTTTGTGGACAACGAAACCGAAAGTGTTTTTGGACAAGGGAACCGAAGGGGTTTCTGGACAAGGGAACCGAAGGGGCTTCTGGACAAGGGAACCGAAGGAGTTTCTGGACAAGGAACCGAAGGGGTTTGTGGACAAGGGAACCGAAGGGGTTTCTGGACAAGGGAACCGAAGGGGTTTCTGGACAAGAGAACCGAAAAGGTGTGTGGACAACGAAACCGAAAGGGTTTCTGGACAAGGGAACCGAAGGGGTTTCTGGAACAAGGGAACCGAAAGGGTTTCTGGACAAGGAACCTAAGGGGTTTGTGGACAACGAAAATGAAAGGGTTTCTGGACAAGGGAACTGAAGGGGTTTGTGGACAACGAAACCGAAAGGGTTTCTGGACAAGGAAACCGAAGGGGTTTCTGGACAAGGAACCGAGGGGGTTTCTGGACACGGGAACCGAAGGGGTGTGTGGACAACGAAACCGAAAGGGTTTCTGGACAAGGGAACCGAAGGGGTTTCTGGACAAGGGAACCGAAGGGGTTTCTGGACAAGGGAACCGAAGGGGTTTCTGGACAAGGAACCGAAGGGGTTTCTGGACAAGGGAACCGAAGGGGTTTCTGGACAAGGGAACCGCAGGGGTTTGTGGACAACGAAACCGAAAGGGTTTCTGGACAAGGAAACCGAAGGGGTTTCTGGACAAGGAACCGAGGGGGTTTCTGGACACGGGAACCGAAGGGGTGTGTGGACAACGAAACCGAAAGGGTTTCTGGACAAGGGAACCGAAGGGGTTTCTGGACAAGGGAACCGAAGGGGTTTGTGGACAACGAAACCGAAAGGGTTTCTGGACAAGGGAACCGAAGGGGTTTCTGGACAAGGGAACCGAAGGGGATTGTGGACAACGAAACCGAAAGGGTTTCTGGACAAGGGAACCGAAGGGGTTTCTGGACAAGGAACCGAAGAGGTTTCTGGACAAGGGAACCGAAAGGGTTTCTGGACAAGGGAACCGAAGGGGTTTGTGGACAACGAAACCGAAAGGGTTTCTGAACAAGGGAACCGAACGGGTTTCTGGACAAGGGAACCGAAGGGATTTGTGGACAACGAAACCGAAAGGGTTTCTGGACAAGGGAACCGAAGGGGCTTCTGGACAAGGGAACCGAAGGGGTTTGTGGACAAGGGAACCGAAGGGGTTTCTTGACAAGGGAACCGAAGGGGTTTCTGGACAAGGGAACCGAAGGGGTTTGTGGACAACGAAACCGACAGGGTTTCTGGACAAGGGAACCGAAGGGGTTTCTGGACAAGGGAACCGAAGGGGTTTCTGGACAAGGAACCGAAGGGGTTTCTGGACAAGGGAACCGAAGGGGTTTCTGGACAAGGGAACCGAAAGGGTTTGTGGATAACGAAACCGAAAGGGTTTCTGGACAAGGGAACCGAAGGCGTTTCTGGAAAAGGGAACCGAAGGGGTTTGTGGACAAGGGAACCGAAGGGGTTTCTTGACAAGGGAACCGAAGGGGTTTCTGGACAAGGGAACCGAAAGGGTTTGTGGATAACGAAACCGAAAGGGTTTCTGGACAAGGGAACCGAAGGCGTTTCTGGAAAAGGGAACCGAAGGGGTTTCTGGACAAGGGAACCGAAGGGGTTTCTGGACAAGGAACCGAAGGGGTTTCTGGACAAGGGAACCGAAGGGGTTTCTGGACAAGGGAACCGAAGGGGTTTCTGGACAAGGAACCGAACGGGTTTCTGGACAAGGGAACCGAAGCGGTTTCTGGACAAGGGAACCGAAGGGTTTGTGGACAACGAAACCGAAAGGGTTTCTGGACAAGGGAACCGAAGGGGTTTCTGGACAAGGGAACCGAAGGGGTTTCTGGACAAGGGAATCGAAGGGGTTTGTGGACAAGGGAACCGAAGGGGTTTGTGGACAACGAAACCGAAAGGGTTTCTGGACAAGGAACCGAAGGGGTTTCTGGACAAGGGAACCGAAGGGGTTTGTGGACAACGAAACCGAAAGGGTTTCTGGACAGGGGAACCGAAGGGGTTTCTGGACAAGGGAACCGAAGGGGTTTCTGGACAAGGGAACCGAAGGGGTTTCTGGACAAAGAACCGAAGAGGTTTCTGGACAAGGGAACCGAAGGGGTTTCTGGACAAGGGAACCGAAGGGGTTTGTGGACAACGAAACCGAAAGGGTTTCTGGACAAGGGAACCGAAGGGGTTTCTGGACAAGGGAACCGAAGGGGTTTGTGGACATTGAAACCGAAAGGGTTTCTGGACAAGGGAACCGAAGGGGTTTCTGCACAAGGAACCGAAGAGGTTTCTGGACAAGGGAACCGAAGGGGTTTGTGGACAACGAAACCGAAAGGGTTTCTGGACAAGGAAACCGGAGAGGGTTTCTGGACAAGGGAACCGAAGGAGTTTGTGGACAACGAAACCGAAAGGGTTTCTGGACAAGGAAACCGAAGGGGTTTCTGGACAAGGAACCGAAGGGGTTTCTGGCCAAGGGAACCGAAGGGGTTTCTGGACAAGGGAACCGAAGGGGTTTGTGGAAAAGGGAACCCAAGGAGTTTCTGGACAAGGGAACCGAAGGGGTTTGTGGACAACGAAACCGAAACGGTTTCTGGACAAGGGAACCGAAGGGGTTTCTGGACAAGAGAACCGAAGGGGTTTCTGGGCAAGGGAACCGAAGGGATTTGTGGACAACGAAACCGAAAGGGTTTCTGGACAAGGGAACCGAAGGGGTTTCTGGACAAGGAACCGAAGAGGTTTCTGGACAAGGGAACCGAAGGGATTTGTGTACAACGAAACCGAAAGGGTTTCTGGACAAGGGAACCGAAGAGATTTGTGGACAAAGGAACCGAAGGGGTTTCTGAACAAGGAAACCGGAGAGGGTTTCTGGACAAGGGAACCGAAGGGGTTTCTGGACAAGGGAACCGAATTGATTTGTGGACAACGAAACCGAAAGGGTTTCTGGACAAGGGAACCGAAGGGATTTGTGTACAACGAAACCGAAAGGGTTTCTGGACAAGGGAACCGAAGAGATTTGTGGACAAAGGAACCGAAGGGGTTTCTGAACAAGGAAACCGGAGAGGGTTTCTGGACAAGGGAACCGAAGGGGTTTCTGGACAAGGGAACCGAAGGGGGTTCTGGACAAGGGAACCGAAGGGGTTTGTGGACAAAGAAACCGAAAGGGTTTCTGGACAAGGGAACCGAAGGGGTTTCTTTACAAGGGAACCGAAGGGGTTTCTGGACAAGGGAACCGAAGGGGTTTCTGGACAAGGGAACCGAAGGGGTTTGTAGACAAAGAAACCGAAAGGGTTTCTGGACAAGGGAACCGAAGGGGTTTCTGGACAAGGGAACCGAAGGGGTTTGTGGACAACGAAACCGAAAGGGTTTCTGGACAAAGGAACCGAAGGGGTTTCTGGACAAGGGAACCGAAGGGGTTTCTGGACAAGGGAACCGAAGGGGTTTCTGGACAAGGGAATCGAAGGGGTTTGTGGACAGCGAAACCGAAAGGGTTTCTGGACAAGGGAACCGAAGGGGTTTCTGGACAAGGGAACCGAAGGGGCTTCTGGACAAGGGAACCGAAGGGGTTTTTGGACAAGGGAACCGAAGGGGTTTCTGGACAAGGGAACCGAAGGGGTTTGTGGACAAGGGAACCGAAGGGGTTTCTGGACAAGG
Source organism: Eristalis arbustorum (assembly GCA_916610145.1). Lineage (NCBI taxonomy): Eukaryota > Metazoa > Arthropoda > Insecta > Diptera > Syrphidae > Eristalis > Eristalis arbustorum. Next base: position 37,840,826 of record OU744319.1, read on the forward strand.
GAACCGAAGGGATTTCTGGACAAGGGAACCGAAGGGGTTTGTGGACAACGAAACCGAAAGGGTTTCTGGACAAGGGAACCGAAGGGGTTTCTGGAAAAGGGAACCCAAGGGGTTTCTGGACAAGGGAACCGAAGCGATTTGTGGACAACGAAACCGAAACGGTTTCTGGACAAGGGAACCGAAGGGGCTTGTGGACAACGAAACCGAAAGGGTTTCTGGACAAGGGAACCGAAGGGGTTTCTGGACAAGGGAACCGAAGGGGTTTGTGGACAACGAAACCGAAAGGGTTTCTGGACAAGGGAACCGAAGGGGTTTCTGGACAAGAGAACCGAAGGGGTTTCTGGGCAAGGGAACCGAAGGGATTTGTGGACAACGAAACCGAAAGGGTTTCTGGACAAGGGAACCGAAGGGGTTTCTGGACAAGGAACCGAAGAGGTTTCTGGACAAGGGAACCGAAGGGGTTTGTGGACAAGGGAACCGAAGGGGTTTCTGGACAAGGGAACCGAAGGGGTTTCTTTACAAGGGAACCGAAGGGGTTTCTGGACAAGGGAACCGAAGCGGTTTCTGGACAAGGGAACCGAAGGGGTTTCTGTACAAGGGAACCGAAGGGGTTTGTGGACAAAGAAACCGAAAGGATTTCTGGACAAGGGAACCGAAGGGGTTTCTGGACAAGGGAACCGAAGGGGTTTCTGGACAAGGGAACCGAAGGGGTTTTTGGACAAGGGAACCGAAGGGGTTTGTGGACAAAGAAACCGAAAGGGTTTCTGGACAAGGGAACCGAAGGGGTTTCTGGACAAGGGAACCGAAGGGGTTTGTGGACAACGAAACCGAAAGGGTTTCTGGACAAGGGAACCGAAGGGGTTTCTGGACAAGGGAACCGAAGGGGTTTCTGGACAAGGGAACCGAAGGGGTTTCTGGACAAGGGAACCGAAGGGGTTTGTGGACAAAGAAACCGAAAGGGTTTCTGGACAAGGGAACCGAAGGGGTTTCTGGACAAGGGAACCGAAGGGGTTTGTGGACAACGAAACCGAAAGGGTTTCTGGACAAGGGAACCGAAGGGGTTTCTGGACAAGGGAACCGAAGGGGTTTCTGGACAAGGGAACCGAAGGGGTTTCTGGACAAGGGAACCGAAGGGGTTTGTGGACAGCGAAGCCGAAAGGGTTTCTGGACAAGGGAACCGAAGGGGTTTCTGGACAAGGGAACCGAAGGGGTTTCTGGACAAGGGAACCGAAGGGGTTTTTTGACAAGGGAACCGGACGGGTTTCTGGACAAGGGAACCGAAGGGGTTTGTGGACAACGAAACCGAAGGGGTTTCTGGACAAGGGAACCGAAGGGGTTTCTGGACAAGGGAACCGAAGGGGTTTGTGGACAACGAAACCGAAGGGGTTTCTGGACAAGGGAACTGAAGGGGTTTCTAGACAAGGAACCGAAGGGGTTTCTGGACAAGGGAACCGAAGGGGTTTCTGGACAAGGGAACCGAAGGGGTTTCTGGACAAGGGAACCGAAGGGGTTTCTGGACAAGGGAACCGAAGGGGTTTGTGGACAGCGAAACCGAAAGGGTTTCTGGACAAGGGAACCGAAGGGGTTTCTGGACAAGGGAACCGAAGGGGTTTCTGGACAAGGGAACCGAAGGGGTTTCTGGACAAGGGAACCGAAGGGGTTTGTGGACAACGAAACCGAAAGGGTTTCTGGACAAGGGAACCGAAGGGGTTTCTGGACAAGGGAACCGAAGGGGTTTCTGGACAAGGTACCGAAGGGGTTTGTGGGCAACGAAACCGAAAGGGTTTCTGGACAAGGGAACTGAAGGGGTTTCTAGACAAGGAACCGAAGGGGTTTCTGGACAAGGGAACCGAAGGGGTTTCTGGACAAGGGAACCGAAGAGGTTTCTGGACAAGAGAACCGAAGGGGTTTGTGGACACCGAAACCGAAAGGGTTTCTGGACAAGGGAACTGAAGGGGTTTCTAGACAAGGAACCGAAGGGGTTTCTGGACAAGGGAACCGAAGGGGTTTCTGGACGAGGGAACCGAAGGGGTTTCTGGACAAGGGAACCGAAGGGGTTTCTGGACAAGGAACCGAAGGGGTTTCTGGACAAGGGAACCGAAGCGGTTTCTGGACAAGGGAACCGAAGGGTTTTGTGGACAACGAAACCGAAAGGGTTTCTGGACAAGGGAACCGAAGGGGTTTATGGACAAGGGAACCGAAAGGGTTTCTGGACAAGGTAACCGAAGGGGTTTCTGGACAAGGAACCGAAGGGGTTTCTGGACAAGAGAACCGAAGGGGTTTTTGGATAAAGAAACCGACAGGGTTTCTGGACAAGGGAACCGAAGAGGTTTCTGGACAAGGGAACCGAAGGGGTTTCTGGACAAAGAAACCGAAAGGGTTTCTGGACAAGGGAACCGAAGGGGTTTCTGGACAAGAGAACCGAAGGGGTTTCTGGACAAGGAACCGAAATGGTTTCTGGTCAAGGGAACCGAAGGGGTTTCTGGACAAGAGAACCGAAGGGGTTTGTGGACAACGAAATCGAAGGGGTTTCTGGACAAGGGAACCGAAGGGGTTTCTGGACAAGGGAACCGAAGGGATTTGTGGACAACGAAACCGAAAGGGTTTCTGGACAAGGGAACCGAAGGGGTTTCTGGACAAGGGAACCGAAGGGGTTTCTGGACAAGGGAACCGAAGGGGTTTCTGGACAAGGGAACCGAAGGGGTTTCTGGACAAGGAAACCGAAGGGATTTGTGGACAACGAAACCGAAAGGGTTTCTGGACAAGGGAACCGAAGGGGTTTCTGGACAAGGGAACCGAAGGGGTTTCTGGACAAGGGAACCGAAGGGGTTTCTGGACAAGGGAACCGAAGGGATTTGTGGACAACGAAACCGAAAGGGTTTCTGGACAAGGGAACCGAAGGGGTTTCTGGACAAGGGAACCGAAGGGGTTTCTGGACAAGGGAACCGAAGGGGTTTCTGGACAAGGGAACCGAAGGGGTTTCTGGACAAGGAAACCGAAGGGGTTTCTGGACAAGGGAACCGAAGGGGTTTTTGGACAAGGAAACCGAAGGGGTTTCTGGACAAGGGAACCGAAGGGGTTTCTGGACAAGGAACCGAAGGGGTTTCTGGACAAGGGAACCGAAGCGGTTTCTGGACAAGGGAACCGAAGGGGTTTGTGGACAACGAAACCGAAAGGGTTTCTGGACAAGGGAACCGAAGGGGTTTATGGACAAGGGAACCGAAATGGTTTCTGGACAAGGGAACCGAAGGGGTTTGTGGACAACGAAACCGAAAGGGTTTCTGGACAAGGGAACTGAAGGGGTTTCTGGACAAGGAACCGAAGGGGTTTCTGGACAAGGGAACCGAAAGGGGTTTCTGGACAACGGAACCGAAGGGGTTTCTGGACAAGGGAACCGAAAGAGGTTTCTGGACAAGGGGACCCAAACCGAAGGGGCTTCTGGACAAGGGAACCGAAGGGATTTGTGGGCAACTGAACCGAAGGGATTTCTGGACAAGGGAACCGAAAGAGGTTTCTGGACAACGGAACCGAAGGGGTTTCTGGACAAGGGAACCGAAAGAGGTTTCTGGACAAGGGGACCCAAACCGAAGGGGTTTCTGGACAAGGGAACCGAAAGAGGTTTCTGGACAACGGAACCGAAGGGGTTTCTGGACAAGGGAACCGAAGGGGTTTCTGGACAAGGAAACCGAAGGGGTTTTTGGACAAGGGAACCGAAGAGGTTTCTGGACAAGGGAACCGAAGGGGTTTCTGGACAAGGGAACCGAAGGGGTTTCTGGACAAGGGAACCGAAGGGGTTGTTTTGGACAAGGAAACCGAAGGGGTTTCTGGACAAGGTAACCGAAGGGGTTTCTGGACAAGGGAACCGAAGGGGTTTCTGGACAAGGGAACCGAAGGGGTTTCTGGACAAGGGAACCGAAAAGGTTTCTGGACAAGCAAACCGAAAGGGGTTTCTGGACAAGGGAACCGAAGGGGTTTCTGGACAATGAAACCGAAGGGGTTTCTGGACAAGGGAACCGAAGGGGTTTCTGGACAAGGGAACCGAAGGGGTTTCTGGACAAGGGAACCGAAGGGGTTTCTGGACAAGGGAACCGAAGGGGTTTGTGGACAAAGAAACCGAAAGGGTTTCTGGACAAGGGAACCGAAGGGGTTTCTGGACAAGGGAACCGAAGGGGTTTGTGGACAAGGGAACCGAAGGGGTTTCTGGACAAGGGAACCGAAAGACGTTTCTGGACAAGGGGACCGAAGGGGTTTCTGGACAAGGGAACCGAAAAGGTTTCTGGACAAGCAAACCGAAAGGGGTTTCTGGACAAGGGAACCGAAGGGGTTTCTGGACAATGAAACCGAAGGGGTTTCTGGACAAGGGAACCGAAGGGGTTTCTGGACAAGGGAACCGAAGGGGTTTCTGGACAAGGGAACCGAAGGGGTTTCTGGACAAGGGAACCGAAGGGGTTTGTGGACAAAGAAACCGAAAGGGTTTCTGGACAAGGGAACCGAAGGGGTTTCTGGACAAGGGAACCGAAGGGGTTTGTGGACAAGGGAACTGAATTGGTTTGTGGACAAGGGAACCGAAGGGGTTTCTGGACAAGGGAACCGAAGAGGTTTCTGGACAAGGAAACCGAAGGGGTTTCTGGAAAAGGGAAGCGAAAGGGGTTTCTGGACAACGGAACCGAAGGGGTTTCTGGACAAGGGAACCGAAAGACGTTTCTGGACAAGGGGACCCAAACCGAAGAGGTTTCTGGACAAGGGAACCGAAGGGGTTTTTGGACAAGGGAACCGAAGGGGTTTCTTGACAAGGGAACCGAAGGGGTTTCTGGACAAGGGAACCGAAGAGGTTTCTGGACAAGGGAACCGAAGGGGTTTGTGAACAAGGTAACCGAATTGGTTTGTGGACAAGGGAACCGAAGGGGTTTCTGGACAAGGGAACCGAAAGGGGTTTCTGGACAAGGGGACCCAAACCGAAGGGGTTCCTGGACAAGGGAACCGAAGGGGTTTCTGGACAAGGGAACCGAAGAGGTTTCTGGACAAAGGGACCCAAACCGCAGGGTTTTTCTGGACAAAGGGACCCAAACCGAAGGGGTTTCTGGACAAGGGAACCGAAGGGGTTTCTGGACAAGGGAACCGAAGAGGTTTCTGGACAAGCAACCGAAGGGGTTTGTGGACAACGAAACCGAAAGGGTTTCTGGACAAGGGAACTGAAGGGGTTTCTGGACAAGGAACCGAAGGGGTTTGAGGACAAGGGAACCGAAGGGGTTTCTGGACAAGGGAACCGAAAGGGGTTTCTGGACAAGGGGACCGAAGAGGTTTCTGGACAAAGGGACCCAAACCGAAGGGGTTTCTGGACAAGGGTACCGAAGGGGTTTCTGGACAAGGGAACCGAAGAGGTTTCTGGACAAGGAACCGAAGGGTTTTGTGCACAACGAAACCGAAAGGGTTTCTGGACAAGGGAACTGAAGGGGTTTCTGGACAAGGAACCGAAGGGGTTTGTGGACAAGGGAACCGAAGGGGTTTCTGGACAAGTGAACCGAAGGGGTATCTGGACAAGGGAACCGAAGGGGTTTCTGGACAAGGGAACCGAAGGGGCTTGTGGACAACGAAACCGTAAGGGTTTCTGGACAAGGGAACCGAAGGGGTTTCTGGACAAGGGAACCGAAAGGGGTTTCTGGACAACGGAACCGAAGGGGTTTCTGGACAAGGGAACCGAAAGAGGTTTCTGGACAAGAGGACCCAAACCGAAGGGGTTTCTGGACAAGGGAATCGAAGGGGTTTCTGGACAAGGGAACCGAAGGGGTTTCTGGACAAGGGAACCGAAGGGGTTTCTGGACAAGGGAACCGAAGGGGTTTCTGGACAAGGGAACCGAAGGGGTTTCTGGATAAGGGAACTGAAGGGGCTTGTGGACAACGAAACCGTAAGGGTTTCTGGACAAGGGAACCGAAAGGGTTTGTGGACAAGGGAACCGAAGGGGTTTCTGGACAAGGGAACCGAAGGGGTTTCTGGACAAGGGAACCGAAGGGGTTTCTGGACAAGGAACCGAAGGGGTTTCTGGACAAGGGAACCGAAGGGGTTTCTGGACAAGGAACCGAAGGGGTTTCTGGACAAGGGAACCGAAGGGGTTTCTGGACAAGGGAACCGAAGGGGTTTCTGGACAAGGGAACCTAAGGGGTTTTTGGACAACGGAACCGAAGGGGTTTCTGGACAAGGGAACCGAAAGGGGTTTCTGGACAACGGAACCGAAGGGGTTTCTGGACAAGGGAACCGAAAGAGGTTTCTGGACAAGGGGACCCAAACCGAAGGGGTTTCTGGACAAGGGAATCGAAGGGGTTTCTGGACAAGGGAACCGAAGGGGTTTCTGGACACGGGAACCGAAGGGGTTTCTGGACAAGGGAACCGAAGGGGTTTCTGGACAAGGGAACCGAAGGGGTTTCTGGACAAGGGAACTGAAGGGGCTTGTGGACAACGAAACCGTAAGGGTTTCTGGACAAGGGAACCGAAAGGGTTTGTGGACAAGGGAACCGAAGGGGTTTCTGGACAAGGGAACCGAAGGGGTTTCTGGACAAGGGAACCGAAGGGGTTTGTGGACAACGAAACCGAAAGGGTTTCTGGACAAGGGAACTGAAGCGGTTTCTGGACAAGGAACCGAAGGGGTTTGTGGACAAGGGAACCGAAAGGGTTTCTGGACAAGGGAACCGAAGGGGTTTCTGGACAAGGGAACCGAAGGGGTTTCTGGACAAGGAACCGAAGGGGTTTCTGGACAAGGGAACCTAAGGGGTTTTTGGACAAGGGAACTGAATTGGTTTGTGGACAAGGGAACCGAAGGGGTTTCTGGACAAGGGAACCGAAGGAGTTTCTGGACAAGGGAACCAAAGGGGTTTCTGGACAAGGGAACCGAAGGGGTTTCTGGACAAGGAACCGAAGGGGTTTCTGGACAAGGAACCGAAGGGGTTTGTGGACAACGGAACCGAAGGGGTTTCTGGACAAGGGAACCGAAAGAGGTTTCTGGACAAGGGGACCCAAACCGAAGGGGTTTCTGGACAAGGGAACCGAAGGGGTTTCTGGACAAGGGAACCGAAGGGGTTTCTGGACAAGGGAACCGAAGGGGTTTCTGGACAAGGGAACCTAAGGGGTTTTTGGACAAGGGAACTGAATTGGTTTGTGGACAAGGGAACCGAAGGGGTTTCTGGACAAGGGAACCGAAAGGGTTTCTGGACAAGGGAACCGAAGGGGTTTCTGGACAAGGGAACCGAAGGGGTTTCTGGACAAGGAACCGAAGGGGTTTCTGGACAAGGAACCGAAGGGGTTTGTGGACAACGAAACCGAAGGGGTTTCTGGACAAGGGAACCGAAGGGGTTTCTGGACAAGGGAATCGAAGGGGTTTCTGGACAAGGGAACCGAAGGGGTTTCTGGACAAGGAACCGAAGGGGTTTCTGGACAAGGGAACCGAAGGGGTTTCTGGACAAGGGAACCGAAGGGGTATCTGGACAAGGGAACCGAAGGGGTTTCTGGACAAGGGAATCGAAGGGGTTTCTGGACAAGGGAACCGAAGGGGCTTCTGGACAAGGGAACCGAAGGGGTTTCTGGACAAGGGAACCGAAGGGGTTTCTGGACAAGGGAACCAAAGGGGTTTGTGGACAACGAAACCGAAGGGGTTTCTGGACAAGGGAACCGAAGGGGTTTCTGGACAAGGGAACCGAAGGGGTTTCTGGACAAGGGAATCGAAGGGGTTTCTGGACAAGGGAACCGAAGGGGTTTCTGGACAAGGAACCGAAGGGGTTTCTGGACAAGGGAACCGAAGGGGTTTCTGGACAAGGGAACCGAAGGGGTTTCTGGACAAGGGAACCGAAGGGGTTTCTGGACAAGGGAATCGAAGGGGTTTCTGGACAAGGGAACCGAAGGGGCTTCTGGACAAGGGAACCGAAGGGGTTTCTGGACAAGGGAACCGAAGGGGTTTCTGGACAAGGGAACCAAAGGGGTTTGTGGACAACGAAACCGAAGGGGTTTCTGGACAAGGGAACCGAAGGGGTTTCTGGACAAGGGAACCGAAGGGGTTTCTGGACAAGTGAATCGAAGGGGTTTCTGGACAAGGGAACCGAAGGGGTTTCTGGACAAGGAACCGAAGGGGTTTCTGGACAAGGGAACCGAAGGGGTTTCTGGACAAGGGAACCGAAGGGGTATCTGGACAAGGGAACAGAAGGGGTTTCTGGACAAGGGAACCGAAGGGGTTTCTGGACAAGGGAACCGAACTGGTTTCTGGACAAGGGAACCGAAGGGGTTTCTGGACAAGGGAACCGAAGGGGTTTCTGGACAAGGAACCGAAGGGGTTTCTGGACAAGGGAACCGAAGCGGTTTCTGGACAAGGGAACCGAAGGGGTTTGTGGACAACGAAACCGAAAGGGTTTCTGGATAAGGGAACCGAAGGGGTTTCTGGACAAGGAACCAAAGGGGCTTCTGGACAAGGGAACCGAAGGGGTTTCTGGACAAGGAACCGAAGGGGTTTCTGGACAAGGGAACCGAAGGGGTTTCTGGACAAGGGAACCGAAGGGGTTTGTGGACAACGAAACCGAAAGGGTTTCTGGACAAGGGAACCGAAGGGGCTTCTGGACAAGGGAACCGAAGGGGTTTCTGGACAAGGGAACCAAAGGGGTTTGTGGACAACGAAACCGAAGGGGTTTCTGGACAAGGGAACCGAAGGGGTTTCTGGACAAGGGAACCGAAGGGGTTTCTGGACAAGGGAACCGAAGGGGTTTCTGGACAAGGGAACCGAAGGGGTTTCTGGACAAGGGAACCGAAGGGATTTGTGGACAACGAAACCGAAAGGGTTTCTGGACAAGGGAACCGAAGGGGTTTCTGGACAAGGGAACCGAAGGGGTTTGTGGACAACGAAACCGAAAGGGTTTCTGGACAAGGGAACCGAAGGGGTTTCTGGACAAGGGAACCGAAGGGGTTTGTGGACAACGAAACCGAAAGGGTTTCTGGACAAGGGAACCGAAAGGGTTTCTGGACAAGGAACCGAAGAGGTTTCTGGACAAGGGAACCGAAGGGGTTTGTGGACAACGAAACCGAAAGGGTTTCTGGACAAGGGAACCGAAGGGGTTTCTGGACAAGGGAACCGAAAGGGGTTTCTGGACAAGGGGACCCAAACCGAAGGGGTTCCTGGACAAGGGAACCGAAGGGGTTTCTGGACAAGGGAACCGAAGGGGTTTCTGGACAAGGGAACCGAAGGGGTTTCTGGACAAGGAAACCGAAGGGGTTTCTGGACAAGGAACCGAACGGGTTTCTGGACAAGGGAACCGAAGCGGTTTCTGGACAAGGGAACCGAAGGGGTTTGTGGACAACGAAACCGAAAGGGTTTCTGGACAAGGGAACCGAAGGGGTTTCTGGACAAGGAAACCGAAGGGGTTTCTGGACAAGGGAACCGAAGGGGTTTCTGGACAAGGGAACCGAAGGGGTTTCTGGACAAGGGAACCGAAGGGGTTTCTGGACAAGGGAACCGAAGGGGTTTGTGGACAACGAAACCGAAAGGGTTTCTGGACAAGGGAACCGAAGGGGCTTCTGGACAAGGGAACCGAAGGGGTTTCTGGACAAGGGAACCGAAGGGGTTTCTGGACCAGGGAACAGAAGGGGCTTCTGGACAAGGGAACCGAAGGGGTTTCTGGACAAGGGAACCGAAGGGGTTTCTGGACAAGGGAACCGAAGGGGTTTCTGGACAAGGGAATCGAAGGGGTTTCTGGACAAGGGAACCGAAGGGGTTTCTGGACAAGGAACCGAAGGGGTTTCTGGACAAGGGAACCGAAGGGGTTTCTGGACAAGGGAACCGAAGGGGTATCTGGACAAGGGAACCGAAGCGGTTTCTGGACAAGGGAACCGAAGGGGTTTCTGGACAAGGAACCGAACGGGTTTCTGGACAAGGGAACCGAAGCGGTTTCTGGACAAGGGAACCGAAGGGGTTTGTGGACAAGGGAACCGAAGGGGTTTCTGGACAAGGGAACCGAAGGGGTTTCTGGACAAGGGAACCGAAGGGGTTTGTGGACAACGAAACCGAAAGGGTTTCTGGACAAGGGAACCGAAGGGGTTTCTGGACAAGGGAACCGAAGGGGTTTCTCTACAAGGGAACCGAAGGGATTTGTGGACAACGAAACCGAAAGGGTTTCTGGACAAGGGAACCGAAGGGGTTTCTGGACAAGGGAACCGAAGAGGTTTGTGGACAACGAAACCGAAAGGGTTTCTGGACAAGGGAACCGAAGGGGTTTCTGGACAAGGGAACCGAAGGGGTTTGTGGACAACGAAACCGAAAGGGTTTCTGGACAAGGGAACCGAAAGGGTTTCTCGACAAGGAACCGAAGAGGTTTCTAGACAAGGGAACCGAAGGGGTTTGTGGACAACGAAACCGAAAGGGTTTCTGGACAAGGGAACCGAAGGGGTTTCTGGACAAGGGAACCGAAAGGGGTTTCTGGACAAGGGGACCCAAACCGAAGGGGTTCCTGGACAAGGGAACCGAAGGGGTTTCTGGACAAGGGAACCGAAGGGGTTTCTGGACAAGGGAACCGAAGGGGTTTCTGGACAAGGGAACCGAAGGGGTTTCTGGACAAGGAAACCGAAGGGGTTTCTGGACAAGGAACCGAACGGGTTTCTGGACAAGGGAACCGAAGCGGTTTCTGGACAAGGGAACCGAAGGGGTTTGTGGACAACGAAACCGAAAGGGTTTCTGGACAAGGGAACCGAAGGGGTTTCTGGACAAGTGAACCGAAGGGGTTTCTGGACAAGGAAACCGAAGGGGTTTCTGGACAAGGGAACCGAAGGGGTTTCTGGACAAGGGAACCGAAGAGGTTTGTGGACAACGAAACCGAAAGGGTTTCTGGACAAGGAAACCGAAGGGCTTTCTGTACAAGGGAACCGAAGCGGTTTCTGGACAAGGGAACCGAAGGGGTTTCTGGACAAGGAAACCGAAGGGGTTTCTGGACAAGGGAACCGAAGGGGTTTCTGGACAAGGGAACCGAAGAGGTTTGTGGACAACGAAACCGAAAGGGTTTCTGGACAAGGAAACCGAAGGGCTTTCTGGACAAGGGAACCGAATGGATTTGTGGACAACGAAACCGAAAGGGTTTCTGCACAAGGGAACCGAAGGGGTTTCTGGACAAGGAAACCGAAGGGCTTTCTGGACAAGGGAACCGAAGCGGTTTCTGGACAAGGGAACCGAAGAGGTTTGTGGACAACGAAACCGAAAGGGTTTCTGGACAAGGAAACCGAAGGGCTTTCTGGACAAGGGAACCGAAGCGGTTTGTGGACAACGAAACCGAAAGGGTTTCTGGACAAGGAAACCGAAGGGGTTTCTGGACAAGGGAACTGAAGGGGTGTGTGGACAACGAAACCGAAAGGGTTTCTGGACAAGGGAACCGAAGGGGTTTCTGAACAAGGGAACCGAAGGGGTTTCTGGACAAGGGAACCGAAGGGGTTTGTGGACAACGAAACCGAAAGGGCTTCTGGACAAGGGAACCGAAGGGATTTGTGGACAAGGACACCGGAGAGGGTTTCTGGACAAGGGAACCGAAGGGGTTTCTGGACAAGGGAACCGAAGGGATTTGTGGACAACGAAACCGAAAGGGTTTCTGGACAAGGGAACCGAAGGGGTTTCTGGACAAGGGAACCGAAGGGGTTTCTGGACAAGGAACCGAAGGGGTTTTTGGACAAGGGAACCGAATTGGTTTGTGGACAACGAAACCGAAAGGGTTTCTGGACAAGGAAACCGAAGGGGTTTCTGGACAAGGAACCGAAGGGGTTTTTGGACAAGGGAACCGAATTGGTTTGTGGACAACGAAACCGAAAGGGTTTCTGGACAAGGGAACCGAAGGGGTTTCTGGACAAGGGAACCGAAGGGGTTTCTGGACAAGGAACCGAAGGGGTTTGTGGACAAGGAACCGAAGGGGTTTCTGGACAAGGGAACCGAAGGGGTTTGTGGACAACGAAACCGAAAGGGTTTCTGGACAAGGGAACTGAAGGGGTTTCTGGACAAGGAACCGAAGGGGTTTGTGGACAAGGAACCGAAAGGGTTTCTGGACAAGGGAACTGAAGGGGTTTCTGGACAAGGAACCGAAGGGGTTTGTGGACAAGGGAACCGAAAGGGTTTCTGGACAAGGGAACCGAAGGGGTTTCTGGACAAGGGAACCGAAGGGGTTTCTGGACAAGGAACCGAAGGGGTTTCTGGACAAGGGAACCTAAGGGGTTTTTGGACAAGGGAACTGAATTCGTTTGTGGACAAGGGAACCGAAGGGGTTTCTGGACAAGGGAACCGAAGGAGTTTCTGGACAAGGGAACCGAAGGGGTTTCTGGACAAGGGAACCGAAGGGGTTTCTGGACAAGGAACCGAAGGGGTTTCTGGACAAGGGAACCGAAGGGGTTTCTGGACAAGGGAACCGAAGGGGTTTCTGGACAAGGGAACCTAAGGGGTCTTTGGACAAGGGAACTGAATTGGTTTGTGGACAAGGGAACCGAAGGGGTTTCTGGACAAGGGAACCGAAGGGGTTTCTGGACAAGGGAACCGAAGGGGTTTCTGGACAAGGGAACCGAAGGGGTTTCTGGACAAGGAACCGAAGGGGTTTCTGGACAAGGAACCGAAGGGGTTTGTGGACAACGAAACCGAAGGGGTTTCTGGACAAGGGAACCGAAGGGGTTTCTGGACAAGGGAACCGAAGGGGCTTGTGGACAACGAAACCGTAAGGGTTTCTGGACAAGGGAACCGAAGGGGTTTCTGGACAAGGGAACCGAAGGGGTTTCTGGACAAGGAACCGAAGGGGTTTCTGGACAAGGGAACCGAAAGGGGTTTCTGGACAACGGAACCGAAGGGGTTTCTGGACAAGGGAACCGAAAGGGGTTTCTGGACAACGGAACCGAAGGGGTTTCTGGACAAGGGAACCGAAAGGGGTTTCTGGAAAACGGAACCGAAGGGGTTTCTGGACAAGGGAACCGAAAGAGGTTTCTGGACAAGGGGACCCAAACCGAAGGGGTTTCTGGACAAGGGAATCGAAGGGGTTTCTGGACAAGGGAACCGAAAGGGTTTCTGGACAAGGAACCGAAGGGGTTTCTGGACAAGGGAACCGAAGGGGTTTCTGGACAAGGGAACCGAAGGGGTTTCTGGACAAGGGAACCGAAAGAGGTTTCTGGACAAGGGGACCCAAACCGAAGGGGTTTCTGGACAAGGGAATCGAAGGGGTTTCTGGACAAGGGAACCGAAGGGGTTTCTGGACAAGGAACCGAAGGGGTTTCTGGACAAGGGAACCGAAGGGGTTTCTGGACAAGGGAACCGAAGGGGTTTCTGGACAAGGGAACCGAAGGGGTTTCTGGATAAGGGAACCGAAGGGGTTTCTGGACAAGGGAACCGAAGGGGTTTCTGGACAAGGGAACCGAAGGGGTTTCTGGACAAGGGAACCGAAAGGGGTTTCTGGACAACGGAACCGAAGGGGTTTCTGGACAAGGGAACCGAAGGAGTTTCTGGACAAGGGAACCGAAGGGGTTTCTGGACAAGGGAACCGAAAGGGGTTTCTGGACAAGGGAACTGAATTGGTTTGTGGACAAGGGAACCGAAGGGGTTTCTGGACAAGGGAACCGAAGGAGTTTCTGGACAAGGGAACCGAAGGGGTTTCTGGACAAGGGAACCGAAAGGGGTTTCTGGACAACGGAACCGAAGGGGTTTCTGGACAAGGGAACCGAAAGGGGTTTCTGGACAACGGAACCGAAGGGGTTTCTGGACAAGGGAACCGAAAGAGGTTTCTGGACAAGGGGACCCAAACCGAAGGGGTTTCTGGACAAGGGAATCGAAGGGGTTTCTGGACAAGGGAACCGAAGGGGTTTCTGGACAAGGAACCGAAGGGGTTTCTGGACAAGGGAACCGAAGGGGTTTCTGGACAAGGGAACCGAAGGGGTTTCTGGACAAGGGAACCGAAGGGGTTTCTGGATAAGGGAACCGAAGGGGTTTCTGGACAAGGGAACCGAAGGGGTTTCTGGACAAGGAACCGAATTGGTTTCTGGACAAGGGAACCGAAGCGGTTTCTGGACAAGGGAACCGAAGGGATTTGTGGACAACGAAACCGAAAGGGTTTCTGGACAAGGGAACCAAAGGGGTTTCTGGACAAGGGAACCGAAGGGGTTTCTGGACCAGGGAACAGAAGGGGCTTCTGGACAAGGGAACCGAAGGGGTTTCTGGACAAGGGAACCGAAGGGGTTTCTGGACAAGGGAACCGAAGGGGTTTCTGGACAAGGGAATCGAAGGGGTTTCTGGACAAGGGAACCGAAGGGGTTTCTGGACAAGGAACCGAAGGGGTTTCTGGACAAGGGAACCGAAGGGGTTTCTGGACAAGGGAACCGAAGGGGTTTCTGGACAAGGGAACCGAAGGGGTTTCTGGACAAGGGAACCGAAGGGGTTTCTGGACAAGGGAACCGAAGGGGTTTGTGGACAACGAAACCGAAAGGGTTTCTGGACAAGGGAACCGAAGGGGTTTCTGGACAAGGGAACAGAAGGGGTTTCTGGACAAGGGAACCGAAGGGGTTTCTGGACAAGGGAACCGAAGGGGTTTGTGGACAACGAAACCGAAGGGGTTTCTGGACAAGGGAATCGAAGGGGTTTCTGGACAAGGGAACCGAAGGGGTTTCTGGACAAGGAACCGAAGGGGTTTCTGGACAAGGGAACCGAAGGGGTTTCTGGACAAGGGAACCGAAGGGGTTTCTGGACAAGGGAACCGAAGGGGTTTCTGGACAAGGGAACCGAAGGGGTTTCTGGACAAGGGAACCGAAGGGGTTTGTGGACAACGAAACCGAAAGGGTTTCTGGACAAGGGAACCGAAGGGGTTTCTGGACAAGGGAACCGAAGGGGTTTCTGGACAAGGGAACCGAAGGGGTTTCTGGACAAGGGAACCGAAGGGGTTTCTGGACAAGGAACCGAAGGGGCTTCTGGACAAGGGAACCGAAGGGGTTTCTGGGCAAAGAACCGAAGGGGTTTCTGGACAAGGGAACCGAAGGGGTTTGTGGACAACGAAACCGAAAGGGTTTCTGGACAAGGGAACCGAAAGGGTTTCTGGACAAGGAACCGAAGAGGTTTCTGGACAAGGGAACCGAAGGGGTTTCTGGACAAAGAACCGAAGGGGTTTCTGGACAAGGGAACCGAAGGGGTTTCTGGACAAGGGAACGGAAGGGGTTTGTGGACAACGAAACCGAAAGGGTTTCTGGACAAGGGAACCGAAAGGGTTTCTGGACAAGGAACCGAAGAGGTTTCTGGACAAGGGAACCGAAGGGGTTTCTGGACAAGGAACCGAAGGGGCTTCTGGACAAGGGAACCGAAGGGGTTTCTGGACAAAGAACCGAAGGGGTTTCTGGACAAGGGAACCGAAGGGGTTTCTGGACAAGGGAACCGAAGGGGTTTGTGGACAACGAAACCGAAAGGGTTTCTGGACAAGGGAACCGAAGGGGTTTCTGGACAAGGGAACCGAAGGGGTTTCTGGACAAGGGAACCGAAGGGGTTTCTGGACAAGGGAACCGAAGGGGTTTGTGGACAACGAAACCGAAAGGGTTTCTGGACAAGGGAACCGAAGGGGTTTCTGGACAAGGGAACCGAAGGGGTTTCTGGGCAAGGGAACCGAAGCGGTTTCTGGACAAGGGAACCGAAGGGGTTTGTGGACAAGGGAACCGAAGGGGTTTCTGGACAAGGGAACCGAAGGGGTTTCTGGACAAGGGAACCGAAGGGCTTTGTGGACAACGAAACCGAAAGGGTTTCTGGACAAGGGAACCGAAGGGGTTTCTGGACAAGGGAACCGAAGGGGTTTCTGGACAAGGGAACCGAAGGGATTTGTGGACAACGAAACCGAAAGGGTTTCTGGACAAGGGAACCGAAGGGGTTTCTGGACAAGGGAACCGAAGGGGTTTGTGGACAACGAAACCGAAAGGGTTTCTAGACAAGGGAACCGAAGGGGTTTCTGGACAAGGGAACCGAAGGGGTTTGTGGACAACGAAACCGAAAGGGTTTCTGGACAACGAAACCGAAAGGGTTTCTGGACAAGGAAACCGAAGGGCTTTCTGGACAAGGGAACCGAAGCGGTTTCTGGACAAGGGAACCGAAGCGGTTTCTGGACAAGGGAACCGAAGAGGTTTGTGGACAACGAAACCGAAAGGGTTTCTGGACAAGGGAACCGAAGGGCTTTCTGGACAAGGGAACCGAAGGGGTTTCTGGACAAGGGAACCGAATGGATTTGTGGACAACGAAACCGAAAGGGTTTCTGCACAAGGGAACCGAAGGGGTTTCTGGACAAGGGAACCGAAGGGGTTTCTGGACAAGGAACCGAAGGGGTTTCTGGACAAGGGAACCGAAGGGGTTTGTGGACAACGAAGCCGAAAGGGTTTCTGGACAAGGGGACCCAAACCGAAGGGGTTTCTGGACAAGGGAACCGAAGGGGTTTGTGGACAACGAAACCGAAAGGGTTTCTGGACAAGGGAACCGAAGGGGTTTCTGGACAAGGGAACCGAAGGGGTTTCTGGACAAGGGAACCGAAGGGGTTTCTGGACAAGGAACTGAAGAGGTTTCTGGACAAGGGAACCGAAGGGGTTTCTGGACAAGGGAACCGAAGGGGTTTGTGGACAACGAAACCGAAAGGGTTTCTGGACAAGGGAACCGAAGGGGTTTCTGGACAAGGAACCGAAGAGGTTTCTGGACAAGGGAACCGAAGGGGTTTGTGGACAACGAAACCGAAAGGGTTTCTGGACAAGGAAACCGAAGGGGTTTCTGGACAAGGGAACCGAAGGGGTTTCTGGACAAGGGAACCGAAGGGGTTTCTGGACAAGGAACCGAAGGGGTTTCTGGACAAGGGAACCGAAGGGTTTTCTGGACAAGGGAACCGAAGGGGTTTCTGGACAAGGAAACCGAAGGGGTTTCTGGACAAGGAACCGAAGGGGTTTCTGGACAAGGGAACCGAAGGGGTTTTCGGACAAGGGAACCGAAGGGGTTTGTGGACAACGAAACCGAAAGGGTTTCTGGACAAGGGAACCGAAGGGGTTTCTGGACAAGGGAACCGAAGGGGTTTGTGGACAACGAAACCGAAAGGGTTTCTGGACAAGGGAACCGAAGGGGTTTCTGGACAAGGAACCGAAGGGGTTTCTGGACAAGGGAACCGAAGGGGTTTCTGGACAAGGAACCGAAGGGGTTTCTGGACAAGGGAACCGAAGGGGTTTCTGGACAAGGAACCGAAGGGGTTTCTGGACAAGGGAACGGAAGGGGTTTCTGGACAAGGAACCGAAGGGGTTTCTGGACAAGGGAACCGAAGGGGTTTCTGGACAAGGAACCGAAGGGGTTTCTGGACAAGGGAACCGAAGCGGTTTCTGGACAAGGGAACCAAAGGGGTTTGTGGACAACGAAACCGAAAGGGTTTCTGGACAAGGGAACCGAAGGGGTTTCTAGACAAGGAACCGAAGGGGTTTCTGGACAAGGGAACCGAAGGGGTTTCTGGACAAGGAACCGAAGGGGTTTCTGGACAAGGGAACCGAAGGGGTTTCTGGACAAGGAACCGAAGGGGTTTCTGGACAAGGGAACCGAAGGGGTTTCTGGACAAGGGAACCGAAGGGGTTTGTGGACAACGAAACCGAAAGGGTTTCTGGACAAGGGAACCGAAGGGGTTTCTGGACAAGGGAACCGAAGGGGTTTCTGGACAAGGGAACCGAAGGGGTTTCTGGACAAGGAACCGAACGGGTTTCTGGACAAGGGAACCGAAGCGGTTTCTGGACAAGAGAACCGAAGGGGTTTGTGGACAACGAAACCGAAAGGGTTTCTGGACAAGGGAACCGAAGGGGTTTCTGGACAAGGAACCGAAGAGGTTTTCGGACAATTGAACCGAAGGGGTTTGTGGACAACGAAACCGAAAGGGTTTCTGGACAAGGAAACCGAAGGGCTTTCTGGACAAGGGAACCGAAGCGGTTTCTGGACAAGGGAACCGAAGAGGTTTGTGGACAACGAAACCGAAAGGGTTTCTGGACAAGGGAACCGAAGGGCTTTCTGGACAAGGGAACCGAATGGATTTGTGGACAACGAAACCGAAAGGGTTTCTGCACAAGGGAACCGAAGGGGTTTCTGGACAAGGGAACCGAAGGGATTTCTGGACAAGGAACCGAAGGGGTTTCTGGACAAGGGAACCGAAGGGGTTTGTGGACAACGAAACCGAAAGGGTTTCTGGACAAGGGAACCGAAGGGGTTTCTGGACAAGGGAACCGAAGGGGTTTGTGGACAACGAAACCGAAAGGGTTTCTGGACAAGGGAACCGAAGGGGTTTCTGGACAAGGGAACCGAAGGGGTTTCTGGACAAGGGAACCGAAGGGGTTTCTGGACAAGGAACTGAAGAGGTTTCTGGACAAGGGAACCGAAGGGGTTTCTGGACAAGGGAACCGAAGGGGTTTGTGGACAAGGAAACCGAAGGGGTTTCTGGACAAGGGAACCGAAGGGGTTTCTGGACAAGGGAACCGAAGAGGTTTGTGGACAACGAAACCGAAAGGGTTTCTGGACAAGGAAACCGAAGGGCTTTCTGGACAAGGGAACCGAAGCGGTTTGTGGACAACGAAACCGAAAGGGTTTCTGGACAAGGAAACCGAAGGGGTTTCTGGACAAGGGAACCGAAGGGGTGTGTGGACAACGAAACCGAAAGGGTTTCTGGACAAGGAAACCGAAGGGGTTTCTGGACAAGGAACCGAAGGGGTTTTTGGACAAGGGAACCGAATTGGTTTGTGGACAACGAAACCGAAAGGGTTTCTGGACAAGGGAACCGAAGGGGTTTCTGGACAAGGAAACCGGAGAGGGTTTCTGGACAAGGGAACCGAAGGGGTTTCTGGACAAGGGAACCGAAGGGATTTGTGGACAACGAAACGGAGAGGGTTTCTGGACAAGGGAACCGAAGGGGTTTCTGGACAAGGGAACCGAAGGGGTTTCTGGACAAGGAACCGAAGGGGTTTCTGGACAAGGGAACCGAAGGGGTTTGTGGACAACGAAACCGAAAGGGTTTCTGGACAAGGGAACTGAAGGGGTTTCTGGACAAGGAACCGAAGGGGTTTGTGGACAAGGGAACCGAAAGGGTTTCTGGACAAGGGAACCGAAGGGGTTTCTGGACAAGGGAACCGAAGGGGTTTCTGGACAAGGAACCGAAGGGGTTTCTGGACAAGGGAACCTAAGGGGTTTTTGGACAAGGGAACTGAATTCGTTTGTGGACAAGGGAACCGAAGGGGTTTCTGGACAAGGGAACCGAAGGAGTTTCTGGACAAGGGAACCGAAGGGGTTTCTGGACAAGGGAACCGAAGGGGTTTCTGGACAAGGAACCGAAGGGGTTTCTGGACAAGGGAACCGAAGGGGTTTCTGGACAAGGGAACCGAAGGGGTTTCTGGACAAGGGAACCGAAGGGGTTTCTGGACAAGGGAACCTAAGGGGTCTTTGGACAAGGGAACTGAATTGGTTTGTGGACAAGGGAACCGAAGGGGTTTCTGGACAAGGGAACCGAAGGGGTTTCTGGATAAGGGAACCGAAGGGATTTCTGGACAAGGGAACCGAAGGGGTTTCTGGACAAGGAACCGAAGGGGTTTCTGGACAAGGAACCGAAGGGGTTTGTGGACAACGAAACCGAAGGGGTTTCTGGACAAGGGAACCGAAGGGGTTTCTGGACAAGGGAACCGAAGGGGCTTGTGGACAACGAAACCGTAAGGGTTTCTGGACAAGGGAACCGAAGGGGTTTCTGGACAAGGGAACCGAAGGGGTTTCTGGACAAGGAACCGAAGGGGTTTCTGGACAAGGGAACCGAAAGGGGTTTCTGGACAACGGAATCGAAGGGGTTTCTGGACAAGGGAACCGAAAGGGGTTTCTGGACAACGGAACCAAAGGGGTTTCTGGACAAGGGAACCGAAAGGGGTTTCTGGACAACGGAACCGAAGGGGTTTCTGGACAAGGGAACCGAAAGAGGTTTCTGGACAAGGGGACCCAAACCGAAGGGGTTTCTGGACAAGGGAATCGAAGGGGTTTCTGGACAAGGGAACCGAAAGGGTTTCTGGACAAGGAACCGAAGGGGTTTCTGGACAAGGGAACCGAAGGGGTTTCTGGACAAGGGAACCGAAGGGGTTTCTGGACAAGGGAACCGAAGGGGTTTCTGGACAAGGGAACTGAATTGGTTTGTGGACAAGGGAACCGAAGGGGTTTCTGGACAAGGGAACCGAAGGAGTTTCTGGACAAGGGAACCGAAGGGGTTTCTGGACAAGGGAACCGAAAGGGGTTTCTGGACAACGGAACCGAAGGGGTTTCTGGACAAGGGAACCGAAAGGGGTTTCTGGACAACGGAACCGAAGGGGTTTCTGGACAAGGGAACCGAAAGAGGTTTCTGGACAAGGGGACCCAAACCGAAGGGGTTTCTGGACAAGGGAATCGAAGGGGTTTCTGGACAAGGGAACCGAAGGGGTTTCTGGACAAGGAACCGAAGGGGTTTCTGGACAAGGGAACCGAAGGGGTTTCTGGACAAGGGAACCGAAGGGGTTTCTGGACAAGGGAACCGAAGGGGTTTCTGGATAAGGGAACCGAAGGGGTTTCTGGACAAGGGAACCGAAGGGGTTTCTGGACAAGGAACCGAATTGGTTTCTGGACAAGGGAACCGAAGCGGTTTCTGGACAAGGGAACCGAAGGGATTTGTGGACAACGAAACCGAAAGGGTTTCTGGACAAGGGAACCAAAGGGGTTTCTGGACAAGGGAACCGAAGGGGTTTCTGGACCAGGGAACAGAAGGGGCTTCTGGACAAGGGAACCGAAGGGGTTTCTGGACAAGGGAACCGAAGGGGTTTCTGGACAAGGGAATCGAAGGGGTTTCTGGACAAGGGAACCGAAGGGGTTTCTGGACAAGGAACCGAAGGGGTTTCTGGACAAGGGAACCGAAGGGGTTTCTGGACAAGGGAACCGAAGGGGTTTCTGGACAAGGGAACCGAAGGGGTTTGTGGACAACGAAACCGAAGGGGTTTCTGGACAAGGGAATCGAAGGGGTTTCTGGACAAGGGAACCGAAGGGGTTTCTGGACAAGGGAACCGAAGGGGTTTCTGGACAAGGGAACCGAAGGGGTTTCTGGACAAGGGAACCGAAGGGGTTTCTGGACAAGGGAACCGAAGGGGTTTCTGGACAAGGGAACCGAAGGGGTTTGTGGACAACGAAACCGAAAGGGTTTCTGGACAAGGGAACCGAAGGGGTTTCTGGACAAGGGAACCGAAGGGGTTTCTGGACAAGGGAACCGAAGGGGTTTCTGGACAAGGGAACCGAAGGGGTTTCTGGACAAGGAACCGAAGGGGCTTCTGGACAAGGGAACCGAAGGGGTTTCTGGACAAAGAACCGAAGGGGTTTCTGGACAAGGGAACCGAAGGGGTTTGTGGACAACGAAACCGAAAGGGTTTCTGGACAAGGGAACCGAAAGGGTTTCTGGACAAGGAACCGAAGAGGTTTCTGGACAAGGGAACCGAAGGGGTTTCTGGACAAAGAACCGAAGGGGTTTCTGGACAAGGGAACCGAAGGGGTTTCTGGACAAGGGAACGGAAGGGGTTTGTGGACAACGAAACCGAAAGGGTTTCTGGACAAGGGAACCGAAAGGGTTTCTGGACAAGGAACCGAAGAGGTTTCTGGACAAGGGAACCGAAGGGGTTTCTGGACAAGGAACCGAAGGGGCTTCTGGACAAGGGAACCGAAGGGGTTTCTGGACAAAGAACCGAAGGGGTTTCTGGACAAGGGAACCGAAGGGGTTTCTGGACAAGGGAACCGAAGGGGTTTGTGGACAACGAAACCGAAAGGGTTTCTGGACAAGGGAACCGAAGGGGTTTCTGGACAAGGGAACCGAAGGGGTTTCTGGACAAGGGAACCGAAGGGGTTTCTGGACAAGGGAACCGAAGGGGTTTCTGGACAAGGGAACCGAAGGGGTTTGTGGACAACGAAACCGAAAGGGTTTCTGGACAAGGGAACCGAAGGGGTTTCTGGACAAGGGAACCGAAGGGGTTTCTGGGCAAGGGAACCGAAGCGGTTTCTGGACAAGGGAACCGAAGGGGTTTGTGGACAAGGGAACCGAAGGGGTTTCTGGACAAGGGAACCGAAGGGGTTTCTGGACAAGGGAACCGAAGGGCTTTGTGGACAACGAAACCGAAAGGGTTTCTGGACAAGGGAACCGAAGGGGTTTCTGGACAAGGGAACCGAAAGGGTTTCTGGACAAGGGAACCGAAGGGATTTGTGGACAACGAAACCGAAAGGGTTTCTGGACAAGGGAACCGAAGGGGTTTCTGGACAAGGGAACCGAAGGGGTTTGTGGACAACGAAACCGAAAGGGTTTCTAGACAAGGGAACCGAAGGGGTTTCTGGACAAGGGAACCGAAGGGGTTTGTGGACAACGAAACCGAAAGGGTTTCTGGACAAGGGAACCGAAGGGGTTTCTGGACAAGGGAACCGAAGGGGTTTCTGGACAAGGGAACCGAAGGGGTTTCTGGACAAGGAACTGAAGAGGTTTCTGGACAAGGGAACCGAAGGGGTTTCTGGACAAGGGAACCGAAGGGGTTTGTGGACAACGAAACCGAAAGGGTTTCTGGACAAGGGAACCGAAGGGGTTTCTGGACAAGGAACCGAAGAGGTTTCTGGACAAGGGAACCGAAGGGGTTTGTGGACAACGAAACCGAAAGGGTTTCTGGACAAGGAAACCGAAGGGGTTTCTGGACAAGGGAACCGAAGGGGTTTCTGGACAAGGGAACCGAAGGGGTTTCTGGACAAGGAACCGAAGGGGTTTCTGGACAAGGGAACCGAAGGGTTTTCTGGACAAGGGAACCGAAGGGGTTTCTGGACAAGGGAACCGAAGGGGTTTCTGGACAAGGAACCGAAGGGGTTTCTGGACAAGGGAACCGAAGGGGTTTTCGGACAAGGGAACCGAAGGGGTTTGTGGACAACGAAACCGAAAGGGTTTCTGGACAAGGGAACCGAAGGGGTTTCTGGACAAGGGAACCGAAGGGGTTTGTGGACAACGAAACCGAAAGGCTTTCTGGACAAGGGAACCGAAGGGGTTTCTAGACAAGGAACCGAAGGGGTTTCTGGACAAGGGAACCGAAGGGGTTTCTGGACAAGGAACCGAAGGGGTTTCTGGACAAGGGAACCGAAGGGGTTTGTGGACAAGGAACCGAAGGGGTTTCTGGACAAGGGAACCGAAGCGGTTTCTGGACAAGGGAACCAAAGGGGTTTGTGGACAACGAAACCGAAAGGGTTTCTGGACAAGGGAACCGAAGGGGTTTCTAGACAAGGAACCGAAGGGGTTTCTGGACAAGGGAACCGAAGGGGTTTCTGGACAAGGAACCGAAGGGGTTTCTGGACAAGGGAACCGAAGGGGTTTCTGGACAAGGAACCGAAGGGGTTTCTGGACAAGGGAACCGAAGGGGTTTCTGGACAAGGGAACCGAAGGGGTTTGTGGACAACGAAACCGAAAGGGTTTCTGGACAAGGGAACCGAAGGGGTTTCTGGACAAGGGAACCGAAGGGGTTTCTGGACAAGGGAACCGAAGGGGTTTCTGGACAAGGAACCGAACGGGTTTCTGGACAAGGGAACCGAAGCGGTTTCTGGACAAGGGAACCGAAGGGGTTTGTGGACAACGAAACCGAAAGGGTTTCTGGACAAGGGAACCGAAGGGGTTTCTGGACAAGGAACCGAAGAGGTTTTCGGACAATTGAACCGAAGGGGTTTGTGGACAACGAAACCGAAAGGGTTTCTGGACAAGGGAACCGAAGGGGTTTCTGGACAAGGGAACCGAAGGGGTTTCTGGACAAGGGAACCGAAGGGGTTTCTGCACAAGGGAACCGAAGGGGTTTGTGGACAACGAAACCGAAAGGGTTTCTGGACAAGGGAACCGAAGGGGTTTCTAGACAAGGAACCGAAGGGGTTTTCGGACAATTGAACCGAAGGGGTTTGTTTACAACGAAACCGAAAGGGTTTCTGGACAAGGGAACCGAAGGGGTTTCTGGACAAGGGAACCGAAGGGGTTTCTGGACAAGGGAACCGAAGGGGTTTCTGGACAAGGGAACCGAAGGGGTTTGTGGACAACGAAACCGAAAGGGTTTCTGGACAAGGGAACCGAAGGGGTTTCTGGACAAGGGAACCGAAGGGGTTTGTGGACAACGAAACCGAAAGGGTTTCTGGACAAGGGAACCGAAGGGGTTTCTGGACAAGGGAACCGAAGGGGTTTCTGGACAAGGGAACCGAAGGGGTTTCTGGACAAGGAACCGAACGGGTTTCTGGACAAGGGAACCGAAGCGGTTTCTGGACAAGGGAACCGAAGGGGTTTGTGGACAACGAAACCGAAAGGGTTTCTGGACAAGGGAACCGAAGGGGTTTCTGGACAAGGAACCGAAGAGGTTTCTGGACAAGGAACCGAAGGGCTTTCTGGACAAGGGAACCGAAGGGGTTTCTGGACAAGGGAACCGAAGGGATTTGTGGACAACGAAACCGAAAGGGTTTCTGGACAAGGGAACCGAAGGGGTTTCTGGACAAGGAACCGAAGAGGTTTCTGGACAAGGGAACCGAAGGGGTTTGTGGACAACGAAACCGAAAGGGTTTCTGGACAAGGGAACCGAAGGGGTTTCTGGACAAGGGAACCGAAGGGGTTTGTGGACAACGAAACCGAAAGGGTTTCTGGACAAGGGAACCGAAGGGGTTTCTGGACAAGGGAACCGAAGGGGTTTCTGGACAAGGGAACCGAAGGGGTTTCTGGACAAGGGAACCGAAGGGGTTTGTGGACAACGAAACCGAAAGGGTTTCTGGACAAGGGAACCGAAGGGGTTTCTGGACAAGGGAACCGAAGGGGTTACTGGACAAGGGAACTGAAGGGGTTTCTGGACAAGGAACCGAACGGGTTTCTGGACAGGGGAACCGAAGCGGTTTCTGGACAAGGGAACCGAAGGGGTTTGTGGACAACGAAACCGAAAGGGTTTCTCGACAAGGGAACCGAAAGGGTTTCTGGACAAGGGAACCGAAGGGGTTTCTGGACAAGGAACCGAAGAGGTTTCTGGACAAGGGAACCGAAGGGGTTTCTGGACAAGGAACCGAAGAGGTTTCTGGACAAGGGAACCGAAGGGGTTTGTGGACGACGAAACCGAAAGGGTTTCTGGACAAGGGAACCGAATTGGTTTCTGGACAAGGGAACCGAAGGGGTTTCTGGACAACGAACCGAAGAGGTTTCTGGACAAGGGAACCGAAGGGGTTTCTGGACAAGGAACCGAAGGGGTTTCTGGACAAGGGAACCGATGGGGTTTCTGGACAAGGGAACCGAGGGGGTTTGTGGACAACTAAACCGAAAGGGTTTCTGGACAAGGGAACCGAAGGGGTTTGTGGACGACGAAACCGAAAGGGTTTCTGGACAAGGGAACCGAAGGGGTTTCTGGACAAGGAACCGAAGGGGTTTTTGGACAAGGGAACCGATGGGGTTTCTGGACAAGGGAACCGAGGGGGTTTGTGGACAACTAAACCGAAAGGGTTTCTGGACAAGGGAACCGAAGGGGTGTGTGGACAAGGGAACCGAAGGGGTTTCTGGACAAGGGAACCGAAGGGGTTTCTGGACAAAGAACCGAAGGGGTTTCTGGACAACGAAACCGAAAGGGTTTCTGGACAAGGAAACCGAAGGGGTTTCTGGACAAGGAACCGAAGGGGTTTTTGGACAAGGGAACCGAAGGGGTTTGTGGACGACGAAACCGAAAGGGTTTCTGGACAAGGGAACCGAATTGGTTTCTGGACAAGGGAACCGAAGGGGTTTCTGGACAACGAACCGAAGAGGTTTCTGGACAAGGGAACCGAAGGGGTTTCTGGACAAGGGAACCGAAGGGGTTTGTGGACAACGAAACCGAAATGTTTTCTGGACAAGGGAACCGAAGGGGTTTCTGGACAAGGGAACCGAAGGGGTTTCTGGACAAGGGAACCGAAGGGGTTTCTGGACAAGGAAACCGGAGAGGGTTTCTGGACAAGGGAACCGAAGGGGTTTCTGGACAAGGGAACCGAAGGGATTTGTGTACAACGAAACCGAAAGGGCTTCTGGACAAGGGAACCGAAGGGATTTGTGGACAACGAAAATGAAAGGGTTTCTGGACAAAGGAACCGAAGGGGTTTCTGGACAAGGAAACCGGAGAGGGTTTCTGGACAAGGGAACCGAAGGGGTTTCTGGACAAGGGAACCGAAGGGATTTGTGGACAATGAAACCGAAAGGGTTTCTGGACAAGGGAACCGAAGGGGTTTCTGGACAAGGGAACCGAAGGGGTTTGTGGACAACGAAACCGAAAGGGTTTCTGGACAAGGGAACCGAAGGGGTTTCTGGACAAGGGAACCGAAGGGGTTTCTGGACAAGGGAACCGAAGGGGTTTCTGGACAAGGGAACCGAAGTGGTTTCTGGACAAGGGAACCGAAGGGGTTTGTGGACAACGAAACCGAAAGGGTTTCTGGACAAGGGAACCGAAGGGGTTTCTGGATAAGGGAACCGAAGGGGTTTCTGGACAAGGAACCGAGGGGGTTTGTGGACAACGCAACCGAAAGGGTTTCTGGACAAGGGAACTGAAGGGGTTTCTAGACAAGGAACCGAAGGGGTTTCTGGACAAGGGAACCGAAGGGGTTTCTGGACAAGGGAACCGAAGGGGTTTCTGGACAAGGAAACCGGAGAGGGTTTCTGGACAAGGGAACCGAAGGGATTTGTGGACAACGAAAATGAAAGGGTTTCTGGACAAAGGAACCGAAGGGGTTTCTGGACAAGGAAACCGGAGAGGGTTTCTGGACAAGGGAACCGAAGGGGTTTCTGGACAAGGAACCGAAGGGGTTTGTGGACAACGAAACCGAAAGGGTTTCTGGACAAGGGAACCGAAGGGGTTTCTGGACAAGGGAACCGAAGGGGTTTCTGGACAAGGGAACCGAAGGGGTTTGTGGACAACGAAACCGAAAGGGTTTCTGGACAAGGGAACCGAAGGGGTTTCTGGACAAGGGAACCGAAGGGGTTTCTGGACAAGGAACCGAAGGGGTTTGTGGACAACGAAACCGAAAGGGTTTCTGGACAAGGGAACTGAAGGGGTTTCTAGACGAGGAACCGAAGGGGTTTCTGGACAAGGGAACCGAAGGGGTTTCTGGAAAAGGGAACCGAAGGGGTTTATGGACAAGGGAACCGAAGGGGTATGTGGACAACGAAACCGAAAGGGTTTCTGGACAAGGGAACCGAAGGGGCTTCTGGACAAGGGAACCGAAGGGGTTTTTGGACAAGGGACCCGAAGGGGTTTCTGGACAAGGGAACCGAAGGGGTTTCTGGACAAGGGAACCGAAGGGGTTTCTGGACAAGGAACCGAAGAGGTTTCTGGACAAGGGAACCGAAGGGGATTGTGGACAACGAAACCGAAAGGGTTTCTGGACAAGGGAACCGAAGGGGTTTCTGGACAAGGGAACCGAAGGGGTTTCTGGACAAGGGAACCGATGGGGTTTCTGGACAAGGGAACCGAAGGGGTGTGTGGACAAGGGAACCGAAGGGGTTTCTGGACAAGGGAACCGAAGGGGTTTCTGGACAAAGAACCGAAGGGGTTTCTGGACAAGGAAACCGAAGGGGTTTCTGGACAAGGAACCGAAGGGGTTTTTGGACAAGGGAACCGAAGGGGTTTGTGGACGACGAAACCGAAAGGGTTTCTGGACAAGGGAACCGAAGGGGTTTCTGGACAAGGGAACCGAATTGGTTTCTGGACAAGGGAACCGAAGGGGTTTCTGGACAACGAACCGAAGAGGTTTCTGGACAAGGGAACCGAAGGGGTTTCTGGACAAGGGAACCGAAGGGGTTTGTGGACAACGAAACCGAAATGTTTTCTGGACAAGGGAACCGAAGGGGTTTCTGGACAAGGGAACCGAAGGGGTTTCTGGACAAGGGAACCGAAGGGGTTTCTGGACAAGGAAACCGGAGAGGGTTTCTGGACAAGGGAACCGAAGGGGTTTCTGGACAAGGGAACCGAAGGGATTTGTGTACAACGAAACCGAAAGGGCTTCTGGACAAGGGAACCGAAGGGGTTTCTGGACAAGGGAACCGAAGGGGTTTGTGGACAACGAAACCGAAAGGGTTTCTGGACAAGGGAACCGAAGGGGTTTCTGGACACGGAAACCGGAGAGGGTTTCTGAACAAGGGAACCGAAGGGATTTGTGGACAACGAAAATGAAAGGGTTTCTGGACAAAGGAACCGAAGGGGTTTCTGGACAAGGAAACCGGAGAGGGTTTCTGGACAAGGGAACCGAAGGGGTTTCTGGACAAGGGAACCTAAGGGATTTGTGGACAACGAAACCGAAAGGGTTTCTGGACAAGGGAACCGAAGGGGTTTCTGGACAAGGGAACCGAAGGGGTTTCTGGACAAGGGAACCGAAGGGGTTTGTGGACAACGAAACCGAAAGGGTTTCTGGACAAGGGAACCGAAGGGGTTTCTAGACGAGGAACCGAAGGGGTTTCTGGACAAGGGAACCAAAGGGGTTTCTGGACAAGGGAACCGAAGGGGTTTGTGGACAACGAAACCGAAAGGGTTTCTGGACAAGGGAACCGAAGGGGCTTCTGGACAAGGGAACCGAAGGGGTTTTTGGACAAGGGACCCGAAGGGGTTTCTGGACAAGGGAACCGAAGGGGTTTGTGGACAACGAAACCGAAATGTTTTCTGGACAAGGGAACCGAAGGGGTTTCTGGACAAGGGAACCGAAGGGGTTTCTGGACAAGGGAACCGAAGGGGTTTCTGGACAAGGAAACCGGAGAGGGTTTCTGGACAAGGGAACCGAAGGGGTTTCTGGACAAGGGAACCGAAGGGATTTGTGTACAACGAAACCGAAAGGGCTTCTGGACAAGGGAACCGAATTGGTTTCTGGACAAGGGAACCGAAGGGGTTTCTGGACAACGAAACCGAAAGGGCTTCTGGACAAGGGAACCGAATTGGTTTCTGGACAAGGGAACCGAAGGGGTTTGTGGACGACGAAACCGAAAGGGTTTCTGGACAAGGGAACCGAATTGGTTTCTGGACAAGGGAACCGAAGGGGTTTCTGGACAACGAACCGAAGAGGTTTCTGGACAAGGGAACCGAAGGGGTTTCTGGACAAGGGAACCGAAGGGGTTTGTGGACAACGAAACCGAAATGTTTTCTGGACAAGGGAACCGAAGGGGTTTCTGGACAAGGGAACCGAAGGGGTTTCTGGACAAGGGAACCGAAGGGGTTTCTGGACAAGGAAACCGGAGAGGGTTTCTGGACAAGGGAACCGAAGGGGTTTCTGGACAAGGGAACCGAAGGGATTTGTGTACAACGAAACCGAAAGGGCTTCTGGACAAGGGAACCGAAGGGATTTGTGGACAACGAAAATGAAAGGGTTTCTGGACAAAGGAACCGAAGGGGTTTCTGGACAAGGAAACCGGAGAGGGTTTCTGGACAAGGGAACCGAAGGGGTTTCTGGACAAGGGAACCGAAGGGATTTGTGGACAATGAAACCGAAAGGGTTTCTGGACAAGGGAACCGAAGGGGTTTCTGGACAAGGGAACCGAAGGGGTTTGTGGACAACGAAACCGAAAGGGTTTCTGGACAAGGGAACCGAAGGGGTTTCTGGACAAGGGAACCGAAGGGGTTTCTGGACAAGGGAACCGAAGGGGTTTCTGGACAAGGGAACCGAAGTGGTTTCTGGACAAGGGAACCGAAGGGGTTTGTGGACAACGAAACCGAAAGGGTTTCTGGACAAGGGAACCGAAGGGGTTTCTGGATAAGGGAACCGAAGGGGTTTCTGGACAAGGAACCGAGGGGGTTTGTGGACAACGCAACCGAAAGAGTTTCTGGACAAGGGAACTGAAGGGGTTTCTAGACAAGGAACCGAAGGGGTTTCTGGACAAGGGAACCGAAGGGGTTTCTGGACAAGGGAACCGAAGGGGTTTCTGGACAAGGAAACCGGAGAGGGTTTCTGGACAAGGGAACCGAAGGGGTTTCTGGACAAGGAACCGAAGGGGTTTGTGGACAACGAAACCGAAAGGGTTTCTGGACAAGGGAACCGAAGGGGTTTCTGGACAAGGGAACCGAAGGGGTTTCTGGACAAGGGAACCGAAGGGGTTTGTGGACAACGAAACCGAAAGGGTTTCTGGACAAGGGAACCGGAGAGGGTTTCTGGACAAGGGAACCGAAGGGGTTTCTGGACAAGGAACCGAAGGGGTTTGTGGACAACGAAACCGAAAGGGTTTCTGGACAAGGGAACTGAAGGGGTTTCTAGACGAGGAACCGAAGGGGTTTCTGGACAAGGGAACCGAAGGGGTTTCTGGAAAAGGGAACCGAAGGGGTTTATGGACAAGGGAACCGAAGGGGTATGTGGACAACGAAACCGAAAGGGTTTCTGGACAAGGGAACCGAAGGGGCTTCTGGACAAGGGAACCGAAGGGGTTTTTGGACAAGGGACCCGAAGGGGTTTCTGGACAAGGGAACCGAAGGGGTTTCTGGACAAGGGAACCGAAGGGGTTTCTGGACAAGGAACCGAAGAGGTTTCTGGACAAGGGAACCGAAGGGGTTTGTGGACAACGAAACCGAAAGGGTTTCTGGACAAGGGAACCGAAGGGGTTTCTGGACAAGGGAACCGAAGGGGTTTCTGGACAAGGAAACCGGAGAGGGTTTCTGGACAAGGGAACCGAAGGGGTTTCTGGACAAGGAACCGAAGGGGTTTGTGGACAACGAAACCGAAAGGGTTTCTGGACAAGGGAACTGAAGGGGTTTCTAGACGAGGAACCGAAGGGGTTTCTGGACAAGGGAACCGAAGGGGTTTCTGGAAAAGGGAACCGAAGGGGTTTATGGACAAGGGAACCGAAGGGGTATGTGGACAACGAAACCGAAAGGGTTTCTGGACAAGGGAACCGAAGGGGCTTCTGGACAAGGGAACCGAAGGGGTTTTTGGACAAGGGACCCGAAGGGGTTTCTGGACAAGGGAACCGAAGGGGTTTCTGGACAAGGGAACCGAAGGGGTTTCTGGACAAGGAACCGAAGAGGTTTCTGGACAAGGGAACCGAAGGGGTTTGTGGACAACGAAACCGAAAGGGTTTCTGGACAAGGGAACCGAAGGGGTTTCTGGACAAGGGAACCGAAGGGGTTTCTGGACAAGGGAACCGATGGGGTTTCTGGACAAGGGAACCGAAGGGGTGTGTGGACAAGGGAACCGAAGGGGTTTCTGGACAAGGGAACCGAAGGGGTTTCTGGACAAAGAACCGAAGGGGTTTCTGGACAAGGAAACCGAAGGGGTTTCTGGACAAGGAACCGAAGGGGTTTTTGGACAAGGGAACCGAAGGGGTTTGTGGACGACGAAACCGAAAGGGTTTCTGGACAAGGGAACCGAAGGGGTTTCTGGACAAGGGAACCGAATTGGTTTCTGGACAAGGGAACCGAAGGGGTTTCTGGACAACGAACCGAAGAGGTTTCTGGACAAGGGAACCGAAGGGGTTTCTGGACAAGGGAACCGAAGGGGTTTGTGGACAACGAAACCGAAATGTTTTCTGGACAAGGGAACCGAAGGGGTTTCTGGACAAGGGAACCGAAGGGGTTTCTGGACAAGGGAACCGAAGGGGTTTCTGGACAAGGAAACCGGAGAGGGTTTCTGGACAAGGGAACCGAAGGGGTTTCTGGACAAGGGAACCGAAGGGATTTGTGTACAACGAAACCGAAAGGGCTTCTGGACAAGGGAACCGAAGGGGTTTCTGGACAAGGGAACCGAAGGGGTTTGTGGACAACGAAACCGAAAGGGTTTCTGGACAAGGGAACCGAAGGGGTTTCTGGACAAGGGAACCGAAGGGGTTTGTGGACAACGAAACCGAAAGGGTTTCTGGACAAGGGAACCGAAGGGGTTTCTGGACAAGGGAACCGAAGGGGTTTCTGGACAAGGGAACCGAAGTGGTTTCTGGACAAGGGAACCGAAGGGGTTTGTGGACAACGAAACCGAAAGGGTTTCTGGACAAGGGAACCGAAGGGGTTTCTGGATAAGGGAACCGAAGGGGTTTCTGGACAAGGAACCGAGGGGGTTTGTGGACAACGAAACCGAAAGGGTTTCTGGACAAGGGAACTGAAGGGGTTTCTAGACAAGGAACCGAAGGGGTTTCTGGACAAGGGAACCGAAGGGGTTTCTGGACAAGGGAACCGAAGGGGTTTCTGGACACGGAAACCGGAGAGGGTTTCTGAACAAGGGAACCGAAGGGATTTGTGGACAACGAAAATGAAAGGGTTTCTGGACAAAGGAACCGAAGGGGTTTCTGGACAAGGAAACCGGAGAGGGTTTCTGGACAAGGGAACCGAAGGGGTTTCTGGACAAGGGAACCTAAGGGATTTGTGGACAACGAAACCGAAAGGTTTTCTGGACAAGGGAACCGAAGGGGTTTCTGGACAAGGGAACCGAAGGGGTTTCTGGACAAGGGAACCGAAGGGGTTTGTGGACAACGAAACCGAAAGGGTTTCTGGACAAGGGAACCGAAGGGGTTTCTAGACGAGGAACCGAAGGGGTTTCTGGACAAGGGAACCAAAGGGGTTTCTGGACAAGGGAACCGAAGGGGTTTGTGGACAACGAAACCGAAAGGGTTTCTGGACAAGGGAACCGAAGGGGCTTCTGGACAAGGGAACCGAAGGGGTTTTTGGACAAGGGACCCGAAGGGGTTTCTGGACAAGGGAACCGAAGGGGTTTCTGGACAAGGGAACCGAAGGGGTTTCTGGACAAGGGAACCGAAGGGGTTTCTGGACAAGGGAACCGAAGGGGTTTCTGGACAAGGAACCGAAGGGGTTTCTGGACAAGGGAACCGAAGGAGCTTCTGAACAAGGAACCGAAGGGGTTTCTGGACAAGGGAACCGAAGCGGTTTCTGGACAAGGGAACCGAAGGGGTTTGTGGACAACGAAACCGAAAGGGTTTCTGGACAAGGGAACCGAAGGGGTTTCTGGACAAGGGAACCGAAGGGGTTTGTGGACAACTGAACCGAAGGGGTTTCTGGACAAGGGAACCAAAGGGGTTTCTGGACAAGGGAACCGAAGGGTTTTCTGGACAAGGGAACCGAAGGTGTTTCTGGACAAGGGAACCGAAGGGGTTTGTGGACAACTGAACCGAAGGGGTTTCTGGACAAGGGAACCGAAGGGGTTTCTGGACAAGGGAACCGAAGGGGTTTTTGGACAAGGGACCCGAAGGGGTGTGTGGACAAGGGAACCGAAGGGGTTTCTGGACAAGGAACCGAAGGGGTTTCTGGACAAGGAAACCGAAGGGGTTTCTGGACAAGGAACCGAAGGGGTTTTTGGACAAGGGAACCGAAGGGGTTTGTGGACGACGAAACCGAAAGGGTTTCTGGACAAGGGAACCGAAGGGGTTTCTGGACAAGGGAACCGAATTGGTTTCTGGACAAGGGAACCGAAGGGGTTTCTGGACAACGAACCGAAGAGGTTTCTGGACAAGGGAACCGAAGGGGTTTCTGGACAAGGGAACCGAAGGGGTTTGTGGACAACGAAACCGAAATGTTTTCTGGACAAGGGAACCGAAGGGGTTTCTGGACAAGGGAACCGAAGGGGTTTCTGGACAAGGGAACCGAAGGGGTTTCTGGACAAGGAAACCGGAGAGGGTTTCTGGACAAGGGAACCGAAGGGGTTTCTGGACAAGGGAACCGAAGGGATTTGTGTACAACGAAACCGAAAGGGCTTCTGGACAAGGGAACCGAAGGGGTTTCTGGACAAGGGAACCGAAGGGGTTTGTGGACAACGAAACCGAAAGGGTTTCTGGACAAGGGAACCGAAGGGGTTTCTGGACAAGGGAACCGAAGGGGTTTGTGGACAACGAAACCGAAAGGGTTTCTGGACAAGGGAACCGAAGGGGTTTCTGGACAAGGGAACCGAAGGGGTTTCTGGACAAGGGAACCGAAGTGGTTTCTGGACAAGGGAACCGAAGGGGTTTGTGGACAACGAAACCGAAAGGGTTTCTGGACAAGGGAACCGAAGGGGTTTCTGGATAAGGGAACCGAAGGGGTTTCTGGACAAGGAACCGAGGGGGTTTGTGGACAACGAAACCGAAAGGGTTTCTGGACAAGGGAACTGAAGGGGTTTCTAGACAAGGAACCGAAGGGGTTTCTGGACAAGGGAACCGAAGGGGTTTCTGGACAAGGGAACCGAAGGGGTTTCTGGACACGGAAACCGGAGAGGGTTTCTGAACAAGGGAACCGAAGGGATTTGTGGACAACGAAAATGAAAGGGTTTCTGGACAAAGGAACCGAAGGGGTTTCTGGACAAGGAAACCGGAGAGGGTTTCTGGACAAGGGAACCGAAGGGGTTTCTGGACAAGGGAACCTAAGGGATTTGTGGACAACGAAACCGAAAGGGTTTCTGGACAAGGGAACCGAAGGGGTTTCTGGACAAATGAACCGAAGGGGTTTCTGGACAAGGGAACCGAAGGGGTTTGTGGACAACGAAACCGAAAGGGTTTCTGGACAAGGGAACCGAAGGGGTTTCTAGACGAGGAACCGAAGGGGTTTCTGGACAAGGGAACCAAAGGGGTTTCTGGACAAGGGAACCGAAGGGGTTTGTGGACAACGAAACCGAAAGGGTTTCTGGACAAGGGAACCGAAGGGGCTTCTGGACAAGGGAACCGAAGGGGTTTTTGGACAAGGGACCCGAAGGGGTTTCTGGACAAGGGAACCGAAGGGGTTTCTGGACAAGGGAACCGAAGGGGTTTCTGGACAAGGGAACCGAAGGGGTTTCTGGACAAGGGAACCGAAGGGGTTTCTGGACAAGGAACCGAAGGGGTTTCTGGACAAGGGAACCGAAGGAGCTTCTGAACAAGGAACCGAAGGGGTTTCTGGACAAGGGAACCGAAGCGGTTTCTGGACAAGGGAACCGAAGGGGTTTGTGGACAACGAAACCGAAAGGGTTTCTGGACAAGGGAACCGAAGGGGTTTCTGGACAAGGGAACCGAAGGGGTTTGTGGACAACTGAACCGAAGGGGTTTCTGGACAAGGGAACCAAAGGGGTTTCTGGACAAGGGAACCGAAGGGTTTTCTGGACAAGGGAACCGAAGGTGTTTCTGGACAAGGGAACCGAAGGGGTTTGTGGACAACTGAACCGAAGGGGTTTCTGGACAAGGG
This sequence comes from Eristalis arbustorum, assembly GCA_916610145.1. Taxonomy (NCBI): domain Eukaryota; kingdom Metazoa; phylum Arthropoda; class Insecta; order Diptera; family Syrphidae; genus Eristalis; species Eristalis arbustorum. The sequence continues at coordinate 37,875,963 of OU744319.1, forward strand.
AACCGAAGGGGTTTCTGGACAAGGGAACCGAAGGGGTTTTTGGACAAGGGACCCGAAGGGGTGTGTGGACAAGGGAACCGAAGGGGTTTCTGGACAAGGGAACCGAAGGGGTTTCTGGACAAGGGAACCGAAGGGGTTTCTGGACAAGGGAACCGAAGGGGTTTCTGGACAAGGGAACCGAAGGGGTTTCTGGACAAGGGAACCGAAGGGGTTTCTCGACAAGCAAACCGAAGCCGAAGGTGTTTCTGGACAAGGGAACCGAAGGATTTTCTGGACAAGGAACCGAAGGGGTAGCTGGACAAGGGAACCGAAGGGGTTTCTGGACAAGGGAACCGAAAAGGTTTCTGGACAAGCAAACCGAAAGGGGTATCTGGCCAAGGGAACCGAAGGGGTTTCTGGACAACGAAACCGAAAGGGGTTTCTGGACAAGGGAACCGAAAAGGTTTCAACGAAACCGAAAGGGGTTTCTGGACAAGGGAACCGAAGGGGTTTCTGGACAAGGAACCGAAGGGGTTTCTGGACAAGGGAACCGAAGGGGTTTGTGGACAAGGGAACCGAAGGGGTTTCTGGACAAGGGAACCGAAGGGGCTTGTGGACAACGAAACCGTAAGGGTTTCTGGACAAGGGAACCGAAGGGGTTTCTGGACAAGGAACCGAAGGGGTTTCTGGACAAGGGAACCGAAGGGGTTTGTGGACAACGAAACCGAAAGGGTTTCTGGACAAGGGAACCGAAGGGGTTTCTGGACATGGGAACCGAAAGGGTTTGTGGACAAGGGAACCGAAGGGGTTTCTGGACAACGAAACCGTAAGGGTTTCTGGACAAGGGAACCGAAGGGGTTTCTGGACAAGGGAACCGAAGGGGTTTCTGGACAAGGAAACCGAAGGGGTTTCTGGACAAGGGAACCGAAGGGGTTTCTGGACAAGGGAACCGAAGGGGTTTCTGGACAAGGGAACCGAAGGGGTTTCTGGACAAGGGAACCGAAGGGGTTTGTGGACAAGGGAACCGAAGGGGTTTCTGGACAAGGGAACCGAAAGGGTTTCTGGACAAGGGAACCGAAGGGGTTTCTGGACAAGGGAACCGAAGGGGTTTCTGGACAAGGGAACCGAAGGGGTTTGTGGACAAGGGAACTGAAAGAGGTTTCTGGACAAGGGAACCCAAACCGAAGGTGTTTTTGGACAAGGGAACCGAAGGGGTTTGTGGACAAGGGAACCGAAGGGGTTTCTGGACAAGGGAACCGAAGGGGTTTCTGGACAAGGGAACCGAAAGAGGTTTCTGGACAAGGGGACCCAAACCGAAGGGGTTTGTGGACAACTGAACCGAAGGGGTTTCTGGACAAGGGAACCGAAGGGGTTTTTGGACAAGGGAACCGAAGGGGTTTCTGGACAAGGGAACCGAAGGGGTTTCTGGACAAGGGAACCGAAAGAGGTTTCTGGACAAGGGAACCCAAACCGAAGGTGTTTTTGGACAAGGGAACCGAAGGGGTTTGTGGACAAGGGAACCGAAGGGGTTTCTGGACAAGGGAACCGAAGGGGTTTCTGGACAAGGGAACCGAAAGAGGTTTCTGGACAAGGGGACCCAAACCGAAGGGGTTTGTGGACAACTGAACCGAAGGGGTTTCTGGACAAGGGAACCGAAGGGGTTTTTGGACAAGGGAACCGAAGGGGTTTCTGGACAAGGGAACCGAAGGGGTTTCTGGACAAGGGAACCGAAGGGGTTTCCGGACAAGGGAACCGAAGGGGTTTGTGGACAACTGAACCGAAGGGGTTTCTGGACAAGGGAACCGAAGGGGTTTCTGGACATGGGAACCGAAAGGGTTTGTGGACAAGGGAACCGAAGGGGTTTCTGGACAACGAAACCGTAAGGGTTTCTGGACAAGGGAACCGAAGGGGTTTCTGGACAAGGGAACCGAAGGGGTTTCTGGACAAGGAAACCGAAGGGGTTTCTGGACAAGGGAACCGAAGGGGTTTCTGGACAAGGGAACCGAAGGGGTTTCTGGACAAGGGAACCGAAGGGGTTTCTGGACAAGGGAACCGAAGGGGTTTGTGGACAAGGGAACCGAAGGGGTTTCTGGACAAGGGAACCGAAAGGGTTTCTGGACAAGGGAACCGAAGGGGTTTCTGGACAAGGGAACCGAAGGGGTTTCTGGACAAGGGAACCGAAGGGGTTTGTGGACAAGGGAACTGAAAGAGGTTTCTGGACAAGGGAACCCAAACCGAAGGTGTTTTTGGACAAGGGAACCGAAGGGGTTTGTGGACAAGGGAACCGAAGGGGTTTCTGGACAAGGGAACCGAAGGGGTTTCTGGACAAGGGAACCGAAAGAGGTTTCTGGACAAGGGGACCCAAACCGAAGGGGTTTGTGGACAACTGAACCGAAGGGGTTTCTGGACAAGGGAACCGAAGGGGTTTTTGGACAAGGGAACCGAAGGGGTTTCTGGACAAGGGAACCGAAGGGGTTTCTGGACAAGGGAACCGAAAGAGGTTTCTGGACAAGGGAACCCAAACCGAAGGTGTTTTTGGACAAGGGAACCGAAGGGGTTTGTGGACAAGGGAACCGAAGGGGTTTCTGGACAAGGGAACCGAAGGGGTTTCTGGACAAGGGAACCGAAAGAGGTTTCTGGACAAGGGGACCCAAACCGAAGGGGTTTGTGGACAACTGAACCGAAGGGGTTTCTGGACAAGGGAACCGAAGGGGTTTTTGGACAAGGGAACCGAAGGGGTTTCTGGACAAGGGAACCGAAGGGGTTTCTGGACAAGGGAACCGAAAGAGGTTTCTGGACAAGGGGACCCAAACCGAAGGGGTTTGTGGACAACTGAACCGAAGGGGTTTCTGGACAAGGGAACCGAAGGGGTTTCTGGACAAGGGAACCGAAGGGGTTTCTGGACAAGGGAACCGAAGGGGCTTGTGGACAAGGGAACCGAATTGGCTTGTGGACAAGGGAACCGAAACAGAAGGGGTTTCTGGACAAGGGAACAGAAGGAGTTTCTGGACAAGGGAACCGAAGGGGTTTCTGGACAAGGGAACCGAAGGGGTTTCTGGACAAGGGAACAGAAGGGGCTTCTGGACAAGGGAACCGAAAGGGGTGTCTGGACAAGGGAACCGAAGGGGTTTCTGGACAAGGAACCGAGAGGGTTTGTGGACAACGAAACCGAAAGGGTTTCTGGACAAGGGAACCGAAGGGGTTTCTAGACAAGGAACCGAAGGGGTTTCTGGACAAGGGAACCGAAGGGGTTTCTGGACAAGGGAACCGAAGGGGTTTCTGGACAAGGAACCGAAGAGGTTTCTGGACAAGGGAACCGAAGGGGTTTGTGGACAACGAAACCGAAAGGGTTTCTCGACAAGGGAACCGAAGGGGTTTCTGGACAAGGGAACCGAAGGGTTTTCTAGACGAGGGAACCGAAAGGGGTTTCTGGACAAGAGATTCGAAGGGGTTTCTGGGCAAGCTTTTAAACGCTGTTTCTACGGAAACACTTAAGCGTAACGACGGATTGGGTGTGTGGAAGGGTGGCAGTTGAAAAAAAATTAACATCAGACGACCGACGATGCAAGAATGTGCCCGACCACCACATCAAAAAATGATGGCCTTCCCAAAATTCGCTTGAGTAAATATTCTGGTCCCCAAGGTGGAAATGCGGCGCTTAATTAAGTGAATGTAGAGAGAGAGAGTCAAGTGACTCAGACGGGAGTCCGCGTATGTATGCATGTCCGTACCATGTCATTACCCGAGCATGATTCCACAGGCGGACCATCATCACACATGCATACCAATACTTTCGATCGAGGATCAAGAGGAAAAAAAAACGTTGGTTGGTGCGTGGTGGTGGGTACTACTCCACCAATTGCGAAAGCAAACTTGTACTCGACGCGGACATAAAAAAACAATATCGCAACGAAATTCGACGTACGGCCTCCCCATGTTGCAACACATCAAACATGTGGTCCCCCATCAGTCAAGGCGCATCCCAATCGGTCATCCTTCACACTGGGGGGGCACCCTTATATAATCTCCCCCCCCCCCCCCCCTCCCACCACGCCACACCCGACAGTCATAAAATTGTTTTCTTAGATTCTTAAATTTTCTCAGTTTTTTTTTTTAAGGATCAGCGCTTTTTGTGGTCGAATTGGGAAGGCGCGTGTGATGCGATTTTGTGGTTTGAAGGGGTGCCTCTATCGCTGTTAAATGATTTTTTTCGAAGTTATCAGGCCTACTAACGACATGCGCACACCTTTTTGCATGTTCTGGTGAGTGTATTAGCAAATCCTGTAAGTTTGGAGGGCGTCCGGCAACAATGAGATTTTGACCGAAAAATCAATTTCCGATGGATTTCATGGGGTTTCTGAACAAGGCAGTTGTCAGTTGGAAAATTAACTTCGTATTCCATTAAAAATGCTTTACTACACTGTCAATACTTCTTCTTCTTTGTGTGGCGCTACAGTCCGGGGTGGACCTGGGCCTCAACCAACATGCCTCTTCAACTAGCGCGATCTCTGGCTAGCTGTCTCCAGTTTCGCACACCAAGATGGTTGAGGTCCTTCTTCACTTGGGTGCGCCACTTTAAACGCGGGCGTCCTCTGTTGCGTTGCCCGACAGGTTCGGATTCGAAGATTCTTCGAGCCGGAGCTGTAGTGTCCATAGGCTCCACATGACCTAGCCACCGTAGGCGTGGGATCCGTAGACGCCTAACTAGGCTCATGTCGCTGTACGTCGCACTCCAGAACCCGTCAACACAAACAGGACCAAAGATCGTGCGTAGAACTTATCTCTCAAAGAGACCAAGGACTTCTTCATCCGTTTCAAAGTTGTCCATGCCACCGCGCCGTATAGCAGGACTGGGATGATCAAGAACTTATATAAAGTCAACTTGGTTCTTCGAGAGAGGGCTCTATTACTCAATTGCCTCTTGAGCCCGAAGAAACAGCGGTTGGCAAGAGTTATTCTACGCTTGATCTCGGTACTGATGTTATTTGTACAGTTTACTCCGGAGCCGAGGTAAGTGAAGTCCTTGACTACCTAGAAGTTATAGCTGCCCATTGTGACGCTCTGTCCAAGACGTCGATGTTGTATGTCCTTTTTTGAGGACAGCATATACTTCGTTTTGCCCTCATTCACCGCCAGACCCATTTTAGCCGTTTCAGTCTCAATGTTAGCAAAAGCCTCACTGACGGCTCGCTTAGTTCCGCCAATGACGTGAATGTCGTCTGCGTATGCTAACAAATGCACGGACTTTTGGAAGATCGTGCCCCTAGTGTTGGCGTGTGAGTTTCGCACGATCTTCTCCAAGACGAGAAATGACAGCGCGTCGCCTTGTCTAAAACCTTTTTTTGACATTGAAGGTTACCGATATTGATGGAGCAGCGAGAGTTCTCCATCGTCATCCTGCACAGCCTGACGAGTTTGGCAGGAATGTCAAAACTAGACATGGCGTTGTATAGCTCGTCTCTATGCACGCTGTCATATGCGGCCTTGAAATCGACAAATAGGTGGTGAGTGTCGATTTGCATTTCTCTGGTCTTTTCCAGGATCTGCCGTAGTGTGAAGATTTGGTCTGTTGTGGACTTTCCTGGCCTGAAGCCACACTGATATGGACCTATCAGATTATTAATGAATGGCTTCAGGCGGGTACACAAAACGGCAGAGAAGATCTTATATGCGATGTTAAGAAGACTGATCCCTCGATAGTTGGCGCAGTTGAAGGGGTCTCCTTTTTTGTGGATCGGGCAAACGATTCCACTCGTCGGTCATGCTTTCCTCAGACCATATCTTGCAGATGAGCTGGTGCATGCGCCCAACCAGATCATCTCCAGCTGCCTTAAATATTTCAGCGGGCAAACCGTCCGCTCCAGTAGCTTTGTTAGACTTCAGTCTTGATATTGCTACCTTGACCTCGTCTAAGTCTGGGGGACGGTATTCGCGTCTGTCATCGTCCAGATTGAGTGGAACATTCTGGCTGACAGCGGTATTTTGGTCCTCATCGCCGTTTAACAGTCGGCAGAAATGATCTTTCCAGATTCTAAGTATCGACTGCGACTCTACTACCAGATGTCCATGGCTTCTGTCCGAGTTTTATATCCATTGGATAATTGTTTTACCCTTTGATCTGTCAATACTTCACGGTAAAAAAAAACGATTTCGGCCTATTCATTACAAGCTGTCAGAAATTCGACTTAGGGAGAGTCCACTGCAATCACGATCGTGTGTTATCAACAAACGTCCGTGATGAGTGCATTGTATGTTTTCCTCAGTGCATGGCGGCGATCATTTCAAACAGTCTTAATGGAAACCTATTATTACAACAGCACGAGAGGCGCTGGATAATGACCAAGTAGAGCGAACATTACATAACGTTGAGACAATATTTCCACTGAACAATGCCATAAAACTAAAAGGAACACCTCTTGTTGACCTCTTTACTTCAACTTGATTCTACGTGTATCTAACTATTCGCTTGTTTGTGTTCGGGAACGACAGATTTCATTTTAAGGTTGCATAACAATACTTGAGGGTAATTATCAAAATCTGTTGAAGATGAAGGCAAAGTCTACATCGCTCAATAAACTTGCCGCAAGTATCGATCAGAAGTGAATAATAGCATTCTTATGAGGATGAAGCACTCCTCTACCTCGATACCAATGGCCTGATACAGAATTGGAAGGGGTGTCCTATTCTATGCCATGTTGTACGCCGAACAGTGGTGAGACTACTCCAATACAAGCGGGATGTCGCTAGCAACCATGAAGATCTCTTCTGGATCAGTATATATCTCTGCTCGAGAAACAGGAAAGAGTGTGCTTAAGATCGGTACTTTTACTGGTATATTAGATATATGCCTTGCATAAATGTGCATGACATATATGCCCTGGTGCACGCATCTGTCTTAACGGGCATAGTTATGTTAGTTATAAGGCTTATCGTAGTTTAAGCAAGTTTAAGGTAAAACCAAGTTTTTCAAAATTTTCTTGGTTATCCATTGTCTGCCAAGGCTAAAAAAAAGTAGTCTAAGCCGAAAGGCTGGACAACTCGTAGTAGAATCGCAGTAGATGCTGAGAATCTGGAAAAATAATTTCTGTAGACTGTTAAACGGCGATGACGACACAAATTCCGCTGTCAGGCAGAATGTTTCAATCAATTTGGAAGATGAACACGAATTCCTTCCCCCGACTTAGACGAAGTCAAGATAGCGATATCTAGACTGAAGTCGAACAAAGCTGCTGGAGCGGACGGATTGTCCGCGGAACTGTTTAAGGCAGCTGGAGATGACCTGGTTGGGCGCATGCACCACCTCATCTGTAGGATATGGTCGGAGGAAAGCATGGCCGACGAGTGGAATCTTAGTATCGTTTGCCCGATCAACAAGAACGGAGACCCCTTTGACTGCGCCAACCATCGGGGGATAAGTCTCCTTAACATCGCGTACAAGATACTCTCTGCCGTTTTGTGTGAACGCCTGAAACCCTTTGTCAACAACCTGATTTCAGTATCAGGCCAGGAAAGTCCACAATAGACCAAATATTTACACTTCGGCAGATCCTGGAAAAGACTCAAGAAATGCAGATCGACATCCACCACCTATTTGTCGATTTCAAGGCCGCATATGACAGCGTGCATAGAGACGAGCTATACAGCGCCATGTCTAGTTTTGACATTCCTGCCAAACTCGTCAGGCTGTGCAGGATGACGATGGAGAACGCTCGCGGTGTCATGTGACTTCTTCAACATCGTCCTTGAGAAGATCTTGCGAAACTCAAACGTAAACACCCGAGGCACGATCTTCCAAAAGTCCGTTCAACTGCTTACTCACGCGGACGACATTGACGTGATTGGACGAACACAGCGAGCCGTCAATGAGGCGTTTGCTGGCATTGAAGCGGAAGCGGCTAAAATGGATCTAGCGATAAACCAGGGCAAAACAAAGTACATGCTTTCATCACGGAAGGACGCACAACATCGACGTCTCGGACAGAGCGTCATATTGGACAGCAGAAACTTTGAGGTAGTCAAGGACCTCGTCTACCTAGGCTCTGGAGTAAATAGGGACAACAACACCAGTACCGAGATCAAGTGCAGAATTACTCTTGCCAATCGCTGCTTATTTAGGCTCAAGAGGCAATTGAGTAACAGAGCCATTTCTCGAAACAACAAATTGACCTTGTATAAAACCCTGATCACCCTAGTCCTGCTCTATGGCGCAGAGACACGGACGCTATTGAAAGCGGATGAAGAAGCTCTTGGTTGTTTTGAGAGAAAAGTTCTGCCTACGACCTTTGGTCTTGTTTGCGTTGATGGCGTTTGGAGGAGAAGGTTCAACCACGAACTATACGGGCTGTACAGCGGCATGCACCTAGTTAAGCGTCTTCGGATCCAACGCTTAAGATGGCTAGGTCATGTAGAGCGGATGGACACTGCAGCTCTGGCCCGAAGTGTCTTCGACACCGAGCCATTGGGACAGCACAACAGAGGACGTCCCCGCACTAGATGGCGCACACAAGTGGAAAAGGACCTCAACCAACTTGGTGTGCGCAACTGGAGGCAGCTGGCGAAAGATCGTACTGGCTGGAGAGGCATGTTGGTTGAGGCCCAGGTCCACCTCGAACTGTAACGCCAATCAAAGAAGAAGAAGCCGAAAGGCATACATACATATTATAAGATTAGCTTAGATTACCGGAAGAGGGCCAGTAGGTGATGATTAATTTCGTTATTTATAAGTTAATCATGTTAGTCTTAAGTATTGTCCAGCAAGTAAGTAATCATTTAAATAAAAATAAAATTACATGAAAAACACCAAAGGGATAAATTTGAATAGTAACTGAAAGGTAAATAATCTGTTGCGTTCGTTGTGGTTGAAATCAATTGTATTTGAAGGACTGCAAAGAACTGTCAAACGCAACAAAAGTTAAAAGTTCTCCAACTTCATCCATTATGCGGCATTCCACAAAAAGCCTGCAGTTGAGTTGTCAATATCTGACAAGACCCAAAGCATACAGCAGTTTCTATGTCCTTGTACCTCTAATCTTCGAAGACCAAAAATTGCACAAACTATGAGAAAGCCAGCTGACCAATTACAAGTCACTCTACCAGCAAGTGAAAGCCTTACTTTCGATTGAATAAAACATGATTTTTAATAGTTAAACGGGACAATAGCTAATAAATGTTTATATTTCGAATCGAATTAATATCAAATTTCAGAAACAAATAAATATACGAACACGATGTGATTGTCAAAAATAAACAAACCCAAAAATAAATCAGAAAACAAACAAAAAACTGCGAAATTAAAAATCCTAGTCCGGTTGAGCGTCACAAGAGTTGGTTATCCTTGGTAGCCTTGGCAGCCTTTTGAGGGCGTCGATCATCGTGCTTAGATGAGAATTCCTGGCCTCTTGACCAACACTGGAGCACGTCCAACCAAAACTGGACGGGACACCACCAAAGCTGGCTGACGAACCAAGATTCCACCGGCTGGCTCAGCTGCGGCGAACTGAAGAGCGCTGCACAGCATCATGGCGATGACGAGGATGATCTTGACGAAGTTCATGTTGAATTCGGGTTCTTTGAAGAATGAAAACTAAGGATTGATTGATGTTGCTGTGATTGGATTGAATCCACTACTGAAGATTAAGAACAAAGTGCGGTGATTTTATAGTAAGTCACAGTTACGCGATGTGCGTCCGGAGTGCAGTCCCAGAAGTAGGGATAAGTAACTGTATGCAATGAAATACAATCGCTTGGCCCTAGATTGATGAAGTCAAGTGAATACCGCACACACTGGTTGCCATTGCGCCATGCATGGGGCTGCATGGGGTTGAAGTGAAACGTGAGACGGCGCTCACTCAAGGTGTCCCGGCATCATAAACTGGTTCGGCACTGTGGCTTGAAATGCTCTCACACCGTTGACTGCGTCATGCTGAGTCTTATATTACTTGTGAAACAGAACCGAAGCCACCCCTTAAATGAAAATGGTTTGCAATAAGCAAATTGGCTACAAATGGTAAGTTAATTATGTTGAATACCCTTTGCAGACAGCCTTCACATATTGTTCAACTTTGGCTCTCTGTTACCGCGACCTCTTCTGACGTGTTGCAGTAATAACGAATGCAATTTCCAAAATCGGACAATTCGCCTATTTTTTACCACCGAGATTGACCAAAGCAAGAGACGCAGATGAGCCATTGCCACTGACGTCTGAGCATAGGTGTAGTGAATCCGTTTTCGAAATAGCAAGTTATATTGATCAGAATACAGTTCACCTTTAAGGACATGGGGCGCGTTAGCAACACCTTTAGTGCAACGAACGCCATCAATGTATTGCTCCCACTTGGAAACATGAATCCTTTCGACCATCCAAGCAGACTCTGCATACTTTCCTTCTCACATCCCAGACCAATGAATAACGCATCAATAGATCTTTATCCCCACAATGAGCGACAGCCGCTAAAGCGATTAAAGGACGAACAATTGACGGACAAAGTATGAAATTTTATTTTATTATATTTACAGCAGAACCCCTCTACTGGTGGTGTGGAATCTGAGTAGGCGGTCAGCATCATCCTCGTCCGAAAACAGCGGCAATAAGCTGCGTCATTCTTCAGACGGGCTTCGCGGTCATAGTCGATGAGCGTAAATGGCTTGGATACATTCTGTTGTCTGTCCATTTGCCCTCCTGCTGCTCGGGGCTCTTTTTTGTCTTTCTATGGCTGCTTGCGGTAACCCGAGGCATTGTGAGTATGTGTGTCGACCCCAACCACGACGTCGTAGATTCGATTCCTGCTCTGTGCGTAGAAAACAATTTTCACGACCCCACCTCTTTCGAGTCACTGACAATGCTCAAAGAGTATATCTTGTCTAGAGAAAGCTTCTCAAACTTGGCCGTTCGGAGTCGGCATAAAACTGTAGGGCCCTTCCACTCCTGTGAGAACAATGGCACGCACAACACGAGTGGTTGCTGAGGAGCTAGGCCGTGGCCCTCTATGGGCTGTAGCGCCAGATTTATTATTATTATTATTACGACTCCTTCATCATTGCCTGAAGGTGAAAAATCGTACCCTTGACAGTTGAAGTAACTCAACTATCTCAGGCTCAAAGCTTGGCCAATTCGCCCTCTTAAGGTCAGTTTACCAGCCGCTACAAGCGAAGCCATTCATTGCGTCGTAGACTTAGTTCAATCGAGAGCATACATGTGTAGTTCTTGAATTCTGGTAGGATATTAGTCAAGTTCGATCATGACAAAAAAAAGTTCAGCATTGATGATGTCCTGGAAAAGTGTTTGGTTTGCTGCGAGCTACTCACAGGCGGATGTAAATAATTGTCATCAATCCACTCTGTAGGGAGACTCTACTGTCGAACCAACTCAAAAATCATATACCTTAGGTATCGTCCAATCCCTAGCGGTATTCCGTGGCATCCTATCTATTAGTAAAAGTAAAAATAAACATATGTAAGGCTGCTTGAGACGAGCCACGATAGTGCCACAATCTTCGACCAAAAGGCGATAAAATGTTTAGGAACAAAAATACTTGACCTTGCTGATGAGTATGACATATGCTAGTTGAATGCTAGTTATGAAGGAGATCAAGTTGGCGAACTGACCTTTATCAGAGAAACATCATGCCCAATACTTGATTACTGTTCTGTTTCGGGAAAGTGGCTCAAGCTTCTAGACAGTTTTTAAGTATGAAGCGAGATCCTTTCCGACCACATGCCCTTGTCAGTAACCCTTAAATCTATAACTAGCGGCAACTATGCTTGCACAAAACCATTAAGCCTTCCGCCGGAATTTAAAAACTTTCTTTGATTCTTTGATTTTTGGTTTTACTCAACAACCATCTTCAGGAGGCAATCGAGAACAGGAAAAACAAAATTCCTTCCTCCCAACGCTGGTCAAAAATCAACTAATTAGTTGCTTCCTGGGGCTACCATAAAGATCTAAATCTGCTACGCAATCAGAGCTTCGCACCAAATTCAAGCATTTGGCTTCCACCAGAGCGGCGATAGTAGTCATCATCGAGGCAAAATCGTCTACCAAACTATCAACCCACATGAATTTGAACGATATCGGTTGTTGTAGTACAATTGTTGAATACAAAAATATGTTAGGTTCCCGATTGTTGAGCCAACAGCCTTTAGTTCTAAGCATAGTTGTAATATCAAATTGCAAAAAATGCGTCCGTTCACAAATAAGTTGTTAAATTGCTTTTGAAGTCATAAATGTAGTACAATCAGTCCTTTTTTTTGCGCCATTATTGGTTCTGCCACTAATCGCGTAAAAATGGTTACTACTACTAACGGTTACTGGTACTAACTTGCCTGCGAACTTTAAAAACAGCTTTTAACGTATTGCAATCCGTTCACAATGGGCACCGGTTCGTGTCCCAGATAAATTAGCAAGGTTTTTTACTCTAAAGTGCAAAGCTCTCCGGAAAGTTGGTTCAATGGGTAGATTGACAACAGTTGAATGAAAATTGAAACATAGAAGAACTTTGAAAGTTTGTTCACAATCATAGAAACACAATCAAATTTATGATACACTCTGTGCAAAAAAGCAAACTTTGCTAAGCAGACGCTTACGCAGAAGATGATCATTTCTAGAATTTTTTTTATAATGTGTGCGTGTTGATGGGGTTTGTTATTACCCTTAACTCTCCCAGGTCAAGATAGTGTACGGCCGAAGGTATAGAATGAGAGACGGAGATTAGGTACCTGTGCACATTGGTCTTAAATATCTGAGGATTGTAGTCTACGAAAATATTGGACTGGAAAGAGAAATCAGCAGTGCCGCTGAAAACGAGTCTCTAAATTTAACTGTGCGTCCGAAAGCAGATAAACGGATGGTCATTCCTTGCGAGACGTATATTGCGGGTAATGGATAAGCATGGATAAGGAGGAATGCAGTCGGCTAGCTCACTTGAGTATCGTTTGTTAAAATAGCGATGCAACACGGACAAAGAACACACGGTACGTCGATGTTCGAGCGAGTCTAATGAACCCGCGATATTTTTGTCTCCTATAAGTTTTATTGCTCGCTTGGGATTCTATCGAGTAGCTGCAAGATCACCCTTGAGGACAGCAGACCAGATGAGCGTTGTACTCAAGCTTAGGGCGAACAAACGCCTCATAGATTAAAGCCAAGCAGAGGGAGGAAATATTTCTTGCATCGATTGAGGAAACCAAAACATTTCGTAGCATTTTTGGCGACCTTGCATATGTGATCGTTCCAACTATGTATTATTTCCGGTTGTATATATAATGCAATATATAAGTACAAGTGTCATTCATGGATAATGGCTGATTATCAGGGACTGTGCCACCATTGAACTTCACTCTGATCGGAATTCCATGTGCTTAGCATAGGTTGCCGCTCCAATACTAGGTCCGAAGGGTAGGGTCGTCTTGGAACGAATATGAAAAGCTGGGGGTGGTGTCATCAGCGAAGGTGGTGAAGTGGATTGGATTAGAATTTGGAGACAGGAGATCAATTATGAAAATTTGAAAAAGTGTCGGAAAAGTGAATGATGTTTTTACTTGAATCAAGCAGTAGCGGATTTGGTTTTTTCAGTTAATTCACTTAGAAGACAAACTGCTAACGCCTTTAGGTTCCAGCTGATCGGTTTCGAGCCTATGATGGGTGATCTTTGACAAAACCGATTGTTTTATGTGAAACATAACTTGATTTTTATGAGACAACGAAGCTGTCCACTCCACGCAATGGACGTCGAAAGAAGAGAATTCCGTCCCCCCGATCTAGACGAAGTCAAGGTAGCGATATCGAGACTGAAGTCGAACAAAGCTGCTGGAGCGGACGGATTGTCCGCGGAACTGTTTAAAGCAACTGGAGATGATCTAGTTGGGCGCATGCACCACCTCATCTGTAGGATATGGTCGCAGGAAAGCATGCCCGACGAGTGGAATCTCAGCGTCGTTTGCCCGATCAACAAGAAAGGAGACCCCTTTGACTGCGCCAACCATCGGGGGATAAGTCTCCTTAACATCGCCTACAAGATCTTCTCTGCCGTTCTGTGCGAGCGCCTGAAACCATTCGTCGGCCATCGTTCAAATCTTCACATTACGGCATATCCTAAAAAAAACCCAACAGACACCCACCACAAATTTGACGACTTGTAGGCCGCATATGACAGCGTGCATAGAGACGAGCTATACAACGCCACGTCTAGTTTTGACATTCCTGCCAAACTCATCAGCTTGTGCAGGATGACGATGGAGAACTCTCGCTGCTCCATCAAGGTCGGTATCGAACTCACCGAGACCTTCAATGTCAAAAAAGGTTTTAGACAAGGCGACGCGCTGTCATGTAACTTCTTAAACATCATACTTGAGACGATCGTGCAAAACTCAAACGGAAACACCCGAGGCACGATCTTCCAAAAGTCCGTTCAACTGCTTACTCACGCGGACGACATTGACTTGATTGGACGAACACAGCGAGCCATCAGTGAGGCTTTTGCTAACATTGAGACTGAAACGGCTAAAATGGGTCTGGCGGTGAATGAGGGCAAAACGAAGTTTATGCTGTCCTCAAAAAAGGACATACAACATCGACGTCTTGGACAGAGCGTCACAATGGGCAGCTATAACTTCGAGGTAGTCAAGGACTTCACTTACCTCGGCTCCGGAGTAAACTGTACAAACAACATCAGTAACGAGATCAAGCGTAGAATAACTCTTGCCAACCGCTGTTTCTTCGGGCTCAAGAGGCAATTGGGTAATAGAGCCCTCTCTCGAAGAACCAAGTTGACTTTAAATAAGACTTTGATCATCCCAGTCCTGCTATACGGCGCGGAGGCATGGACTATCTCGAAAGCGGATGAAGAAGTCCTTGGTCTCTTTGAGAGAAAAGTTCTACGCACGATCTTTGGTCCTGTTTGTGTTGACGGGTTCTGGAGGAGAAGATTCAATCACGAACTGTTTAAGGTGGCGCACCCAAGTGAAGAAGGACCTCAACCAACTTGGAGTGCGAAATTGGAGGCAGCTGGCTAAGGATCGTGCCAGCTGGAGAGGATTTTTGCCTGAGACCCCGGACTGTAGCGCCACTAGACGAAGAAGAAGAACGAAGCAGTCACGGGAGGACAGTGTGGAGTTTATATGTCGTGGTTGCCGAAATGCACACAGGTTGGCTTAAGCTTACACAGACTAAATGAGACAGGACAAGAACACAACACACACGACATGCCGATACCAAGAGGAGAGCAAGCACGCAGTAGTCCAATGTGGGCAGAACAGTCTTCAAGGCCGGGAGACCTAATAGAACGGATACTGCGTTCAAAGCAGAGTGGATGAAAGTCTCAAGTCTCGTAGTTGACATACAGACGGATCGAGCGTTCAAGAAGAGCAACGGTGGCGCAAGCAGAGATCATAGGACAAGAAAATTGCTAACCAGCCCCGCGTTTCGTTGAGTTGTCTTGTGTTTTCTTGATGTAGATTGCAATAACGTACGTTTCTTGTCAGTACTACAAAATACATTTTGTCTATAGCGAACATTGCAAGCAATTACAATATATTCTCAAAACAAACCATTATTTGTGTCTTTTCCTAAATCAATTTATATTTTCTAACAAATTATGTACCCGTACCAAGGAATCCAAATACCAGCAAAAATCATTACAAAAGTAAAATCAAGCCAAAGTGGCGTGCAAAGTAAAGATATGATTATTGATTTTTTTTTATAGAGTCATAAAAATGTTGGTTGAGGCCCAGGCCCACACCGGACTGTAGCGCCAGCCTAAGAAGGAGTCGTTAAAAAAATACCAGACAAGTGCCCTCACCCACACTTCCGTTCTGCTTTGCGCTTTTTTTCGCACTCAAGAGGGAAAGCCCCCGTCAGCTGTGCTTAATACCCTATTACATAAATTGTCTCAAGTCGAGACAAATTACCAGGCCATTCCAAACACTGCCCACAAGCGAAACTATGGTTCTTATGGTTCTCGGCAACCCTTTGCTAATTATATACTTAAACCGACATCATCCGCATTTCAAATCACAAAACAATTGCATCCACTTGACAGAATGCTTGTTATTTCATGTTCATTGCCACTCGCCTAAGTCTGACATAATCGCATTTATGACACAGCGAGGATACGGTGTCTATGCCCACGTTAGCCCACATTCCGGATCCGGTATCTGTCGCCAGTGGCAAATCACGGTTCAACAGACATCACGCTCTGCGCTAGAAAACTATCAAGAATGACGTCAATTCGAGACGGGCATGCGTCAAAAAATTGTACGTCACTACCTCCGACCGCGTGCTGAGAGACGAGCCCCTCAAGTAATTAGTGAGCGATACAAATAAAAGCTCTGCAGATTCTCTCGCTCTCTGGCTAGTTTTCTGCCAAAATCATAAACTTTCCTCCGCCAGCCACCGGCTGTCATGTCATAACGGGTAATTGCGCGTGCACCACGATGAGAGTAATTATGAACGAGGGGTGTTCGTGTTCGCTAAGGTATTACCAGAGAAACAAAATATTCCTTTGAAGTGAATTTATTCTTAAATTGCCTTGGTGGCTGTCTACAATGGTAGATGGAAGTCCTTACGCCCTCAATATTGCTGCTGCTTATTTCTCGCTTGGAGAATCAAAATCATTGTCATGGTGTCGAACAAAGGAGGCGTTACTTGCGCTCTAATTTCATCGCCGTTGCAGGGACCATGTTTTTTAAAGCAGCTTTGGAATGCTTTGTCTTCGACACCGAGCCATTGGGACAGCGCAACAGAGGACGTCCTCGCACTAGATGGCGCACACAAGTGGAAAAGGACCTCAACCAACTTGGTGTGCGCAACTGGAGGCAGCTGGCGAAAGATCGTGCTGGCTGGAGAGGCATGTTGGTTGAGGCCCAGGTCCACCCCGGACTGTAGCGCCAATCAAAGAAGAAGAGGGAATGCTTTGTCGTCTTCTAGTATTTTGTAGGTAACTTTGTGGCACTCGTCTGTCGTCGTCCAAAGAACTACCTGGTTTATCTAAAGTTGTGTAACGTTTCGGGTCTCTGAGATTTTCGTCGAACTCCCATATCTTCGTCATTTGCAGACAATGGTGTCCGTCACTCCTCCAGTTATCCGTCAAGTAAGCTTAGGCTTTCCTACCTGTCATTATATGTTAGCTAGCTAGTCGTGTCTAAGATATGATAAGAACTACCGGCTAAAAGCCTTTGAAGGAGAGTTCTGCTCGGTTCAGCTTCGGGTTCAATGTTTCCTGAAGTCTAGAATTAGACTACATGGCTAGTACAGGATATGAACTCAACATTCGATTCTAATCCCAGATCAATTCACACACAACGCAACTCACGCATTAAAGAATACCAACCATTCACTCGCACTTCAACCGCTTTCAAAAGCTTTGTCTCAAGTTTCTTTCCGATTTCACGCACTCATCTGGTAACTCTGTAACCAGGCGTGACAAAAACAAAAAACACACCCCCTCTGAAAGCATCGAGGAGTATTTCAAAGTGTAGCGAATTCTTTTCCCTGTTTTGAACAATCTTGTATCTGCCAACGAAAGCCATCATTCAGTTGTGTGGCCACGAACGGGAAGTATCTGCCGCTAAGAACCACCGACACACACGCTCTGCTCATCGTACAGAAAGAAGATACATAGAATCCAGATACCGAAGCGTGAAGAGAGCACATTTTCGTTCGTTTTTTTTTCATTTCGAAATTGTCTCGTGAATATTGCATAATTTTACTTTCGTTCGCGCACTTGTGTGTCCTTGTGTACCTGAAAAAGCAAAACTTCACAAATATACCTCAAACGGCAATCGGCAGGGTTTCCAAGTTACAAACATACCTACATATATAATGAATAAGTGTTACATTGTTAATTTGTGGTTGCTAAGAAACTCGCAAGCCTGCTCGCTTGGACTCAATCGATCTAAGAGCACCGTCTTAGCGGTCACTTTTGGTTCGGACCAAGGCAGCAGCAAGGCGAAACCGTCAGATGATAAGGATTCTCTGAGGAAGGCATCGCCATGGTCGTGTTCAGCAACAAGGATTAAGGATAAAAGGTCATTCGGCTACGGTGGTGTGGGAGTGTGGAAGGAAATCTCAAACGAGGTGAGTGGGTTGTTGGGTGGCCTGGGGGGGTATTGATCCGAAATACGTACATTTCTCGCTCGTTCACGGGCGTATTCGCGTTCGTTCTGAGGTTGCGTTTGGGGGAGGGGGAGTGAGAAAAAAATGTGCGGTATCTGCGAGTATTTCCGATGATTCAGCGACAAGTTTGTGTGCGGATTCCCACTGAAGGCAATGCGTAGCTGTCAGTGGATGTTTTGCGCCAAAAGAGGCTAAAGAAGAAATCGAAGTTTCTCAGAAGTTTGCCCAATTCACACCTCGCCTGGAAGTACGACGATGAACACGATGTATGCTGTCAGGGGATTGTAACGGAATTATGTGGGTGCTAATCAGGGGGAATGATAACTCAATTACGGAGCCGGTGACAAGGTGATTCAGTGGATAGCGCGGTGACTTGTGTAAGCTGTCTGCGACTGACTATCTCAAGCTGATAAACAAAAACGTGACCGAGCGCCTACGCAGATGTGGTACTGCGAATAGATACCCGAACAACGTGGTGTTGTGATATTCCGCTCGTTTTGCTTGTGAAATAGTTCGGCTTTTGAACTCTGGCGCATGTGTCGAAAATTGCTTTCCATTTTTGTTTTCGCCGAAGAAAAAAATGGGATTCATTGCGCTTGTCTTAATTACTTAATCTAAATTGTCGGTGGAATGCAGTTCATTCGTAGTTGAGACTGAATCTTGCCGATGTTGCTTAGTTTTCGTTCTGGTGGATTTTTTGCTTGACCTCCTAGGCATGCAGTGATATTCGCGTTTCCATCGTTGAGCCTCTGATAGATGGCCTTGTTCAAGATTGTGTAATTGCCCTCTGATTGTATCGATTAATGGATGTTTGTTCATGAAAAATAGTTCCCTCTGTTTATAGCAGGTATGCCCATTCAAAAAAATTCGATCGCCGGACATTGATAAATGTTGCGCAAGTTTGTGTCCTAAATTATGCAACTCAACCTACGAAATGTCCTGTGTTACATAATTCCAATTGGAATATTTGTAGGGCATACCTACTGCTCATTGTATCGAAAGAGAATCCAACCGTTTAGCTGTTGGATGTCGGATAAAAAAACTTGTTAGCTTACATAATCAAGAAAGGACACACAACATCGACGACTCGTCAGAACGTCACCATAGGCAGCTACAACGTCGAGGTAGTAAAGGACTTCATCTACCTTGGCTCCCAAGTAAATAGTGTGAACAACATCAGTACCGAGATTAAACGCAGAATAACTCTTGCCAACCGCTGTTTCTTTGGGCTCAAGAGGCAATTGAGTAGCGGAGCCCTCTCCCGAAAGACCAAGCTCACATTATATAAGACCTTGATCATCCCTGTCCTGCTATATGGCGCGCAGGGCCTGTTTGCGGATCAGTCGTCTATGGATTCAACGCCTAAGATGGCTAAGCCATGTACAGCGCGAGGAGAACACTGCTCCAGCCCGAAGAGTCTTCGACTCCGAACCAGTGGGACAACGCAAGAGAGGACAATTGAAGGACCTCAACCAACTTTGAGTGCGAAATTGGAGGCAGCTGGCTAAAGATCGCACCAGCTGGAGTGGATTGTTGACCGAGGCCCAGGTTCACCCCGGACTGTAGCGCCACAAGAAGAAGAAGAAGCTTTCATTAACGTTTCCGTTCTTAGACATGAAGGTGAGGGACCTGTTGTTGTATCAAACATCGGTCTTCTTTATGGACTCGTACTTTTTTATGAATAATGGCCAAATTTGTGACAATGATATCAATATGTGAGGTTATACAAAAATATGTACACGGTCGGTACCTGATGATGCGGACATTTCCACCTGTACTAGAGGTTACTGGCTGTAAAAGCATGTTCGATTTTCTTGTTTGCAGACTTATCCCGACAAGTTTATGCATTCAGTTCCAAAATCAGCTAAATTGTCTACATGAACATACATGTGAATTTGTTGCTTCAATACTTACTAACAAATGAGAGACCATATGGCATTAATGAAACACAGTCATATATCATTACATCACCCACTTGCATTTGGATTACCGACGCAGCAACCAGCGCCTCAAACTAATCACATGATCCTTTTCCAATGTTGCTTCCCATGTGCCCTTGAAGAACCTTAAGCTGGCAGATTGTTTAGAAGAATAATGTCTAATATTTTCTGCTACAGGCAGAACGTCGATGCATACTAAAGGGTGATTTTTTAAAAGCTATAGGAAAGTTTAAAAAAGAAAAACACACAAAATTCAGCAAAATGCATGAGATCTTTATTTGAATCGATAGTACGGTCCATATAATTTAATGTTTGAAGATTATTTCGTGCAAATGTTGACCTTGACTGCGCTTCAAATGGTCCATCCGATTAGTCCAATTTTGGCATACTCTTTCCAACATTTCGGCCGGTATCTCACGAATAAATGCCTCCATGTTGTCTTCCAGTGCGTCAATTGAAGCGGGCTTGTCTGTATCGACATGAGCCTTAACATAGTCTAAAGGCGTTAAATCGCACGATCTAGGCGGCCAATTGACCGGTCCCTAAAGTGAAATAATATGTTCACCGAACTCGCCTCTCAATAAATCCACTGTCGCGTGTGCTGTGTGGAATATGGCACCGTCTTGTTGAAACCACATGTCATGCAAGTCATTTCTCTTGCATTTTGGGCAAAAAAAAGTTGGATATCATCTCACGGTAGCGCTCACCATTCACAGTTACGTTACGATTCACAGCATCTTTGAAGAAGTGCGGTCCAATGATGCCACTAGCCCATAAACCGCGCCAAACTGTCACTTTTTCTGGATACTTTGGTAGCTCTTGCAATGCTTCTGGCTGATATTCGCTCCAAAATCGACAATTCTGCTCGATGAAGAAGAATGCATGAAGCGCGATGAACTTTCTTAACAGAGCACACATTTTGATAATAAAATTTAATAATTTGCAAGCGTTGTTCGTTTGTGAGACGATTCATAGTTAAATTATAGACCAAACTGAAGATGTTTCACAGTGAAACAAAACACGAAACGTGAGTCAGCTTTGCCAAAAAGATAATAGCTAAAAAATCACCCTTCATATCTTGGGTCTAATTTTATTGATAAACAATAGCAGTCGCCTGCTAATTGAGAAAAAATAAAGATAAAGGGCTCTTCGGTGCCTCATACACTGCGGTGGATATTCCATGCGGCAGTTGAGTATTGCCCAAAGAAACTTTAGCGCAATGTGCACAACGATTGCTTGTGGACGGGTATGCATAAACAAACATCCATGACTAAATGTTTGTATTGAGATATGAGACAGATCTCAGATGTTTATTTTAAATACGCGATACGATAAAATCAAGCTCCTACATATTCAATCAAGCAAATATAAATATTTCTAATTATTTAAGTTCGTAGATTTTGCAGACGTCGATAAAGATATAATAGTAGTAGGCAGTGTTGGAACTTTTGTGGTAGTTCTACTTCTGTATATAATATATATAATATATGGGTGGCGCTACAGTCCGTAGAGGGCCAGGGCCTAGCTTCTCAGCAACCACTCGTGCTGTGCGTGCTATTGTTCTCACACGAGTGGAAGGGACCTCCAGTTTTATGCCGACTCCGAACGGCCAAGTTTGAGAAGCTTTTTCTAGACAGGAAATACTCTTTGAGCATTGTCAGTGACTCGAAAGAGGTGGGGCCGTGAAAATTATTTTTCGTCGCTCAGAGCTGGAATCGAACCTAGGACCTCGAGATTGGGGTCGACGCACACACCCACAACGCCACGGGCCACACAAAGTTCTACTTCTACTTTGCGAAATATTCAAATCTACCACATCTACGGTTCAAAGTGAAAAATCGACCATTCTTTTATATTCTTCCTCTCTGTGCCATTTTATATTGTTTTTATTTTCTTCTTAACTCTGCAAACAACTCAATTTCTAATTAAATTGTACAGACAAAATTGCAAAGAAGTGTTATAACTGACGATTACGTTACAAAAATGTGAACGCAGAGGAGAGTGAGGAAATTTCAGCGCTAAATCCAATCTACCACACTTTTCTAAAATCGACCACTCATTTTCTTCGAGATCGTTACACTTTGAAATTTGTAAGTCCCAACACGTGTAGAGGATGCTTTTCTTCAATATGTCATTGTTGCTGCATTGTTGAAATGTTTCTTTTTAATTCTTTGCACATTTTGTAAAGTTAAAATGAGAAAAACTGGAGAAACAAAAACCAAGATTGCACCTACGGATGTGCTGTACCTAATCCTAGTTCCCATGTCCCATACGAAACCGTTTGTTTTTCTAACTCTTAAACGAATTTTGATGAAATTTGAGTTGTAGTAAAACTGAGCAAGAACAGGTCTGTTCCCGTACCCAAAATAATCAGTACAGAACAGTACAAAACAGCACAAATCCACAAAAGTCTGGTCCAGTACGCGAAACATATTTGTTTTATCTCTCTCGAGAGACATTTTTCCAGTCTTTTTTTTATAATCTGCGCGTGCTCAAGGGGTTATTAATACCCTTAATTGTCCGGGGTCAAGACACAGCACGGGCCGAAGACATAGAGGGAGAGAGGAGGTACCTGTGCACATTGGTCTTAAACATCTGCGGGTTGTAATCTATGGGGAATATTGAGCTGGGAAGAGCATTCCATATGCGTGTGGTGCGGCTAAAAAACGAGTCTCTAAATTTCACTGTGCGTCCGAAAGCAGGCTTAAGGGTAAACTGATGTGCATTCCTGGCGAGACGTGTATTGCGGGTGAATTCAAGGAGAGGAGGCATGCAGTTGGCTAGCTCACTTGAACATTGTTTGTTAAAATAACAATAAAACATGGACAAATAAGACACGGTACGTCGATGTTCAAGCGAGTCTAATGAACTCGCGATATCGTTGTCTCCAATAAGTCTTTTGGATTCTATCTAGTAGGTGCAGGGTGATCTTGGGGGCACCGGACCAGATATGAGCGTTATACTCAAGCTTAGGGCGAATATACGCCTTATAGATTAAAGCCAAATCAGAGGGGGTGAAGTATTTCTTGCATCGATTAAGGAAACCTAAACATTTCGCAGCATTTTTGGCGACCTCGAATATGTGATCGTTCCAACTAAGTGTTGTATTGATGTACATACCGAGGATGGAAAGTTTTCCGGTTTCGTCAATACAAGCGCCATTCATGGATAATGGCTGATTATCGGGGGTTAGTTTTAGAGACAGCAGACAGCATTGAGTTTTGGAAGCATTGAATTCTACTCTGTTGTTCTTACCCCAGTTAATTATGCTGTCCAGATCAGAATTCAATGAGCTTGACATACGCTGCCGTTCCAATATTACGTCCGAAGGGCAGGGTCGTGAATTTTGGAACGAATATGAAAAGCTGAGGGTGCTGTCATCAGCGAAGGAGTGGATTGGATTAGAAGTGGCAGACAAGAGATCATTTATAAAAATGAGAAAGAGTGTCGGAGACAGAACAGAGCCTTGGGGGACACCAGCATTTATTTTGTGGATATCAGACTTGAACCCATCCAAAACAACTTGGATTGAACGGTTCGAAAGGTAGTTTCTAATCCATAGAAGCAGAGATTCATCAACACCATAGGCACGCATTTTCGACAAAAGAGCTTGATGCCAAACTCTGTCAAATGCTTTAGAAATATCAAGCGCAACTATCTTGCTTTCGCCTGCATTGTGCAAAGATTGGTTCCACTTTGCGGAGAGATAAGCTATCAAATCACCAGTGGACCTGTTGCTGCGGGAGCCATACTGTCGGTCATTAAGAAGCTTCCGCGATTCAAGATATTTCAAAAGCTGGCGATTTATCAGCGTTTCCATGACCTTAGAAAGAAGGGACGTAAGTGCTATGGGTCGGTACGAGGTGGGTGACGAAGATTCGCCCTTTTTAGGGACGGGCTGGAAAAATGCTGTTTTCCATCTACTCGGAAAGAGACCTGAAGAGTAGGATAGATGAATAAACTTACGCAGTGGTTTTGCCAGCGAAGAAGAACACCTCTTCAGAAGTATTGGGGGAATACCATCCGGGCCAGTGGATTTGTGCACGTCGAGATCTTTAAGTACTCTTGCAACTGTACGAGTGCGGAAGTGAATTTGTCTTATGGTAAAACCAACGCTCTCGAGTACAGGTGGGAACAAGTTACAATCTGGCAGTGTTGAGCTGGCTGCAAAGCAGATTGGCTTTGTCCAAAGAGCTGACAGCTGGGATGTCATTGTAAATGAGCGTGGGAATTGAGGACGAGGCGAAATTCTTTATGTTTTTCACAAATGACCAAAAGTTTTTGCTACCCTTGTCTGCCATTTTAGCCCAAGGAATTTCTGTGTGTGTTGGTTTGATGTCAAATTAATTGATGTGTCAAAAACTGGAATATTTGGCGGTTATTCAAAAGTCTTGAAGAACTTTAATTTTTTGTTAGTTTTTTGAATTTGTAGTTGGTAAAAACAAAAACAAAATGAAATTCAAATAAAATCCTGTACATATTTACATGTTTTGGGTTACTTTTGACATATGGCATTTCTGACGTCATAAAGAACGCAACAAGCTCTTAACAAATGACATACTGTACACATTTGGTTTGATTTTTGGTTGCTTCTCTCTAAGAGGTTTTTACCCCCTGACTGGAAACACGTCTAGCTTTTTCACCCCACGGTGAACTTAATTATTATAATTGACGTCCGTGTCTGTGGTGCTTTCATTTCCTGTCGCCTTTGCACATCTGCTTAGCTAATTGGAATCGACTAACAAAGGTGTGGCAACGGAGTCCTTTAATGTGATCAAATATTCAATGGAGCTGTTTGTTGAAGGTGGCATTTGCAAGGCAAATTTGTTCGCATTTGAATAAATACATAAAATTGAGAGCATTACGGTTATTGACTTTTGTCTTCAGACATCCAATTAAACTACGGTACATAAATAATTTATTCATTGCAAGCATTCTTATTCAATTCGCTGTTGTGATGACCAAGTAGTCACAATTGAGAATTATCAGCTCTTTTTTTGAAATGAAAAAAGGATCAATGACAATTTGTTCATATTTATCTTTTCGATTGGGGGAGATGAAAAGGATGAAAGGCCTGTTCATATGTAGTCGCCACGAATTCAGAACTTCGCATTTTTTCATATGGAGTATTCTCATTCGCAAAGGACTACGTGTGCAAACTGACACTTTACTGCGAATTTTTTGGTCGTGGAGTTTGCTGCTTATATGAACAGGCCTTTACAAATGAAATTAAGCAAAAATTGTCCCACTTCATCAAGGTATTATGCCAATCGCAGTTGTACTTGGATTTCTTAATCTCCAAAAGGTATTGTTTACGCCTTAAGGGATTGTCTGTGCACAGCACCGATGCATTTATTTGCAACGTCATAGTCACTTAGTATTTACTCACACACGTCTTTTGTACCTACGTGGCTACACCGTAAATAATTTTGAAAACAAATCCTGTCCTAATAACCTTGAAAAATACTTCAAAGCAATGGTGCTCTGAGTGACGGCCTCGTGGGAGTTATTATGGCAACAGAAACTTGACGACAGAAAAAGAAACAAACTGATTTTTTTGCAATATTTTCCTACTCATATCATTTCCTGCTACCTTTGCTTCATCTTCCTATGACACCAATTATAGACGAAATTAATCCTTTTACCTTACACCAATTTGGAATTCAATTCCTGTTTTTTATTCTCCATTTTTTGATATACGAAATTGAATTGTGATTAAGCTTAAGCTATACATCTGCCTGTATCCGAGGCTATTGGTCGTCTCTGAACATATGTGTTTTACGTGGTGAGGGCGTTAACCCCACGCACAACCCCCAGCTGGGAGCCCAGGCCGATTTATTTTACCCTTGGGCGAAGGCTCCGGATGACTCCGGTATCGGTAACCTCGCTGAGGTTGTAAGTGCCGCCGTTTACCGTATATGATAGGGTTCCTCCGCCGTCAACTCTACTCCAAAATCCCGATATGAACTTGAAGGCAACCTTTTAGATCTGAGCTCCGAATATGTCAGAGTAGCTCTAAAATGGGTTGTACCAGGCAGCTCTGGATGTCGCCGTTGGCTAATCTGATGATAAGCTCCTCCGCCGCCATCCGTAAGGAAGATGAGCCCTGATACAAACTCATGCACTCGTTTGCAGCCGCCAATGACGTCCCACGGGGGTTGGGTACCCCATCTTCAGTCGAAGGTGCTCGGTTCCCGGATTTCACCACGGGGAGGTGAGAGTAGGAGTTCATTAACAGAGGCTAAGTGCAGACGCCTGTGCCTGCATAAGTCGCTTGTCAACGCTCCGAAATCCTTCGAATCCGAACCTGTCGGGAAACGCAACAGAGGACGCCCGCGTTTAAGGTGGCGTGGATAATGATCTCAACCAACTTGGTGTGCTGGAGACAGCTAGTCAGAGATCGCGCTAGTTGGAGACTCATGTTGGTTGAGGCCCAGGTCCACCCCGGACTGTAGCGCCACACAAAGAAGAAGAAGAAGAAGAAGATACATCTGCCTAGTTACAAAAACCGGCCCTGAGTGACGTCACAAAATAAAAAGATGACGGTTTTGACAAGCTGTGCAGTAAAGCTTATTTTCTTTACACCATGCTTTGTCTTCTAAGTATTTAAATGCTGTCCGAATGGATTGGCATGCAGCCGCCTGTTTAAGAGAGTCATTGACTTGAAATTACCCTTACCTCCTATACTCTCAATTTTTCGAAGGAGGTTAACAATTGAAATCAATAGAAAAGACCTTACCTTATTTCTTAAATATTCTTTCTAAATGAAAAACAAATCAAATTCATTGAATATAATACCTACAGTTGGTGTTAATATTATGCCTCCCTGATCCAGAAATCGAGGCACGAATCCACTAAGATACTTCGACAAATTCTGAAAAATGCGTTGAAAGACTGAGTTCCAATTCTGCCCTATGTCGCGGAAAGCATTTCAATGCATCTGAGTCGATTAGTACACGTCCGTAAACAAAACGTAGAGAAGTAGTCGTTCGGGCGAATTGTTTTCGTTTATATTTTTGAAGAATGCTAAGCACGCCGTCTCTGGCTTTTTTTCATTTTTGGTCTGTGCACTTGAATCTTCAGTGTCTAGGTTTGATTCCCGGTACGACCAAAATAATTTCCACGCCCCCGCCTATTTCGAGTCACTGATAATGCTCAAAGAGTAAAAAGCTTCTCAAACTTGGCCGTTCGGAATCGCCATCAAACTGTAGATCCCTTCCACTCGTGACAAAACAAGACCATGTTAATTAGGTTAGACTGGCATGAACCGCGTCTAACTTAAGTCCTGCTTACTCGCCACAGTATCATATTACTGCATCATACCCGCCGTGTTAGGTTAGGTTAAGTTAGCAGCACACACATTGTTGGTCCATTGTGATACCCAGTGCCGTCAATTTGATCCCAACGGCAGATCATGATTGGAACAGATTGGAAAATAAACATAAAGGCATATTAACTCTTGCTTTCACAATTATCTGCGCCATCCATCCAGGAAGAAATATTTGATGGATCATTCATCTTGGAGGTCCTGACAAAAATATTTTCAAACTGTTCTATATCTCAACTGGCGAAGACTGGACAGGGACTAATGTAGTGAAGAGCGTTCTATTTTTTCCCTGCATATGAAGTAGAGGAATAGAACTAGATCACTATGACCATCAATAGCTTTTAAAGTGTCGGAAAAACTTAAGCTAATGCAGCCGAGTGATCCCGCAGGTGATCAGAGAGTAGCACCTTTTATTTGCTTACACAGTATAGTGTAACTTACTTTTTTCTTGACATTCACACGATTTTGGACTCAGCGTAGAGTATTCTAGTCTGTATGCTGAGAAACTTCAGCTCTTCCCGAGAGCAGGCGATTTCAAATTTCTGATTTGATGACAACTGAACTGTCAATTAGGATGGCAATATCAGTCAGTGGTAAATCTAAGACTGATTTTATACAGACACTGTTAAAATCACGAATTCCGATGCAGAACTGCATGTTTCAGAACAATGTAGTCGAGGAAGGGGAGCTTGATGCTACATCCATCAACATTCAAGACGGGGCAAGATACGTTTGTTCAGTCGCCTCAAAAATTCGCTGTCCGAAAATCCTTACCAAGGCGCAGAATCGATTAATACACTCACAGAGATATACAGAGCTCATAGGTAGGCCTAGTAGGGCCGATGTGGCAGTTGGAAGAATAACTCAAAAAATGACTACATATCACGACCCCGGGTATGTAAAGTTGATAAAAATGTCTGATGTCGCTTTCCATTGCATCAGGATCGATTAATACACGTAAGAAAACATGGAAACAGGTGTGCGCGAGTCATTGGTAAGCTTAATAGGGCCGCCATGACAGTTGGATGATGAGCCGTGAAATCCATTAGAAAAGCCTTACTTACCACTGTCAGTAATTGCACAATCGTGTCATCCAATGTTGATCTAGGAGCTAACCTTCCAATTGGAGTATCTGATTCAACCGTATGAGCAGTTCTATGGAAATAAGCCTGTCCCTGAAAGACAGACGAAGAGTGCATTTCTTGGATGCCTGACATAATCATAGATATCAATACTTTAGGAATAAATGTGGCGCTACAGCCTATAGAGGGCCAGACCCTAGCTTCTCAGCAAGCACTCGTTTTTACGCGCTATTGTGTTGTCACAAGTAAAAGCGACCCACAATTGTATGTCAACTCCGAACGCCCAAGTTTGAGAAGCTTTTTTCTAGACAGTAATTCTCTTTGAGCATTGTTACTGACTCGATAGAGCTGCGGCCGTTAAATCGATGTTGATCGTAACTGCATGTTTCAGAATTTGGAGAAACTTGGTTTGGACTCAAAACTATCTACGCCTGATCTCAGCGTGCCTTTACATCGAACCATAATCTAATCAGGGCAACCGGTTTTAAGTTTGATTTAGTTTAAGCCATCTGCTTGATCCACGCATTAAAAGTCCAAAAAGCAATCAAGTATTACTCAAGTTCTTCTTTTAAGCTGTTTTCAAGTTGTTTTTTTAAACTAAATATAAGAAAATCGTTCGACATTCCGACAACCATCATTAGGACCGTAGCCCTACTGATGGTGCTTAGTACACATTATACGAATACCTAAAACCACAACTCGTCGTACAAAAATATTTACGAATAGATATGTATGTACATATTTTCAATTCATTGTTCAAATAACACTCTTGTGGCAAAACGTTCTGGTTACGTATTCCACTAAAGACGTCAAGATAGTGGCGGTGTCCGATTTGACGTATCCACACCGGTATGGCCTATTTTAAGACGTAAGCAGTGCCCTGCTACAAACGTATCTGTTCGCATTGTTGCCATGAGAACAAGAACTCACGTGCTTAAGTTTTCGCAGGCCAAAGTCTGAGTTTGGCAACCAGAACCTCAAGCAGCGAGAAACTCTAATGGATATGATATCGTGACGGGGGAGGTGCGAAGCTTCATCTGTATGTGAATGAATTTATTGTGTGCTCAATCAATCAGTTGTGAGCGTGAGGTGGTGAATTTAATTATAAAAGATGCGAACACACATACTTAGACTTTTAGGACTCCTAATTGAAGATGGAGATGAACAGTGAATAAAAACAGAAGATCCAGTTCTAATAATATAAAATTGAATAAGGTCAAGAGTCCTCCTCTGGGAATAATGCCATTCAATCAGTTGAATAATTAGTGTGTTTGATTGCAAAGCGCGAGATTTTTTTCTGTTTAACCTTGTGCAAAGCATCTTCTGGCAGGAAAAGCATATGAAATTTTCTACTTTGTTCGCACGTACACCCAAAGGTGCAGAGCACTGTTTGCAAGCTACATCAAGTTTCCGAAGGGCTACAAAAGAATCAACAACAATTTATGAGCCTTGACTCATTTTGTATGAGGGCTAGCCTACAATCCTCTTCGAGAAATCGTACGCTAAGGCACTTTTTGTTGATGTTGTAATTAGAGTCAACCACTCACGTAAAATCATACAATGGTACGGCACATGTACTATGGTGCACTTCGTCACCGCAATATGCATGCAATTAATCAGTGCGAATACGAAGGTGAATATGTACAACGTAGTTTGTATAGCTTTTCCGACTAATTTAATTACACGTTTCCTCCTACTAAGTAACAGCGTTTAAAGGATGACGTGAAAAAACAAATCCACGTACACCAGTGAAGCACAGGTTCCAACTTAATTCAATTTGATAGGGGATGACTTAAACACATTTCAGTTAGGAAACCGATTAAACTTGACTTGACTTAAGGAGACCATGATAACCATTGTAATGGCACAAAACAAGTCATTTGCACTCTCACAGCGGCGCACGTGGCAATAATTCCATTAAAGACTAACCTTAGTGGCGAAAACACATTAACGCCTCGACTTTTTCCTTTGTCACGTAACGTCGAGTATGTTCTTCAATTTGCTTTGCAATAAACTCATTTTTTTTCGTCAGATGAATTTATTTATTTACACTTTTCACTGCTGTAGGTTGGCGGCTTTGTGCAAATGTTACCTTCATCCCCGTAAGTGACTGACTGAAGGTGGCTGACATTGCTGGGCGGGGAAACATTATTTTGCTTGAATGTCAAATGTGAAGCAAAAGTGAAAGCAGCATTTTCGTATTCCATCCGATCGAATGACAATGTAGTCGAGGAAGGGAAGCTTGAAGGTACATCCATCAACATTCAAGACGGGGCAAGATACGTTTGTTCAGTCGCCTCAAAAATACGCTGTCCGAAAATCCTTACCAAGTCGCAGAATCGATTAATACACTCACATAGATATACAGAGCTCATAGGTAGGCCTAGTAGGGCCGATGTGGCAGTTGGATGAATAACTCAAAAAATGACTACATTTCACGACCCCGGGTATGTAAAGTTGATTAAAATTTCGGATGTCGCGAAATGCTTTCCATTGCATCAGGATCGATTAATACACGTAAGAAAACATGGAAACAGGTGTGCGCGAGTCATTGGTAAGCTTAATAGGGCCGCCATGACAGTTGGATGATGAGCGGTGAAATCCATCAGAAAAGCCTTACTTACCACTGTCAGTCCTTGCACTATCGTGTCATACAACGCTGATCTAAGAGCCAACCATCCAATTGGAGTATCTGATTCAACCATATGAGCAGTTCTATGGAAATAAGTCAGTCCCTTAAAGACAGACGAAGAGTGCATTTCTTGTATGCCTGACATAATCATAGATATTAATACTTTAGGAATAAATGTGGCGCTACAGCCTATAGAGGGCCAGACCCTAGCTTCTCAGCAAGCACTCGTTTCTTCTATTGTTCTGTCCAAAGTAAAAGCGACGGCCAAGTTTGAGAAGCTTTTTTCTAGGTAGAAATACTCTTTTAGCATTGTCAGTGACTCTATAGCGATGCGGCCGTTAAAACGATGTTGGTACCGGAAGTCGACCTGGATACCATGGGTTCCAGTGCTTAGAGGTCGACGGGCTTGCCCACAACGTCAAACCCCAACAAATTCGAAATATGTATGTGCAGGAAAACATTGTGAAAACCTACTCACAATGCTTGAGCCTCTTCTGAGACCATGCAAATAATATGTTCGACATAAGCTTTCTGGCAAATTGTCAATATTCGATGACGTTACTCAATGCAACGTTCCTACGTCCCTACGGAATTCTTTGTATTCTTAGATACAGCACTAGAGTTTGACGTGAAGTCGGAGCTCAATCAAAACATACGCAGTTACCTCTCCAGACAGAATGATCATTTAGCAGCTTCAAACGTACCAGTATCGCATATCAAGTTGAGTAGCAGAAGCCCGATAAGTAAGGACGGGCTACCCATGCGGGGCATTTGTTTTGCATTATACCGCATTTCCTTCTGCAATCAGAAGCTTGTGTCCATGGGTTCGATGGTGCCGAGCCAATGCAGCGTTACCGGTTATAACTTCTCATCCATTCACTTAAAAGGACCTTTTGTGTCGGAATTTTCCTTTCAAAGGCACGAAGAATCACCCATGCTTCCTCTAAACTCTCCTTAATTCCCATCTTCTTCAGCTTTCAGCCAACATGCATCTCTAGCTAGCACGATCTTTAGCCAGCTGCCTTTAATATCTCTCTCTTGAGGTCCTTCTCCACTTGTCGGCTTTGCGGTCGTCATTTATTGCCATTGTTCCATTGATTCGGAGTGGAGGACTATTCGGGCCGGAGCAGTGTTGTCTATGTTAGGCGTTTAGTACATAGACTCCTGGCTAGACTCATTGTCGCTGTACAGCCCGTACAGTTCGTAGTTGAATCTTCTCTTCCAGAAACCATCAACGCAAGCCGGACCAAAGATTGAACACAGAACTTTTCTCTAGAAAAGATCAAGGGCTTCCTCATCCGCATAGAACGGGACAGGGATGTTCAGGATCTTATATAATGTTTTCTTGGTCCTTCGAGAGAGGGCTCTATTACTCAATTGCCTCTTGAGCCCAAAGAAACAGGCGGTTGGCGAGAGTTATTCTGCGTTCAATCTCGATGCTGTTGTTGTTAGTACCAACTTCGGCCAAGGAAGATGAAGTCCTTAACCACGTCGAAGTTGTACCTGCCTATGGTGAGATTCTGACCAAGTCATCGTTGTTGTGTGTATTTTCTTGATGACAGCCTATTCTTTGTTTGCCGCTAAAAGCACATTTTTCCGCCTCCGTTTCAATACCAGTAAACGCTTCATTGACAGCTCGCTGTGTTCGACCAGTCACGTCAATATCGTCGGCGTTTGCTAGCGATTGCACAGACTCGTCTTAGTTTTCGAGGTTTTACTTTCTGCTATGCTGCTACACATTCCTGTAAAAGAGTGTTAAGATTTTTTTTAAAGTATCCTCTCTACAAAATAGAATCACTGGGATGACAAGGTTCTTCCTACCCAGTTTGGTGACGCAAAGGAACACTTTATTTACATGTTGTACTCCAAAACACATCAATTATTGGTAAAAATATTCCGAAACCGGCTAATGTCGTTACTTGGAACTGCCCTTGACCACGCCCCCTGACAGCTTGATGTGTTTGTCTGTCAAAAAAGGACGGAATCGTCAAGAAGACTTAATAGAAAGATCCACGGACATCGATCACACCGTCGCAACCGTTGTGGGTAGAAGCATGCTGAAACAGGGCTTCGATTTACATCGAAAACGAGCAATATTTAATAATTTTTCGTAATTCGATATCCAAGTACACACATGAGACTGTCGGCACTGTTTACAGTCCATACAAAATAAATTTGCACATTTGCTGGAAACAGGTCATAAATAACCGATGTAACTTCCAGTTCGTTGAATAGGCTTTTAAATGGGAATCTGTCCTTCCAATGTGTCCAACACATATCCTAAAACCCAATCAGAACCGAAAATAACACCATTCCCTTCCATCTATTGTACAGCATCTGCATGCGACCTAAATACGCATGGCAGCAAAATACCGCATTAGCATTATCAATCAAATAGTCCCAGCAACCAAGGCCCGTCGGTTCAATCCACCCCTACACGGATCGATTACCGTTAAAGGAAGCATTTATCGCTTGGTAATTAGCAAAGCAATAGCCGTCATTTATTCCGTCCGCATTCATGGCCCACAAATTGTGGGGATGGTACCCTTCATATTCCTGATTTGTTTTATCAGTGTCACGTGACAGGAAATCATGATGCGATTAGAGCCAACAAAAGAATAAACACTCGCGTTACGTGTCCTCCACGCACAACGACTAAATATATCCTCTGCGTCATCAATGACATCTTGCCAATCTCATGATTCCTAGACAAAAAGTCTCTCGACGATAAGGTACGTGTACTTGCCGAGAAAGATTGTACTTATTTTTAGTTACACTCCATGCAAGTATTTGCGTTCACATTGGCTGACGCAACATTCACAAAACGGTTGGGCAAACATCTAGAACATCGGTTCTGCGGAATGTTTATGAAAGGTAAAGTCTAGGCGAGGTGTAAAGTTTGAGACCTGCTTCCAAGTCTGCAGGCAGGTAAATACAACATGAAATTGAAAATATTTACAAAGTCTATTCGAACGTCTAGCCGTCGAGTCCTGTCCGTCGGGCGACATTGCAATCGAAGAAAGCTGGGTTACACGAGGTCATGCATATGTTCGGTCGTGTTTTTGAAAACATTTCAATTCGCTCAATTGATTTGATTGCCTGCCGATGGGTGGCTGTTGTGTGCCGTGGCGAGTTGTGACATAACATTTGATTGACTCGCTGAGATGCTTCGATGGACGTGTGTGTCGTAGGTTGTGGCGTGTTCCATAAATAGAAACTATTGGTGACTCGCTAAAGCGCTTTGTCGGGTGATTTTGTTTTATGCATGTACCTGATTGAGTTGGCAGTGTGTACATGTGACGCACGTGCCCTTGACTCTGAACGTTGTCCTTCTGGGAATCCTAATCACCGACGGGGTGTTAAGAAAGAAAGAAGGGGAATATGCTGTACCCGAGCTACATATTTAGCATGTTGTTTACAAACTTAAGGCTCAACAACTCTTGAAGAGTCTCACGTACCTCGGGATATTCGTTTCTAATAAACTACTTCAAGTACTTAATGTTTTCAAATGTGCTCGCGTATACGTCTGATGAGGAACAATGCTAATTTGAAACGTAAACTAAATGATTCTCTTCATTTTCCTTTCAGAAAACCAGCAGCAGATTAACTCCACTTCTAAGGCAGTCCAGCCCACAGGTGTCCTTTTGCAGACACTACTCCAGTATCGACCAGGATGGCAGGTAAGAAACAGTCATTCAGTCCACTTCATAGCCGCACTCTGTTTGTCCTTACAAAATCGGACGTGCAAACAGTCTTAACCCACACGTTGACTATTACACCTACGGTACGTTAAGTACCAGGGACCACTATTGTAACAATTGAATTGAAGCTATTTTTAGATAATACTCGTATTATTCTGTAACACATTATCCGGTAATTGGTTTCGTAAATGTTATTCTCATGTGATTCCAGTTGGACTGGAGGTGCTAGAAGCATGTGTGGTGACTAATTTCTCTTCGGGCCTCAGACCTCAGATGGTGTGATTAAACTGTTTAGCACTCCATGAATTAGAGCTGATTAGGAGTTGGAAACAGTTTCTCTTTTTTTTTTTTGCTCGTGCGTCCCCGAAGCAGGAATGCTTTTGAATGCGTCATGGTCCGTGGAAGAAAACTACTAATTAGGGCCTTTACCCGCATTTTGGCGACATTTAATCATTGGTTGACGAACTGGCTTTGCTGCTTCTAAGTATTTCCATGAATGGATTTGAGAAAAATGTCACACTGCTTATTAGCTTTTAGCGTACTCTTTAAGGATTTCCAATTAATTGGGATGAAGTGTTAACTTGCGTAGAACGAAGTTAAATTTGAATTTCTACTTTGTGTGATGATGTAGTCCACGATGGACTTGGGCCTCAACCAAAAAGCCTCTCTAACGCGATCTTTGGCTCGGTGTCGCAGTTTTGAACGCCAAGTTGGTTAATGGTCTTCTATCACTCGTGTGCACCACAACAGAATGGGCATCCTATCTTACGTTGTCACACAGTTACAGAGTCAAGGACTCTTAAAAGACAAGTTGTCTATTTGTTCGGTTTCGGTACTGATGTTGTTCGTACTGTCGACTACGGAACCGAGGCTGACAAAATCATTAATCATCACCTCGAAGTTATATCTGCGCACTGTAAACAGTGTTGGGACTTTACCACAAATGTCACAATCGTAATTTTAGGTCTAATTCTTTTTTGCGGAATTTTTAAGCATCTACTACTTAAAGTGCAAAAACTACAAGACATTTTAATTCTTTCTTTTTACGTCATTTATGCTTTCATACAAAGCAATTTCCA
The DNA here is from genome assembly GCA_916610145.1 of Eristalis arbustorum. Taxonomy (NCBI): domain Eukaryota; kingdom Metazoa; phylum Arthropoda; class Insecta; order Diptera; family Syrphidae; genus Eristalis; species Eristalis arbustorum. The sequence continues at coordinate 37,911,812 of OU744319.1, forward strand.
ATTGTAACATGTCCAAAAATTAGAGAGAGTGATGAGCTGTTTACTACGTTTATACTTACGTTTACGCCTTGAAGATTTCAAGTCCCGACACAGTCTGTAAAGCTCTGTCCAAGGCTTCGACATTGTATTTCACAAACGGCTCCTGTTGTTCGTTACTTTGTCGGCTTCTAGCTTCACACTGCTCGTTACTTTGTCGACTTCTAGCCTCACACTGCACTCGTTGTCAAACCATGGTTTGGTTCTTTTTTGGTTGATGTCATTAAACCCAGCACATCAGTTCCAGCTTCTTTAAAGGCTTCTTGATAATTCTGCTTCGATTACTTGTGCAAGCGGCATGAACTTGTAGAATCTGTAGGATTGATCAGTAAAAACAGCACCGGTAGCAGTGTGTTCCTCGATTCTCTTGTTCTCTCTGAATCCGGGTTGTGAAGTTGGCTACAACAAAGAAATGGTCAGACTCTAAGTTGCCAACCCGGAAGGGTCAACAAAGAACTGGTCCGAGTCTATGTTGCTAACCCGGAAGGTTCGGACATCAATAATGCTGAGGTCTATCGCAACGTGATCAATCTGATTGATTGAACAAGAGTATTAAAATTTGAATCAAGAAAAATGAAAGCAAGAAGAAATTAAAACTGAAAACATCTTCTTGCCGTTTCTTGTATTTTATTGCCAGAGCAATACGCTAAACGCTGCCGCATCACCCCAAATAAAGATCTCAAACGGAAAATACCTGCTGAAAAACTACTCAGACAAGGGTAGACTTTTAGGACAATCCAATGAATGTTACAATGACTGAATGAGTGAACTTGACAAGATAGGCTTCGACCCCTCGGCGGTCACCTTCTCCTTGCCAAAAATGTTGTTTATTTGTTGCTGTTCACAAAAAGTCGATGTCCCAGGCCAAGGCTTGTGCGAGTATATTCATTCTTCTGAACATATGCAGAGATGGTTACGTCCAAGCTGAGTTGAACCGATGTATGTCTAACCGAGTTGCTGAAACTAAAACTTAAATGAAACCAACATCAAATCCTCGAACCATTGGACACGGTGGGAAGGTGAACACACAACTCGGTTGACTCGGTTTATCGACTCAGTTGCTCATGGACGGAACAATGTGCGATGCTTCAGGTTTTAGCTGGTACCTAAATGTGTTAGGCTGTTGTGTTTTTTCGTTGTCCCAGAGTAATTCGTTCGTTGTCTTTCAAGCCAATTGTATTGACTAACTAGTATACAGTATATAACACAGAAAATGCACATTCTGTTATAGTAAAGGGATTTTGCTGATAGTGTGCATGTACCAAGCTAAAACAAGCTTGTGTTGAGTTCGACTGTTACAAAAACGGATTTATTTTGAATTGGGTGAAACCGAGTTAGTCAACAGCATAATTTCGAGTTCCAACTCGGTTTGCTTCGATTCGAAACTATGTCAACTCGGCTCTCTTTTATGTATGGTGTAAGTCGTATTGACTCGATTAATCAACTCGAGTTGACCCATCTCTCGTGAATGTATAACGTTCCATGTGAACCAAGTTGTGCTTGTAGCTTTGAGGTTACCAATAGAACACATTTTGAATTGGCCGTCTAATAAATTAGTCTCGTACGTTATATTTACTTTTTTTTTTCAACATCTTGTGGATACATCTTGAATTACAAAGCAAATAATGACGGGCCACAAAAAAAAATCGATTGTCTTGGAAACGGAATCAATTTAAATTTTGATTCCTGAGATAAGTTTGTTTTGTTATGTATTGAATTGTATTTAATAAATGTTCTTTTCGTCACTAAATTCTTGCATATTATTTTTCAAATATGTATATAAGCACACTCTTTATTACATCAAGCACTGTTTTAAAAGACCGAGTTAGCCAACTAAAGTTGCAACTCGGTTTTCCTCAATTCCAACTCGAGTCAACTCGAGTTAAGAAAGTTTCGGATTGGCACATCTCTACATATGAACATAATCTTCTTATTTATTACCACAGAAGGACTTTTCAATTATCTGTTATTTACGTTGGACGAAACGATAACTTTGATCTTGAGTCTAACTAGCTGGCAGTGGTACAACACAAGAAGAGGCAACCGCTTTAACTAGCTCACACACGCGCAATAGACCCAATCCTCCCGGGTGCGCAAGATTTTACCAGTATCGGGGTGAAGCCGAAACGTGTATGCTTAAAACCCTACTCAATTATCACAGCGACATTCATTCTTACTCGATTTATACTCAGCGTCTTCAGTAATATTACCAGGTGTACCAGTATGAAGTGAGCGTCAAGATACAAATGTCTCGATAGGGAACTTTTGTTGTGAACGAACCCTTATTATTTTTTTTTTTTCGTTTGCTTGCATCAAGTCATTGAACAGACTAAATCATATTTTTTCATCGTGTTAAAAATGTCGAATTTTGTACCAGAAAGTGATGATTTATTTTTTGTTTTCATTTGAAGAAAAGTGCAAGTCGCATCGAATGCTTGTCGAGGCATATGGTGATCATGCTCTATCAGAAGCAACATTCAAAACATGGTTTCAACGGTTCAGAAATAATGATTTTGATGTGAGAAATGAAGAACGTGGAAGACCACCAAAAAAGTTTGAAGACGCCGAATTGCAAACGATATTGGATGGAGATGACACTTTGAGTCAAAAGCAAATGTCAGCAATGTTAAATGTTGCACAGCAAACAATTTCTGACCGTTTTTACTTTCCCATTAATAATTAGTGTCTTATTTAAAAAAAAAACGAATGCGCTGAGCGGAACGTTTCACTCAAATTCACAACTTTTGATCGTTGAATAAGTCCGAAGTGAATGATGTTCGAGGTAAAACTCCCCATACAATCCTTGACATAGAGGTGTTAAGCCTACTGCACTTCACAAATTGGGACCTTTATTCTTGTAAACACTAAGCGCGCCCCCGCCACAGCTAAACGACACTCTTGAAGCATTCACACTTCAGGTGCTTCCACTTTTTCTGTCTGCCACAGCAAATCATAAAAGTTGTCGCTTTGTTTTTTTGTAATATCTGCTTTGCTGAACGTCGAGCGATGAGTTTTTTGTTTCGATTTGTATATTTTCTTCTTCACATTGCTTGCCAGCAGATAATCGATACGAATGTGGGAAAAGTTACAATTCGGCTGAGCCTGGGACGAGTTGAGATTTCTTTTTCGTTTGTTCTGTTAGCTATAAGCCACGCTTATTGGCAAGGGGTTTATATTAACTCCACAATAAATTGTTTTTGACATAGAGGGCGAACTTAATGACTGACGTGACTAGGCCATGAACAACACAACCTCAACTCGGACAGTAGCGACAGCTTAGCGAGAACACCGCAGGTGCCGAAGAGATGGTTGCCATAATTGATGTTCTTGATTTCCTATATTCCCTTGGATAATTCAAATGAACACAAAGATAACTAAGCTCAACAAGGAGTCATTGCTGATTGCTCCAGGAAATAACCAAGCCACCAAAATTGGAGATATATTTCATACCTCAAATGGGATGTTCTATTTCAAAGCTGATATCAGCTTTTTTTATAAGATACTCAGGCAGAGTACGATTTCTTGGCTTAGCATTTGTCGACGGGTAGTCGTTATTCATTTTCAATCGCACTTGCGTCAAGGCTTGTAGCTGCTTATTATTTGAAAATATATATAGAGAGAGAGAGAAACGGAAAGTTGTAGGGGCACCAGCTTCTTGAGGACGAATATAATTTTCAGCCGTTTGGTTAGGTTAGGTATGGTCAGGTTTTGGCGCTGACGAGCCAGAGGCACATCACACTTATTTCATTGAAGACCCATTGTAATTCCCAATAGTCCTTCATGTCACACTTGAAAACTCCAACAAGCAGGATTCCCTTACGAAAAAGCCTCTTCTGCACTTTTTTGCTGCAAAAAGGCCATTGGATGTAAATGGGGCCTACAACCGCGCATCGCTCACTGGATTTACACCTCTATTGTCAGACCGACACTTTTGTATGGTGTCTCAGTTTGGTGGACAGCACTAAACAAGGCTATAAACTGCAATGCACTCAACCGAGTACAAAGACTGGCCTGCCTGTGTATCAGCGGGGCACTGAGAAGTACTCCGCCAGACGCACTGAATATTCTCCTCCATCTTCCACACCGGAAATATTCGGGAAACAAGCAGCAGCAAGTATAGCCGTTAGACTCAAAACACTTCGATTGTGGTCCGAACTCAACACTGGCCACTCAACCATTCTCAAGGAATTCAATTTCCTACCCAGCGACACCGACCGCCTACTACCCCAGGCCATCTTCGAGGAGAAACTCTCAATCAGTGTTCCTTGCAGATCGGACTGGATGACTGACATGCAAACACTGAGAGATCCTCTGCGCATCTTCACGGATGGATCAAAGACAAAAGAAGGGGTGGGTGCGGGTGTCTATTCACAAGACCTTAACATTGCTATCTCCGTGAAGCTCCGTGATCACTGTAGCGTTTTTCAGGCAGAAACCATAGCGATTAAAGAGGCGCTGTCTTGGCTTAAAAACAATGTGATGTCAAAAAGGGATATCACCATCTGTTCCGATAGTCAGGCCGCCATAAAATCCCTGGACAATGTCATGTTCTACTCTAAAACATCCCTTAATTACAGGCTGTCTCTTAACGAGATGGCTGAGCATTTTAACATTCACCTCATGTGGGTGCCGGGACACTGTGACATACCAGGAAACTGCAAAGCGGACGAACTCGCTAGGTGTGGTACAACCTCATCCCTACCGATAGAAGGGGTACCACCTTCCATGCCGATCGCTACAGCCTATCATCTTTTAAAGATTCATACAATTAAAACCACCAATGACAAATGGCTAGAAGGCACCACCTGCCTTAAAACAAAAGAAATCTGGCCATCACTTAACCTAAAACGGTCACTCAGTCTGCTTGGACTCAGCAAGCCCTCAGTAAGGACCCTTATAGGAGTCATAACCGGGCACTGTGTAATTGGCACTCATGCTCGCAGGATGGGTGCACCATATAATGATTTTTGCAGAAGCTGCATGGATGAAGAGGAGGAAGAGAACACTCATCACCTTCTCTGCTCCTGCAGTGCTCTTGCCAGTCGTAGGTTCCTGCACCTAGGAGCCTACTACTTCAGCGGCCATAACGAGCTAAAAAGTGCCAGCATTGGCCAACTAAATCGGTTCATCAGCAGCACCAACTGGTTCCAGTGTTAGGAGAAGTCAATCCGCGTGGTATCACAATGGGCCTAGTCTGGTCTAAGTGTGACTGCTCTTCAGCAGTCAGCCACTACAAGCTAACCTAGCTAACCTACGAATCTTCAAAGAAAATTTAGTGGCACCTCTGCTAGTTCATTTGGGTCATAGAAGAAATGTTCTCCCTGCGTTCTTTTCCTCAATCGGCAGAGGCTTGGACAGTGACCTCTGTAGTGAGGAGTGCTCTCTCCTTCTTCCTCTTCTGCACAATCCCTGCAGATTGTTTGCGTGGTACTTTTGATTAGCTTTTAATCACATTCAAAGAGTTTGTCGGTTTTTGCACTGTTCTACTTCGACCTTCTACTTCCGGGTGCTCATACAGGGGACTAGGTTTATCCACCGTTCATATGTAATATTATCCTGTCATTCATCTGCCAGAGGGAGGGTGAATGTTTAGGATTGCCTGAGGTTGGTCGATTTCTGTCAGTTCGACTGCTGCTTAGTTGGTGCTTATTTGTTGGTGATCCGGGACCCTAAAGCTCTTCGTGACAGCATGCGATCAGCTTGGACTTAATCTGCGTCGCAAAAGTTGCTTTCATGGCCGCTTGACTGTCAATAAGAATGGTGATATCAGTCGATGGTACATATCTCCAATATTGATATCATTTTTACCGCATCTTTGACCGCCAGAACCTACGCTTGATCAGGAATCCTGTGCATGTTTAACAGTTAAAAGTAAATGTACAATGCCTGTCCCTATACTCGTCTTCGAGTCATCTGTGTACACTTGTATGGTTGAGTTTTTAATGGATCCATTGGTATTCCACTCCTCCCTTGCTGGGAAGTGACATCGAAAGGGTCCATCGAAGATTTTGAGCAATTACACCGATTTGTGCGTCAAATTTGCAGTAGAAAAACCAATGATTATGTGCAATTAATGATATTCTTCTTTATTGCCTGCATGGCTCTACACTTCGATGTGGCAATCCAACAGCAAGCCGTGGAGCCATGTCTGAAACCCTCCGCCACTTGTTTGCGCCACCTTCGATGCAGGCGTCCTGTACTGCATAGTGCAACACGTCTGTCGTCGCAGATATTGCACTTGTTATTTTATTTCTCAAAAATGCGCCATAACACGTCGAATAAACGATTACCCAGCAAGGTTGTTGTGAAAAACAGAGGCTCGTCTTCGATCTAGTAAATCTCACACAATAAAACTACGCCGCGCCGTGTGTACTGACAAACTATAAAACACGCGTCAACACTTACTGCCTTCGAAAAGAAGGCGTGTCTCTACGAGTCAATACCGACAACTTGCAAAAAACATATTGTTGTCGACCAACGGTCATCACACGTGTAAACAATCATCCTCGTGAAGCCGAAACTGATTATCGGCTTAAACTTTCAACAAATCCCACATTTCACGATCCATAAAGGCTGTTATGGCTTCTCATTTAATTAACACATTCCATTATGTTTTGCTACCCATCGCGATCGTTGGTAAATATTTCCAATTTAAAGCTCTAGATGTTACATTTTCTGTTGTTGCTGCTCTAGCCGTTCCACTTGAAGCTATTCCTCAGAATCTGGCACAAAGATGTTGTTCAAAAGTTGCCTTTAAAATGCTGCCAACTTGGTAAACTTGTTGTCTGTATTTTTGTATGCAATTAGCGGATTCGCCAATAAACGATACGCTTTTGTGTCTTTATAAATACAAGACTGGCCAAAATCCGCCAGCACACAGCACCGACAGCTATCGTCCACTTGAGTTCGTGTAGTCGCACAGTTTGATTTGATTTTTATTTTCTTGACACGATGAGTGATATTACTTCGGAGAATAACTTGAAGAATTTGATTAACGATAGAGTTCACAACTCTTACAAGATTTCCGAGGAGGAGAACAATGAAATGGCCATTAAGGAGATAGTCCATGGGATATCCCTCAAGCAGAGGGATGTGTTCGTGAAAGTGATCGCTAGATTTTTAAGGTAATGTTAATTTACATATGAAGGTGATTTGGTTTTTCATGTGAAGTCTGTAGTTAAAATTCTTGAAATTTTATTTGCGTGATTTTTGTGTTTTTTTTTTACTGTGAGATTCGTGATTTGAAAGTGGTCCTGTGTCGTTTTTTGAAACGCATAACCGAGGCGGATAAATGTTCGAACACGCTCTTGACAAAGTACACGTGTCTTCATTGTTCGCTTCATTGGTGTGTAGTGTAGCTGCTGAATAGTCGGCACGGAAATGATTCTTTTCTATTGCTGACCGAATATTGCAGGCAGTGATGGCTTGTGAGTGTCTCTGATTGAAATGTTCTTCAAATTGAAAAGTGTTCAATCGTTGTTTCCTTAACTCGTGGGACCTGACCTGATTCAGAGTTGTTCGAAAAGAATTTCTTAGCCTCTCGCTTTGTCGAAAGTTTTGTGTGTTCAGTATTTATTTGACTGACATCAGAACGTCTGCAATTCAGCCACAATTCGATGGTCATCTCGATTTTTCATGATTACAGTGAACTTCCTTGAAGGAAACCCGACTAAAGGCACTCGTTGCTTTGTAAGTAGCGATTACTTACGATCGTATGCGCTTTATGATGATTGTGGAATGATGATTTAAAGGAATTGAGTTTCATTCATTGATTTGGATCATTTTTGATGTTAATTGGTAGCTGTGTCATTTCTGGCTGATGTTACAAAAGAAGAGAGCTATAGGCCGTAGGAAAGCCTACTCCCATGACACATTTTGTGAGTAATCATACATTTTTTATTGTTCTTCAATACAGAACAATGCTATTCTTATGTTTGATTCTCTTGATTGAACAGTGAAAATGTTATCAAAATGATGAACGAGTGATTGCTGAGAAGCTAGACTCCGGCCCTCTACAAGCTGTAGCCCAACCCATATTAGTTTTATTATTATTAATTCATTTTGTCAAGATTTTACGTGACAGCCCCAAGCGATAGGATAATGTTGATATAAAAATATGGTTAGAGCTAATAAATTTGCCAATACCCAAATTTCAAAACGGGTAGCAACTAAATGAACATACATTCATACACTGAAAGCGATGATTAGAAGGCATACTTCAAAACTTAACGTCAATACCCTTCGATTGGAAAGTTTTCGAGATGTTTCCGAAGAGAAATGTTTCAGATCGAGGAAATGATTGGCTGGCTTTGTACTACCTTAAACAATTTTTTGAAGAAAAGAAGACTTTTAACATCGCCATTAATTCAGATGGCATAACTTTAAGTTAACTCACTGTTTCAAAAAACTAATTTACGCATTTAAATCTGGATATTACGCCAATCATGTTCGTTAAAACTTCTTTACATTTACACCCAGTCAGAGTTTTGTCTGAGTTATGGACTGGTTGTCTGATAGACCAGCTTTTCTTAATAGATGGTACTTATTATGTTTAATTTCAAAAAGACACCAATATAAATTTAATCAAGGCAATCATGAATGGGTATGTCGTTTGTATACTACTAGATTTCGTTCAATTTGAAGTCAAACTTCATGAACCATGAAAAAACTTAGCCTATCTTGTAACACATTATGTAATTAGTCTAGCTCTGAAATTTTATCTAAATCGGTTAATCCCCTCAGAAGTTCAATATTTACAATTTCAGCAAAATTGAATGATTTGTGTGTAGCTGTATATATGCACATGCATAGGTAGTTTGGGTATGACAAAATAAGAAAAGTGCGAAAATGTTTATAGTTTCGTTTTCGTTTGGTGACTCAGGTAGTCGTTTGAAACGTAGATTGAAACGTAGAAAAAATGAATGGTTGCACCAAAGCAAAATATGAAAAATGTGTGTGGAGTATATATGGAAGTTACAACAGACTGGGGGATGGTTGATATCCACAATAACGCAACTTGAAATGGTTTGACGCGACGATGATAAAACGGATTGATGCAACAACCCTTATTTTGAGAATTTTATTCCCGTTTAAAAAGTGCGTCAATGTGTTGTCACATTTCAGCATCAACATTTTAGAATGATTTTTGTTGGAAATTTCAGAGCTCTGAGACATGTAGTTTCGGAGCCTTTGTCGGTCAGACACACAAACTTTCTGCTTTATATATAGTTTAGAATAAGATGCGATGTCCAGCGATTGTCTTACACCATGTGATATCGCACATCTGCCATTTTCTATGGCACTATCGAGCAAAGTTAGATTATTAGCGGCGAGAAACAATTTAAATAACATACAGAGGATTATGTCCATGAAATTGAATTTATGTGACACTTGAAAATGATTTTGAACATATTCTTGTCCTAGGTAAACATTTTCATACATTCTTTGCAGCACATCAGGCAAAAATTTGAAAGCTGGCTGGTCATATAGTCTTCATCAGTTTTGCTGACATATATATACTGATTCCAAAGACCTAAAAACTTCGCCAAACGGTGACTTTGGATTGAGTTTCTTGAATTGAACCATGTTTTTCCGAATAAATTTGAGCAGACTTAAATTTCTGTTCTATCACAGAAAACAGTGATGCAAGTTTAAAGTTCTCCGCTTCTAAAAAGACTTGACGTAGAATAGAAAGCGTATCAAAACACACCTAGATTTAGCGAAATGGTTAATGGAATCTATTCAATACAGCCGCACTGGCCAACTGGTCCCACTTACTTAATGACACTAGGTTGTGTGGGCTAAAGGTGTTCGTCGCTTTAATTTGAATTGTGGCAAACAGCAGTAACGAACATAGCCTTTAATGTGTGCTGATCGATTATAGATTCTTTTAAAACAAAAAACAAGCTCCATACAGAATTATACCCGCCTATTCGATTTTACATTTTGCATGTCATATTTTGTTGAAGAATAATTAACTCCATTTGTCAAACCTTCACCCGATATGAAGACAAAAACTAAGGATTCGCCAATTAAAGATGCTTACTTGGAATTTGTTTCAGAGAGACTGGTAATATTCTCTGCCACACTTATTTTACAATCCACCAGTCACCAGTGACACACGCGAGCCAACAATATATCTCTTATATAATCCCTTCAATCTTCAGGTCTGAATCCAGTTTAATCCATTCAATATCAATTAACAGACAAATTACATTTCTGTGCAGTACACATGTTTTTTCGTTCCGCACACAATCCTACAAGTCCAACTACAGCTGGCAATGTACACAGCACTGGGTCAACAAACACCTCGTTTAATATAAAATGTAATCATACTTATCGGTATTTTCGCATATTAAAAATAAATTCGATTTGGCATGATTAAAAAATTAGCACCATCGCTTAAAAATGATAGTCAACCAGTCAAGCAGGCGATCGGCTACGGTGGGGGCGGATAGCGGACAGGTTGAACTCTATAAAGTCGAGCGTAATTTGTGCAAGTACCTCACTAAGTGGCCGGTTTAGGAAGTGTTAACATCGACCTGCAGTTGTGCTCTGATTTAAAAAATTTAAGGAAAAATATATTCCACATACGCCATGGAGCTCGAAAGTCAGAATAAAAAGAATTCCTTTTCACTGGGCAGTGAGACAACTCAGATAATTGAGGAAATTATCGAGGGTATCGCATTGAAGAGACGTGGCACTATTGTCAGGACAATCTCAACTATAATTAGGTAAATTTTAAAATTATACATTTTCACGGGTCATTTTTGATTTGCTTGGCGTCATTTGTTAATATTGGTTGCTGGTGTTACTGTGAAGCTTGAGTGAGTGTGTGTTCTCTGATTTCTTGCCTTCTTGTGTTCTCTGATGACATTTGCTGAATAATCGGTTATCAATCAGCTGTGACTTGAAGCCTGAAATAAATTCTCAAAAGGGATGGTCATCAACTCAACAACAATGATCCTCAATTGACTTGCATTTCGAGTCGATATCCTTCAGTCGGTCAATTCTCGTTCAGCTTTGTCACATTTGGCACCTGTTCTCGGACTACAATCAAAACGAACAAATACCTCCGGAATGTGAGCAATTCTCACGCACTCGCGCATCACAAATCTTAAGAGATCACCTATACATACACTTATAGTTCATCAAACTGTGTTTGGATTAAAAAAAAGAAAACACGATCAAATTACGTGCAGTTGGCTTACTTAAAACTACTTACAATTCACACATCGTCGTTAACTTTCGCTGATATCGTTGGCAATCAAAGTAATGTGAAATTCAAACGCTCATTAGCTTAAATTCTCGTCTAATTACCAGTCGTTCTTATTCGTTAAAGTCATGAATACCTTGGCTGATTAGTAGAATTAATCGATGGCGATGCTCAATTGAGTAACCCTACAGCGGTTATATTTTCTTAAGCCACTCATATGAGGTCACTACGAATTGAAAATCTTAAAACTCTGAAAACGCGTTCATATCGGGATTCCAGGCGAAAACTGACAGTCCATTGCGATTTTTTTTTGTTCGTGAATTTGTGGATTGCGTTTGCCTCTTTGTGTATTGTGTACTCAGATTGGCTGTTCGCAAAGAGGGCCTTCTATTCTGTGGGCCTATTCTCTTAAGGCACATTCATATGAGGTCGCTGCGAATTGCGAACGTCGCAAACATTGACGTTTCATTCATATGGAGGTTTTTTTTACGGGTGTAAACTGACACTTCCCTGCGAATTTTTTTGTTAGTGAGTTTGTGGATCGCGTTTTCGTCTTTGGATTGCGTTTGTGAATCACGAATTCAGTTTGACAGTGCGCGGAGAGAATGATTGATTCGCAGAGAAAAACTTTTAAATAATTAATTAGGATACTTAAACTAACTTTTATTCGCATTTTTGTTTATGAAAAAACTCGATAATTCAATTACAATCTTTTTGCATACCAAGAAGTCTAAATTTTTGTTTATATTTGCTGGAAAAGGGTTGTTTCTGAAAGTTCACGTTCGCCGCTCATATGAATGGGCCTTTAAGGCGAACTTCGCAAACTCTAGCAACTCATTCATATGGAGTTTTCTCATTCGCAGAGAACTACGGGATGCTCATATGAATAGGCCAGCCGACAATATATATCACCGTGACTAATGTAGGCACATTTGTCACAATGACACATATGCTGAGGTGAGATTAGGAATGGATTGCCAGAAATGGTGGTTTTTGGAAGTTCACATTCACAGTTCGACACTTTAAAGTCCGAAATGGTGTACCTACCTAGATAAAATACCTTTTCCCCTTTTTTTCGATGAATAACCTGCATACTAAGAAATGATGACTACCAACTACACGATCAAATTAACATTGCGCTATTAGCGCAAAATTATAGTCGACAAAAATACACGTTTAGCACGTAACAAAGTGTTTTCATAATTATAGTCGAGTTAAAGGCACCCGAAACACCATTTTATATAGTTAACGTGGAGTTCAGCCTATATATAAATGGATTTCAGTGGAAGAAAATCTAGATAAGGATAAATATTTTTTTTACTTATTTGAATTTACTGCGAGATCCTATGACACATATCATTTTAGAAAAGGACTCATTTAATTTAATTAGCTTTTGGTTGCAGTTCCCCGACTTAACTGCTTAGATTTCATGCTCTGCGGTCTCATATTGTTCGGTGCACCATGGCCAGCGTATGCATTTTTCTGTCACGTCCAATAATTTCCTTCTCAAGGCACCTCTCCTGCTTGACGTACTTGCAGCAAGTGAAGTTCACCTCCTTGAGAAGTGTCTTCTTCCACATGGCTTCTTTTTGATAACTATGCGCAAATCTATCCGATCCCAATTCTATTCCTTTTCTCTCTTAGTCTGTAATGTAATCCTTTGATTTCATCACCGTCTATAATTTTAAATTATACCTTTGTATCTATTTCTTGCGTTTGATTTTAAAGGCCGGCAAAACAAAGAAAATAACAAGCCATGGCAGGGGTGAAACTACGTTTGTTGACAAGTTAGCGCCAGGCTAACTATTCTGTGTCTATTTTCGTAGAAAAGTTAAAAAGATGCTTTTAAGCTCAAAGTTGCTTATAACTAATTCGGAGTTAACCCTTAACGTGGCGTTGACTATCATTTTGCGCTATATATTTTAATAAAATCCTTAAAGTTGGCATGTGTGACGATAATGGGAAGCCTTGCTGAATATTTTGACCTTGACAGATTCTAACACAAAACAATCGTTACTGTCAGATTATCCTTTATATCTCTATCAAGAACAATAGCAACAGAAACGATACATCTTTTCAAATTTATATAAGAATCTTATACGACTGTTTAAGCTGAAGGTTAGCAGGAAAAAGTTGCACAGTTTCCGGATGCTTATATTTTCTTACTCAACTCAAGGAGTTTTCCAAACTACACCCTCCGTACAGTTTTTCTTTGCGACCCCATATTAACCGTCAGATAAGCATTGTCATCAATATCGTATGCGAAAATCTGTTCGGAAAATCTCCGTACCATTCATGTTCGTAACTCGATTAGATTACCCATCCAACCTTTCATTATCTGGGCATGGTGAATCACAATGACTGCATTTTCTCTCTTCATAGTTGATAGCAATTAAGATGGCTTTTCTTAGAAGACGTTTTCCGTAAACTCTTTTATTTACATTTTTATTATAAATGACTTGTAGTGTAGATACGTGACTTTAAAGTATAAGCGTCAATGTCTGCATCATTATCTCCACCTCCGTGTACTTGAACTTGAATAAAATTTGATCTAAACAACGGACAGAGGTATTGACTTGTGTCGATCCAAAAGGTGATTCTTCATCCTACGAATGGAACCAATTGAGACTTTGTGGGGGGTGTTTGTTATTTTCTACAAATATGCAATTATAGAAGTATTTTGAAAAAATTATTTTCTATATTTTAGACATTACCTGCTGTACAATTTCGGTTTTCCTTAGAGATTTTATAGCTCATAATACCAGTATACCACATTCAGCGATTGCAGCTTTACCACATTAGCCGTCGATGTATGCCACATAAAAACTATTTTAAAAAGTACTTAGAGAACAACTCAAAAGTATTCAATAAAGTTGTTCGAATTTTATGTTCGCTACAAATTACTAAAAACGTAAATTGTTTTCAAATTGGTAGAGCACGCGTTGTTAGTTCTCTTTTAAATCGCCAGCTTTGTGCAAAACAATTATTCCGGGAGACTACCTAAGAAGTGCATGTGACTCTACTAGTTATTTCAAAGTGCAGTGCAGTATCTGTCAATGTCAAAAAGGTTTTAGGCAAGGCGACGCGCTGTCATGTGATTTCTTCAACATCGTCCTGGAGAAGATCGTGCGAAACTCACACGCCAACACTAGAGGCACGATCTTCCAGAAGTCCGTTCAACTGCTAGCATACGCGGACGACATTGACGTGATTGGCCGAACTCTGCGAGCCGTCAATGAAGCGTTTGCTTGTATTGAAACGGAGGCGGCAAAAATGGGTTTAGCGGTGAATGAGGGCAAAACAAAGTGTATACTGTCATCAAGAAAGGACACACAAAATCGACAACTCGGTCAGAACGTCACCATAGGCAGCTACAACGTCGAGGTAGTAAAGGACTTCATCTACCTTGGCTCCCAAGTTAATAGTGTGAACAACATCAGTACCGAGATTAAACGCAGAATAACTCTTGCCAACCGCTGTTTCTTTGGGCTCAAGAGGCAATTGAGTAATAGAGCCCTCTCTCGAAAGACCAAGCTCACATTATATAAGACCTTGATCATCCCAGTCCCGCTCTATGGCGCAGAGACATGGACGCTATTAAAAGCGGATGAAGAAGCTCTTGGTCGTTTTGAGAAAAAAGTTCTGCGTACGATCTTTGGTCCTGTTGGCGTTGAAAGCATTTGGAGGAGAAGTTTAACCAAGAACTATACGGGCTGTACACCACACCAAGGCTTAATTTGGTCAGGATCACCATTGCTTGGGCCCGAAGAATCTTCGATTACGAGCCATTGGAATAATGCAACAGAGGGCGTTCTCGAACGAGATGGTGCACACAATTGGAGAAAGACCTCAATCAACTTGGTGTGCGCAGCGGGAGACAGCTAGCGAAAGATCGTGCTGGCTGGAGAAGCTTGTAGGTTGAGGCCCAGCACTGTAGCATCTAACAAAGAATAAGTGGTTCGCCTAAGAGAACTTCGATTCTTGCCGCAGAAAACAAGCCATGACACTCGTCACTGGCCAGCATTATTCTGTCCTTGACACCTTCATGAGGAACATGCATCATGACTTGTTTTCTGTAGCAAGTAGCAACATCTCATTCATCCTTGGCATTTGCATCTCGTGTTCCTACAGCGTTCGCTGGCAATGGCACCTTCGTTGAGAAAGAAGTACGGACCGATGAATCCCTCAAATCAAAGTCATGCCTTCAAAGAATGCCTTTTCGGATTAGATTGCTACCATCTCAAATCCAACCATTTATTGACTCATTCATCCTTCACTCATGATATTATTATATCGAAATTTAAATAATTTTTCAAATGCCCAAACTTCGCTGTCTATTGTCTTCTAAGTCAGTTGGATGCTGTCTGTGGCCGCATACAGATCCAATTCCGTTGCAAATCCCGCGAAGGCCCAGAAGGAGTAAAAGGAATTCGTTTGAGTAGATCTTGATTGTCGATGTACGGGGTATGACTGTTTTATTTACAGAAACCTTATTAGACTCCAATCTGACTAGGGTAACAGCAAACAGCTGCGTAATGCGAACAACTTTTGTTTGCTTAAACATTTATTTCTATAAGATGCCGATTCTGCCGAGCTGCAGAGAAGTGTTTTCTGGGCAAATTGTGTGCAAATTATTTTTCTTGGCAGAAGCAATCCATTGTTGTTATCTGTGTGTCTGTGGAATCTGGCATTTTATTTTTTTTTCCGCATTAATAACAGTTACAATAAAATATCCTTTAGCTTTCTTTGGATTTTGGATAGAGTAATTTTTTGTAATTAGTCTTGACGAAGAATCTACGAATCCGAACCTGTCGGGCAACGCAACAGAGGACGCCCGCGTTTAAGGTGGAGCACCCAAGTGGAGAAGGACCTCAACCAACTTGGTGTGCGAAACTGGAGACAGCTAGCCAGGGATCGCGCTAGTTGGAGAGGCATGCTGGGTGAGGCGTCCCACGGTCCACCCACGGAAGAACCTTAGCCACACAAAGAAGAAGAAGAAGACTTGATATGTGTGCGTAAAAATTAGACAGTGTGCGATGAATCGTGAATAACTGTCATTCATTCATGAATAACCGTCAAAAAGTAGGGGAAAATCCGTCAAATTCGTCGATGGACTAGGAGGCAAACAGCTGTGAAGTCGCCTATCTCTCTAGTACTTTATTTCTGCCCAACACATCAGAGGCAGCTACTCTGATGGCGTTTTGACAACGGTTCCATTGTTCCTCGATTGTTTCTCCTGGCAGGGCTGGACTCTCTAAGAGCTTCAGGGAGACACGATCCGAAAAGTTCCAAGTGGTCGATTGCGATTGCGACTCCCTTGTACTATATATCCGAGTTCTGACCTCGGCTACAGCAAGGTAATGATCCGAGTCGCTGTTAGAACCTGACATCCAGGAGACAGGTCGTCTATGACAATGTGATCAATCTGGTTGACGGTTGTATGATCAGTTGACCGCCAGGTCCCTTTGTGAATGTTGAAGTGAGTTAACCGAGCACTGGCTAAAGAAAGTTTTCGCCCGCCACAAAGTCCTACAGCCTGAGTACATTGTCGGACTTGTTGCCATGTAGGCTGTGTTTTCCCACGACTCTAGCAAAGACGTCTTCCTTGTCCAGCTTTGCACTAAAATCTCCTAGAAAGATCTTGGTGTCGTAGCTAGGGCATTGATCGTAAGTCCTTCCTAGGAGATCATAGAAGTCGTCCTATATATGGTCGTTTGTATACTCCGTTGGGAGGATACAAACGTCTAAAGCCGTTTTGCACCGCACTAATCGGCACGTACCAGTGCGGCTTCCGGCCCGGCAAATCGACTACAGATCAAATCTTCACACTAAGGCAGATCCTGGAGAAGACCAGCGAGTTTCAAATCGATACTCACCATCTTTTCATCGATTTTAAAGCCGCATACGACAGCATTCATCGCAAGGAGCTATTCGAAGCGATGGCCGAATTCGGGATCCCGGGAAAACTGATCCGGTTGTGTCGCACCACGCTAACACATACGCGATGCACCGTGCACAGTGGAGTTCGGTTCAAAAACCTCTGAACCTTTCGAAACCTGCACCGGATTTCGGCTGTCGTGTGATTTCTTCAATTTGGTACTGGAGAAGATAGTGCGGCGGGCAAAAGTCAACACGAAAGGCACTATCTTCTACAAGTCAGTCCAGCTGTTGGGATACGCGGATGACATCGACATTGTCGCGCGGTCCCAACGTGCCATCGTGGAAGCTTTCACGGCAATTGAGGAACAGGCGAAACGAGCTGGTCTTAAGGTCAACGAGGACAAAACAAAATATATGCTGTCGAGCAAACAACGATCCGCCGCACACCACCTAGGCCAAAACGTTACAATCGACAGCTACAATTTCGAGGTAGTAAAGGAGTTTGTCTACCTCGGGGCAAATGTAAACTCCACGAATGACATCGTAGTGGAGATCCGACGTAGAATCGCCCTTGGCAACCGATGCTACTTCGGTCTGTCAAAACAACTGGGCTCGAAACTCCTGACTCGAAAGACCAAAGTCATGCTCTACAAAACCCTTATCCTGCCAGTCCTACTTTATGGAGCCGAAAGCTGGACATTAAGTAAGGCTGCAGAGCTGATTCTTGGTGCCTTCGAAAGAAAAATTCTACGTCGGATATATGGTCCCGTCTGCGAGGAAGGCGAATGGAGGAGAAGACACAACCGCGAACTCTACGAGCTGTACAAGGATGTGGATGTAGTCCGGAAGGCAAAAATCCGTCGACTACACTGGCTCGGCCACATCGAGCGAATGGACAAGAACGCTTCAGCAAAGAGGGCCTTCGAATCCGAGCCTCCTGGTTTGAGAAGGTGAGGAAGACCGAACCTCCGGTATAAAGACCAAGTCATCGCGGATGCAAGACAGCTTGGCCTTGATGACTGGAAGCAGCGTGCCCAGGACCGTCACCGATGGAAGGCAGCAATTGCTCAGGCTCAGACCCTTCATGGTTCGTCTGCCTGATAAGTAAGTAAGTAAGTATCCTCCGTTGGGGCGTTGGTGCAGTTTAAGCTGATGTTCCCGAATGTTGCCTTAATGCGGATTGTTGTGAGGCCCTCGCTTATGTATCTAAAGCTTGAGACTTCTTGCCTAAATTTGCCTCGAACAACAAAACCGCATCCAAGCAAACCGTCTTTCAATCTAAGTTTGCCTCAAACAACAAATCCCTATCCAAGCAAGCGCTGCCTTCGCTCTTTGTAGCAATTGCCGTGGATGGCGGTGATGTCAGCCTTTTAGGCTTCTAGGGCCACCGCAAGTTCCTCGGCAGCAGGTGGTCTGTAAAGGGACCTCACATTCCACGTGCAGAACCGAAAAACCTGGTCGTCAGCAGTAGAGTCATCCGTATCCGAGGCTTGTTGTCGTCTCCGAATTAGAATATATTTTACATTTCCTTCCTCTTCCTATTCAATTGAATTCCATTCGAATTGTTTGTCTGAGTCCAACAAGTTGTAGAATATCAAATAAGTTGGTTACCCGAAAAACCATCTTCCAATCTAAATTGTTTTGAGTTCCAATTGGCAATTTACGCACCACTCTCGTTGTTCACAAAAAGAATTAAAAAGTATCTCGTGTGTATTTCTCGTCACTCAGCTTGCAAAGGAGACGCATGTCGATGCGACCGTGAGTAATCACATTTTCAAAAAAATTTTGCATCCGAAATCTCCCCACTTTCCAAATTTGCATCATCGTACCAAAAATTGTCATTTCATCAACAAAGATCATTCCAATTGGCTACCGCATTTCTCTCAAATTGGCTTCCTACACCACGACCTCCATTGCCACCTGAAACTATTTTAGAACTTTTGTAGAAAACATAATAGTCTCCCACCGAATAAAGGAACACCCACTCAGAGTCACCGTGATTTTATACAACTTTTTTCCTCTTCAATTTCACAGTCAACGCGAGCAAGAGCAGAGGAATGCCGAGGATGTACTCTTTGATATGTTCTACAACGAGGAGACCGGTCTCCTCTCGATGGGCAAATTCCTAGCGGCAAGTTTACCCACACATCCCGCCCATCCCACTCGATTGTGAACTGTTCCCCTTTCAATTACAGTGCCTCAAGACCACCGGCATCCGGAAGACCGATCCTCGTCTGAAGGAGCTCATGGAGAACCTGAAAAAGGTCCACAAACTCTCGAACTACGAGTCCGGTTCATCGGCTGAAACACAAAATCTCAACCGGGAAACCTTTAAAGGGTAAGCAAGCACACCACTTCTGCGTGCCCTCGTATCATGTGACACTTTCCAAAAAATTGCATCATTGCATCATCCACAGAGTCATCGCACAAAACATTGTCCTCATTGCAAAGGCATTCCGTCAGCAGTTCATCATTCCAGATTTTCCGAGTTTCGTGAAGGACGTCGAAGAGATCTACTCCCGTTGCAAGACTAACGACGCCGGCAAGGTTGCCAACTATATACCACAGCTGGCCCACTACAGCAAGGACGCTTGGGGCGTGAGTCTCTGCACAATCGACGGGCAAAGATATTCAATTGGAAATGTTGATGAGCCATTCACTCTTCAGAGTTGCAGGTGAGCCACTGATTAACTGGCGCTCGTGACGTGAATGCTGGATAAATTCGGATTATTTCATCTTTCAGTAAACCGCTGACGTACGCCATAGCTCTGGAGAAACTGGGGGCGAAAATCGTGCACAACTACGTGGGCCAGGAGCCGAGTGGCAGAAACTTTAATGAGATTATTCTGGATCAAAACAGTGAGTGACGCAGAGGACACCCGGGGACTTTTCTAATGGATTGTTCGTTTTTTTTTCTTCAGAAAAGCCACACAATCCAATGATCAATGCTGGAGCGATTATAACTTGTTCGTTGCTGCAGACGCTGGTGAAACCCGACCTAACAATTGCTGAGAAATTTGACTACACCCTCAACTGGTTCAAGGTAAGGGAACGAATCGATTGTTTTGTTTTTCAATCAAAGTCGAAGCCGAACCCTATTCACACCCTGTATTTGCATTGCTTTCAGAAAATGTCTGGTGGTGATAACATCAGTTTCAACAATGCCGTCTTCCTGTCCGAACGTGAGGCAGCGGACCGCAACTACGCTCTGGGATTTTACATGAGAGAAAATGGCTGTTTCCCCAAACAGGCCAAGCTGAAGGAGGTTATGGACTTCTATTTCCAGGTAAAGTGATGATCCGAGATGTGGTTTTGTTGTTTGCACTCTGAAGGACACTCAATGCGTTGAGGACTTTAATGAGCGAATGTATGGTACTCGTGGACAAGGACGTTGTTCCTTTTATGTGGTTGACAGAAGAATGAGAGATTGCTGTAATGGTTCTCCTTGTGATTTCAAGGACGAAGAGGACGGTTACATTTATTTTTATTGATTCTTGGCTAGGAAGAGGGATTTAAGAGGAATCTGAGGGCTTTGTGTTTTTGCACGAGTGCTTGGATTCCTTTGTACACATAATCGAAAAATGATTGGGGAGACGGACGACGCGCCACGCCATTTTCGTTTTCATTTCCCTAACCCGATTTTCTTTAAGAATCTGAGAATGAGAGATGGCTAGTGAATTAATATCCTCTTCTAAGAAGAGGTAAGAGGCATTTTTTGTTTTTTGGTCGGCCAATGCCTCACAAAGTCCCAGTTCCAGTGTATGTCCCAGAATTTCATTATATTCTCCATAAAATCTGCAGAGACCTTGTTCTGATAATCCCAGTTTCGTTAGATGCTCCCTGAGTCAGGGAGCGCTTAGTCAGTACACGGATGTTGTGTTTGCTCATGCTTCAAACTGGCTTACGAGTTTTTTGGCCTTTTTCATACCACGAGCTTTGTTGCACACTTTTTGTCCGGTTGCTTCTTTCTAGTTTGCTGAGTTCTTCTCTTAGGACATGATATGCTACAGCACAGTATCGCTCGGGTGTTGTGAATGCTTTGGCTGCAACTCATCAGAGGTTGGACAAACTCGTAAACTCAGTCATCTGCGAAAGCCCGATCGTCAACTTGATCGAAAAAATGCTTTTCCTCTGCACACAGTAGACAGCCAAGCTGCAGTGATTTTATAATTTTTATTTATAATCGCCATGGCAGTGAAAAGGGTTAATTTGGGCTTTTTTGTGGAGGAAATATTGAGACCAGGAGAAAAAGTTTGATAATTGTTGGGAAATGTGCCTGCTTTCCTGAAGCTATTTTATTTTGGTTGCGCAATCTGCCCCACGCCCATGCGTATTGTTGAGGTTGAGTTTACGAATACAACTAACGCAGGTCTGACGTTTACGGGGACGCCCATGTACTTTGTTACCCTTACTAAGTTATTTAACCTGCAGTAGACATTCCCATGGCAAAATAATTCCCAAACGAAGTATATGCTGTCCTCAAAAAAGGACATACAACATCGACGTCTTGGACAGAGCGTCACAATGGGCTGCTATAACTTCGAGGTAGTCAAGGACTTCACTTACCTCGGCTCCGGAGTAAACTGTACTAGTGACATCAGTACCGAGATCAAGCGTAGGGTAACTCTTGCCAACCGCTGTTTCGTCGGGCTCAAGAGGCAATTGAGTAATAGAGCCCTCTCTCGAAGAACCAAGTTGACTCTATATAAGACCCTGATCATCCCAGTCCTGCTATACGGCGCGAAGGCATGGACAATATCGAAAGCGGATGAGAGTCCTTGATCTCCTTGAGAGAAAAGTTCTACGTGCGATCTTTGGCCCTGTTTGTGTTGACGGGTTCTGGAGGAGAAGATTCAACCACGAACTGTTCGGGCTGTACAGCGTCTACGGATCCAACGGTGGCTAGGTCATGTAGAGAGGATGGACACCACAGCTCCTGCCGGAAGAATCGCCCGCGTTTAAGGTGGCGCTGGAGAAAACTGGCGACAGCTAGCCAGAGATCGCGCTAGATGGAGAGACATGTTGGTTGTGGCCCAGGTTCACCCCGGACTGGAGCGCCACACAAAGAAGAAAACATTCTCACTTGAGAGAATTGATGATGCAGCAGTCTAGTGCCACAATAGTAGCTCGATTGTCTGACAAGACTACTGTGTTCCATGTCTCCTGATTTGAACGCATCCAACTATGGCATAAAATTCTACTTAAAAGGTGTTCTGGTCCGGCCTTCAAATACCCCTGTCCCAGTCATTCCATCAGTTCTCGATCCATCTGTATAACATTTTATCCTATTCCTCCTCAGTCTGTGGACTATGGACTCAATGCTCCAATCCTTTTTTGGCGCTGAACCTAATGGTAAACTTTATTTGGAAATTGAATTTCCTAATCACGTCATCTATTAGAAAAGCCATGAGTGCTACCTTTTGCCTACTGATAGTCTCGATGTAATGCACTTGGCTTCTATACCTTCTATTGGACCGTCGGTTTCTCCTCTTTCCGTACGCTGCCCCATTTGGAGTTTTAAAGAGATATATTCTCGATTTCCTGATCGGTGCTACCCTATCTGCTGGTTTAGCTAAGTGTAGGATCGATGAAGAATATTGCATTTTCACAGTCAGTACTTAAGAGTGGCTTAGATAAGCCATGGATTGGGTGGAATGGAATGCAACAACCAAGAGAAAAATGAACAAAATAGGGATGATTGAAGACAACTGGCTTGCCTGTTACCTTCCGTGTATGTCCAGTAACCATTGGCCATGTCCCCGAGTCAATCATTTATACAGTTCTTAGCGGTGGTTATATGTATGCCGCAGAATGATCATCTTCAACGTTGATGTGAATCCCTTTCTGGCTAGTAAGTCTGCTCTTTGGATTTCTATGTGACCTGGTATCCAAATGAGCTGAACCCTGTTTGTACTGGCCAGCTGGTGTAACATTTGTAGGCAGACCCATACTAGTTTGGAAGTGACTTCGTAGCTGTTGACGACTAGAGAAGCAATTCTGCTGTCAAGAGATGATATAGATGTGTTTGCTAACAATAGCAATTTTATCTGAGGCCATATATTGTAGCCCGGCGTCTTCATTTCTTTCGCGGTTAAAGGTGGGTATATTTTGTTCCCAAATACGTCGTCGGGGGAAAGTGACCTATAAGGTTCTGGTTCTGACCAAAGTTTTATGTGAGATGATCAGGGTTTTATACAAGGTCAATTTGAGAGATGGCTCTGTTACTCAATTGCCCCCAGAGCCCAAAGAAACAGCGATTGGCAAGAGTAATTCTACGCTTGATCTCGGTACTGGTATTGTTGTCCCTATTTACTCCGGAGCCTAGGTAGACGAAGTCCTTGACTACCTCAAAGTTTCTGCTGCCCAATATGACGCTGTGTCCGAGAGGACGATGTTGTCCGTCCTTCCGTGATGACAGCATGTACTTTGTTTTGCCCTGGTTTATCGCTAGACCCATTTTAGATGCTTCCGCTTCAATGCCAGCAAACGCCTCATTGATGTTTGCGTTCACACAAAACGGCAGAGAGTATCTTGTACGCGATGTTAAGGAGGCTGATCCCTCGATAGTTGGCGCAGTCAAAAGTCTCCTTCCTTGTGGACCGGACAAACGACGCTGAGATTCCACTCATCGGGCATGCTTTCCTCCGACCTACGGAGCACTGATGCAACGCAATAACTTGGGGACGTGTTTGAAAGTCATTCCATGATAATTTATCATACAATTAATAACAAAAACATATCACAATAAGCACTGCACGTGCTCTATACGTTAAATGAAATAATTTTTAATATTAAACTATTGATTATGTTTTTTTAAGTTGTAATCAGAACTCCATTCGTCCCTTCTATCCGCGGAATCGCCCTAAACATTCAATCAGAGTTTGCTTTTGTTCAGCACCTCATTTCACTAATAAGTGCTCCTCCTCAAAAAGTTATCTAATCTGCCAGTGCAACAACCACAACCACTCTACCGACGTTAGTACGCGGTTTTTAATTTAAATAACAAAGGAATTGAACTCAACATCTCGACTAAAGCTCATTTACTAAACGAACCTTTCCCTTTACAGTGTTGTGCAATGGAAGCAACATGTGAAACAATGTCGGTAATAGCAGCCACCCTAGCAAATGGTGGCATCTGCCCAACCACCGAAGAGAAGGTCCTCAAGCCCGAAGTCGTTCGGGATGTCCTGTCAATTATGCATTCCTGTGGTACATACGATTACTCTGGTCAATTCGCTTTTAAGGTTGGTCTACCAGCCAAGTCCGGCGTATGTGGCGGCATGATGCTCGTCATTCCAAATGTGATGGGCATCTTCGCCTGGTCGCCGCCACTGGACGCTCTCGGCAACAGTGTCCGAAGTGTGCAATTCTGTGAGGTGAGTCAGATAGTCGATGGATTTGGAAATAGGACCTGACCATGTCTCGCGTTTCATTCCAGGAACTTGTCAACACATTCAACTTCCATCGGTACGACAACCTTAAGCACGCCTCCAATAAGAAGGATCCTCGCAAGCACCGCTATGAGACCAAGGGTCTGTCTATAGTGAATCTCCTCTTCTCCGCAGCCAGTGGAGATGTGACTGCTTTGCGTCGTCATCGGCTCTCCGGCATGGACATCACCCTAGCTGACTACGATGGACGTACTGCTTTGCACTTAGCCGCCTCCGAGGGACACCTGGAGTGTGTGAAGTTCCTGCTTGAACACTGCCTTGTGCCACACAATCCGAAAGATCGTTGGGGCAATATGCCCGTCGATGAGGCAGAAAACTTCGGTCATCAGACGATTGTTGAATACCTCAAGGCGTACAGTGCAAAGGTCGGCAGCCTGGACACCCCTGCAGCAACCCTTTGCATCAAGAATACCGAAGCAGATGAAGTAAGCCGTCATTGACAACTTTTCAAAACTGGTGTAAACTTCTTTAAGCAATTTATTCCAACAGGAAATCTGCAGTGAGACAGACGACTTTGATCGGAGTGCCACCGGCAGTCCAGATCCCTTCAATGCCATAAGCGACAAATCAAAACCCGGCTTGTAAGATCCAGGCGGGCGTTTAAGTATAATATCCAGTATCCCAGGAATCTCTCCAATTTTAATTCGTCCTCTTATTGAGCTGGTCTTGCAAAGGTCCTCTGTAGTTAAGGAAATATTTATTAAGTTAAACAAACAAACAAAAAAACAAACAAAAACCAATATGAACAAAATACAATTGCGCTGTGTACCCTGTCTAAGGTCTGTGTGTTCCAGAGAGTGAGAGGTCGACACGGAGAAAGCTTCTAGGCAGGTTCCTAATTCTCCCCCAACGATTGAACAATAAAGACAAACAAGCATAAGCAAACACTCTCCTATTTCGAATATGACAATAATTATGGAAACCAGTAAGTTATACATTTTAAGCCGACAACACACATAAGACATGTCCATCAACACATCTAATTTTTAGTGTACTTAGATTGATAATAATATATTATATGTATTAATTGTACTTGTATGTATTTTATTTTTCTGTGATTTTCTTAATTTTAAACCGAATAAAGGGAATACAAGTACTCAACATTTTCTTTTCTTCCTGATCTAACGAAGTTCATGTAGAGTTCGCAGGAAGATTGCTTGGAGTGTTTGATTTTGATTGTAATGCAATATTTATGAACGTACCTAGGTTTTGAATTGTATTTTTGCTTGGATTAGATGTGTGTATTCATTATGAAATAGCTGTGCGTAGCTATATTTACTTATAAAATATATTGTTAAATATACTTTTACTGTGCTTTGATTTCACTGAAGTGGCGTGGTTTTATTTAAACGACGCAATTTGCATTTTGCACAAGTAGTATGCCCTTCCGATGGCTGGGTGCTGTGGGAATCGGGTAGGCACTGACTGGCGTCAACCTGGCGATGCCCAGTGTTGCAACTTTTCCTACACACCAATTGTGCTTATTTTAACTCCAAGTGGTAGCCATCGGGTACTGGTTGTAGTTCACCCGAGCTCAACCTGCCAAACTTATAAGTGCGACCTCTAGTCCTAGGGCTACAAAAAAAGGAACTCGCCCTCCAGGTTGGGAGTTGTGCCGTCGGGGTAACTGCCCGGTCACACAAAACAAATTTAGTTACGAAGCAACAACAAGCCTTGGAAACGGATGATTTTACTGATGGCGAACCCTGCAAACGACATACGGACAACGACCATCGGATCTGTACGTGGAATGTAAGGTCCCTTTATGGGCCACGTGCAGCCGAACAATTAGCGGAAGCCCTAGACTGCGGCAAAGCGGACATAAACGCCATCCAAGAAGTACGATGGGATGGACCGGGCAATAGAAGGATGAAAAACTGTCATATATATTACGGTGACTGCTTCTTCTTCTTTTTGTGGCGCTACAGTCCGGGGTGAACCTGGGCCTCGGTCAACAATCCTCTCCAGCTGGCACGTTCTTTAGCCAGCTGCCTCCAATTTCGCACTCCAAGTTGGTTGAGGTCCTTCTCCACTTGAGTGCGCCATCGGGTTCGTCCTCTATTGCGTTGTCTCACTGGCTCGGAGTCGAAGACTCTTCGGGCTGGAGCAGTGTTGTCCATGCGCTCTATATGGCCTAGCCATCTTAGACGTTGAATCCGTAGACGCCTGACTAGACTCGTGTCGCTGTACAGCCCGTACAGTTCGTGGTTGAATCTCCTTCTCCAAGAACCTTCAACGCAAACAGGACCGAAGATTGAACGCAGAACTTTTCTCTCGAAGAGACCAAGTGCGTCTTCATCCGCTCTTGAGATAGTCGAAGCTTCCGCGCCATACAGCAGGACAGGGATGATCAAGGTCTTATATAAGGTGAGCTTGGTCTTTCGAGAGAGGGCTCCACTACTCAATTGCCTCTTGAGCCCAAAGAAACAGCGGTTGGCAAGAGTTATTCTGCGTTTAATATCAGTACTGATGTTGTTCGCACTATTGACTTGGGAGCCAAGGTAGACGAAGTCCTTCACTACCTCGAAGTTGTAGCTGCCTATGGTGACGTTCTGACCGATTCGTCGATGTTGTGTGTCCTTTCTTGATGACAGCATATACTTTGTTTTGCCCTCATTCACCGCTAAACCCATTTTTGCCGCCTCCGTCTCAATACAAGCAAACGCTTCATTGACGGCTCGCAGAGTTCAGCCAATCACGTCAATATCGTCGGCGTATGCTAGCAGTTGAACGGACTTCTGGAAGATCGTGCCTCTAGTGTTGGCGTGTGAGTTTCGCACGATCTTCTCCAACACGATGTTGAAGAAGTCACATGGCAGCGCGTCGCCTTGCCTAAAACCTATTTTGACATTGAAGGTCTCGGTGAGTTCGTTGCCGACCTTGATGGAGCAGCGAGAGTTCTCCATCGTCATCCTGCACAATCTGACGAGTTTGGCAGGAATGTCAAAACTAGACATGGCGCTGTATAGCTCGTCTCTATGCACACTGTCATATGCGGCCTTAAAGTCGACAAATAGGTGGTGGGTGTCGATCTGCATCTCTTGGGTTTTTTCGAGGATCTGCCGTAATGTGAAAATTTGATCGATAGTGGACTTCCCAGCCTGAAACCGCACTGATAAGGACCTATCAGGTTGTTGACGAATGGTTTCAGGCGCTCACACAGAACGGCAGAGAAGATTTTGTATGCGATGTTAAGGAGACTTATCCCCCGATAGTTGGCGCAGTCAAAGGGGTCTCCTTTCTTGTGGATCGGGCAAACGATACTAAGATTCCACTCGTCGGGCATGCTTTCCTCCGTCCATATCCTATAGATGAGCTGGTGCATGCGCCCAACCATATCATCCCCAGCTGCTTTAAACAGTTCCGCGGACAATCCGTCCGCTCCAGCAGGTTTGTTCGACTTCAGTCTCGATATCGCTACCTTGACTTCGTCTAGATCGGGGGGACGGAATTCTCTTCTATCGTCGTCCATTGCGTGGAGTGGAACATTCTGCCTGACAGCGGAATTGGTGTCCTCTTCGCCGTTTAACAGTCTGCAGAAGTGATCCTTCCAGATTCTCAGTATCGACTGCGACTCTACTACGAGTTGCCCCTCTTCGTTCCGACAGGCTTCTGTCCGATGTTTGCACCCTTTGGATAGTTGTTTCACCCGCTGGTAAAACTTTCGGACATTATTTCTGCCGTACCACCTCTCCATTTCCTCGATCGCGCGCTTCTCATGCTCCTTCTTTTTCTTTTTGAGAAGCCGGTGCTCTTCCCTTCTTTTAAGTTCGTAGAGCTCACGAACCGCTCTCGTCCTTCTATCCAGCGTCGCCTTATATGCTGCTAGCTTCGCTGAATGCGCCTGCCGACACTCGTTGTCAAACCATGGGTTTTTTCTAGGTGGCATTTTAAAACCCAGCACATCAGAGGCAGCTTCTCTAATGGCGTTTTGACAACGGTTTCACTATTCGTCGATTGTTTCGCCTGGCAGGGTTGGACTCTCTGAGAGCTTCAGGGAGACTCGATCGGAGAAGTTCCCAGCGGTCGATTGCGATTGTAGCTTTCCAACGTCAAACTGTTTTGGTCTTGCTCTACTCCGTTGTACAATCGATATCCGAGTTCTGACCTTGGCTACAACAAGGTAATGATCCGAGTCGATGTTGGCACCTCGGAACGTTCGGACATCGAGGACACAGGAGGAGTGTCTGACGTCGATCGCAATGTGATCAATCTGGTTGACGGTTGGTTGATCAGGGGACCGCCAGGTCCCTTTGTGAATGTTGAGGTGGCCCATGCCCTCCATTACGGTGACTGCTACAAACAAAAAAAACAGTGCCTATTTGGATGTGGATTTGTCGTTAGAGGCAGACTTAGACAAGAAGTCTTATCGTTCAGGTCCGTGAACGAGCGCCTCACGACAATTCGCATGCAGGCTAAATTTGCCAACATAAGCCTTATATGCGCACATGCCTCCACAGAGGAGAAAGATGACGACACCAAAGACAGGTTCTATGAGCTCCTGGACAAAACGTATGAGCAATGCCCTAGCTACGATATTAAAGTTCTTCTTGGCGAGAAGAGAACATCTTTGGTAGTACGGTCGGGAAGCACAGCCTACACGACACTACATCCGATAACGGATTTAGGCTGACCGACCTAGCTGCGGAGCGAAATGCTGCAGTAGCCAGTACAAAATTCCCACATCTCGACATTCACAAAGGAACATGGCGATCTCCTGATCAATCAACCGTCAATCAGATTGATCACATTGCGATCGACGCAAGGCACTCCTCCAGTATTATAGATGTCCGAACGTTCCGAGGTGCCAACAGTGACTCGGACCACCACTTTGTTGTAGCCAAGGTAAGGTTGCGGATATCCCAAACACCGCCAAGACAAAGAAATACTGTGAGGCAGTTCAACGTCGGCCGGCTACAATCGCAAGAGATTGCCAAATCCTTTTGCGATAGTGTCTCCCTCAACCTCTTAAGAAATCCTACGCCGCCAACATCAAGTATTGAAGACCAGTGGCAGCATTGCCAAAAAGCTATCAGAGATGCAGCCTCTGATGTACTGGGTTTCAATCCGCCATCACAACGAAACGCCTGGTTTGACAATGAGTGTCGGCAGGCAAATGAACCAGCCCTTATTTTTTTTTTTTTTGCTTGCTATGACAGTGACAAATATGGTGATCTTGCTCTATCAGAAGCAACATGCAAAAGATGGTTTCAACGGTTCAGAAATAATGATTTTGATGTGAGAAATGAAGAACGTGGAAGACCACCAAAAAAGTTTGAAGACGCCGAATTGCTAACGATATTGGATGGAGACGACACTTTGAGTCAAAAGCAAATGGCAGCAATGTTAAATGTTGCACAACAAACAATTTCTGACCGTTTAAAAGCTATGGGAAAGATCCCAAAGTGTGGAAAATGGGTGCCACACGAATTGAATGAAAGACAGATGGAAAACCGAAAAAACACTTTTGAAATTTTGCTTCAAAGACACGTAAGCAAATCGGTTTTGCATCGGATTGTTACTGGCGATGAAAAATGGATTTATTCTAAGAATCCTAAACGAAAAAAAAATGGATTAATCCAACATCGACTGCAAAACCAGATCTATTCGGCAAGAAGACAATGCTGCATGTTTGATGGGACCAGAAAGGTGTGGTGTTCCACGAGCTCTTAAAACCTGGTGAAACCGTTAATACTGATCGCTACCGACAACAAATGATCAATTTGAACCATGCATTGATCGACAAGCGACCAGAATTGGCCAGAAGACACAGCAAGGTAATTTTGCTCCATGACAATGCACCTGCACACAAAGCAAAACCGGTTCAGGATACAATCAAAACACTTTCTGGGAGCAGCTACCCACCCGCCGTATTCACCAGACTTAGCTCCTTCCGACTACCATTTGTTTTCATCGATGGGACACGCATTGGCTGAGCAGCACACTCCAACGAAGAAGTCGAGGAAATTGTCTGATTGGTTTGCTTTAAAAGACGAACAAAAAAAAAAACAAAAAAATCCATTTCCACTTGTGTGCGCCATCTAGTGCGAGGACGTCCTCTGTTGCGCTGTCCCAATGGCTCGGTGTCGAAGACTCTTCGGGCCGGAGCTGTGGTGTCCATCCGCTCTACATGACCTAGCCATCTTAAGCGTTGGATCCGAAGACGCTTAACTAGGTGCATGCCGCTGTACAGCCCGTATAGTTCGGTTGAACATTTTCCTCCAAACGCCATCAACGCAAACAGGACCAAAGATCGTACGCAGAACTTTTCTCTCAAAGAGACCAAGGACTTCTTCATCCGCTTTCGAGATTGGCCATGCCTCCGCGCCGTATAGCAGGACTGGGATGATCGGTGTCTTGTATAGAGTCAACTACGTTCTTCGAGAGAGGGCTCTATTACCCAATTGCCTCTTGAGCCCGAAGAAACAGCGGTTGGCAAGAGTTATCCTACGCTTGATCTCGTTACTGATGTTGTTAGTACGGAGCCGAGGTAAGTGAAGTCCTTGACTACCTCGAAGTTATAGCTGCCCATTGTGACGCTCTGTCCAAGACGTCGATGTTGTATGTCCTTTTTTGAGGACAGCATATACTTCGTTTTGCCCTCATTCACCCCCAGACCCATTTCAGCCGCTTCCGCTTCAATGCCAGCAAACGCCTCATTGACGGCTCGCTGTGTTTGTCCAATCACGTCAATGTCGTCCGCGTAAGCAAGCAGTTGAACGGACTTTTGGAAGATCGTGCCTCGGGTGTTTACGTTTGAGTTTCGCACGATCTTCTCCAGGACGACGTTTAAGAAGGCACATGACAGCGTGTCGCCTTGCCTAAAACCTTTTTTGACATTGAAGGTCTCGTTACCGACCTTGATGGAGCGAATTTAGCCTTGATGCGGATTGTTATGAGGCGCTCGCTGATATAATCAAAGCTTAAGACTTTTTGCCTAAGTCTGCTTCGAACAGTAAGACTAAGTGCATGCTGGCAGCGAGAAAGGACACCCAACACCCACGTCTCGGTCAGATCGTCACAGCAGACAGATATAACTTTGAGGAAGTCAAAAACTTTGTCTACCTAGGAACCGCTATCAACTCAGACAATGACACCAGCGCTGAAATCAAACGAAGAATAACTCTTGCCAATCGGTGCTTCTTTGGGCTACGAAGGCAATTGGTAAACAAAGCCCTATCTCGAACAACCAAGGTAACGCTTTACAAGACCCTATCGTCCCTGTCCTGCTATATGGCCCGGAGGCATGGACTTCGTCAATAGCGGATGAAGCTGCTCTTGGTTGCTTCGAGAGGAAAATTCTTCGTCTGAGTGGACGAGTATGGTAGATATAACGACGAACTATACGGGTTGTTCAGCATGTTCACATCGACCTAGGCAGATGAGTGAAGAGAAGATCCAACGATTGGGATGGCTAGGTCACGTAGAGCTGATGGAAACCAATGATCCGGCTCGAAAAGTCTTCGAATCCACCCCCGAGGGTCGGCGCAGTAGAGGAAGACCGCGACTCAGGTGGCGCACTCAAGTGGAAAGGGACCTCAACCAACTATGCATTCGAAACTGGAGACAGCTAGCTAAAGATCGAGACGCTTGTTGGTTGAGGCCCAGGTCCTACCCGGACTGTAGCGCCACCTCAAGTAAGTAAGTAAGTACTTACTTAATAAATGACAAATATCTATTTCAGTTATTTCTTAACTAGACGGCTCGAGAGGGGCTTGGCTATTTTTACCTCTAGGTCAGTCTAGGTAATATTATTACCTAAAAGTTTAAGGGGACGCACTTTCATAACCTATATAACAACGAGAGTGTATATGGAAACGCATAACAAAAAGTATTTTTTATTTCAAAGGGCACAGTTGGATGTACAAAACTCAATCACTTTGACAGATAACCGTAAACAAATTTGACATAAAGTGCAAATAGTCTTCTTCCACCAACTGAACGTACGACAATGGGCTGAATTTGGGATCTTCCGGTTCGAGGTACTCAACTTCTTCTTCCACTTCATCCTCAAAGCAGATCTTCTTTGTTCCTTCGTCAGACATCTCACTCGGCCGGCGGATTGGGGGACGTGCTAGGTGTGGAGTTGACGAAATAGCGTCTGCTTGATCTCTCGAACCAGTTTCCGCACTGCCACCAATCGGACTGATGACTTGTGACATTTCGAACGACCGTCTCTCGGCATTCGGTGTAGTCTGTTGTTGTTGGTTTTGCAAGTGCAAGCGACGAACAACGTTCACACGCATCGAATGCCTGTGATCGGTTGGCCGTCTGCCACCGTTGTCAGATGGCATTCTTGACGTTTTTAGGCTTGACCTGGGCGCATCGTCATCATCATCGCCGTCATCGCTTGGAGATTTTACCATGAACGCGATACCATGCTTTCGACGATGCCAGATCTCTTTGTGCTCGCGGAAGTCAATGAGAACCTTCTTGCGAACGAACTCGTGATAGGTTATCAGTTCGGTACTGATCTCCCGACGGATAAGTTGCTTCTCCCGTGACGGCAGCTGTGTGTTCTTTAGGGCCAAGAGGCTCTGCGATGCAGCCAGCATTAGGACATGTTCCAAGGACATTAGACAAAGCTCTCCGTCGAGATTGGACAGCAGCTCATTGGGTGGTGCCGATGCGGAGGATATCGAAGTAACCGATACTGATTTGGAGAAACGTCGTTTGGGTGTGGTTGTTAAGTCATCATTCACGTTGCGTGTTGGCACGTACCCAACATCGGTTTGATCGGCGACTTCTGCCTTCTCGGGGAGCACATTAAGTGGGACTTCGTGAAAACCATAGCCTTGCTGAAATTAGAGAAATGATGGATGTTGGCTTGGAAAGGCGCAGTGACAAGCGGACTTACCAAATTCAGAACTTTTGTAAACACCCCGACCACGCTGAGCACGGTGCCGAAAGTCAACTGAATGCTGGTGTCATTCAATTTAGGTGCTCCAAAATGGATCTCGAACAGCGGTTCCCACTTGCAGACCAGGAACTCGGGTTCGCAGAGCAGATCAATCAGTGGAGGGCTGAATCTCATCAGACACTTTACACAAAGCGTGATAATTTCTGTTAAACTGACGGAGAGCTGTTAATTGGTGTGAATCGAGGGAGGAGTCGCACGCTAGACTTACTCATTGAAGGCTGTAATCACATCGTCGACCAGTCCACCACTCTCGTTCTCCTTCAGGACGTCCATTTGAGATCGACGCCCGCTCACCAAACTCTTGAGGTTTTTCGGTTGGTGGAACATGGATATCGAATGACCCATCAGCATTTGAACACATCTCTGTTAAGGAAGCAGAAGGGGATTATATCATGAAGGAACAGAGATCGAAACCTGAACTCACCATCAAGTTGAACAAGCTGTGCGAGTGCTCCAATCGCCACTCCTTCTCGTAGTCAACCAACTTCGTGATTAAGAGCACGGAGTTCTTGATCAACACCATCGCGTTGGGTTCCAGTGACTGCTTGCCCAACAGCAGTGAATCCATCAAATACTCCTCGTGAATCCCGACAAAGGCGAGCACATGCTTCAGAAATTGATATTCATGCTTCTGGAAGAGAATAGTGACCAATTCGATTCCCCGCGAGTAAATGGGCCACCACTTCTGAACAGTCCAGTCGTTCTCACGGGGCTGCTTCATTCCGTAGTTGGTCTGGAGGAGTTCCTTGGGCGGCAGAAACTTCAACCACAAATAGTCACCGACGTCGCAGTGCACGAACTCCTGGGAACAGTTGCCTTTGGCGAACACAATCAGGACATCCAAGAGCTCCACGGACAACTTCTGCTTCGAGGAAAGCTGCAGTATCCAACCGGTGCAGCTCAGCAAACGGTTGAACACTTTGTTCGCAATGAAGGGCATATCCCAGTTGCCCGGGCTGTCGTCGTGAAAGATGGCCGCAATGGTCTTGAGAAGATTCAGACTCAGTATCAGGGCATTCGAACCGGAGCTCGGCGCGGATGACTTGGAGAGCTTAATCTCGGCCTTGACTTCGCACTCAAGGTTGCTCAGTTCCAGGCAGATTATGCTGACGACCGAATAAAGGAAACTAAGAGCCACTTTGGAGTCCTTCAGCAGCTCCCCAGCGAGAAGGTCGGCACACTTGATTGTTATTGAGAGGCAGGCCTCCTTGGCACGGACATGCAGACCCTCGTAGCAACTGGCGACTCCACTCAGGAGGTTTATGAGTTGCTGCAGCATCGCCTGGTCCTCCTCATGCGACTCCGTGTACGAATGCTTGTAGCTCAGAATGACGAAGAGGTAGAGCTCTGAGAGGATGATGAATGGTCTCAGATCGTCAGTGTACTGCGATCGCTGGACAAGCACCACAAGACACTTCTCGGCAAGCAGCTTGAACTTCTTCTGCGGGATCTCAATCCCGGTGGGGGACTTCTTCAGGTAAATCAGTATGAATCCCTTGAAGGCCTGCAGTCTACTCAGCCACTCTGGCGTCTCGTCCAAGGGCTGGGCTGCCTTCGACACATTCGGCAACTCGAACACGTAGTCCAACCAAGCGTCGAAGTGCGAGCTCTCGAAGAACCGATTGAGGACTTTCTTCAGCTCCCCGTTGGTCTTGTTGCTGGTGCAGAATATCTCGATGCCGAGGATATTGAACAACTGGCTGTAGGCCTTTACGCTCGGAGACAGTTCGCCAAAGAGCGGGTTGCAGAGGGAGGACCAAAACGTCGGCTTCTGCACCAGCTCGTCCACCAGACTTTGCATGTTGTTCTTCCACAGCGAATGGAAGAGTGTCATGATTCGACTCGACAGAGGGTTCTCAACAGTGTTGGGCACCTTGGCCACTGCCTCGAGAAAGTCTTCCATGAACGTGAGAATGCTATCGCCGATGTTGGAGCGTTTGTCTTTCGCCTTGCCCCTGCTGAAGTTCACGTTGAAGAAGGCCTCCGTGACGCCAGGCTGCTTCTCAATGCATGCATCCACCAACTCCAGGATGGCGATCTTCAAGCTGTCACTCTCGAGATCGTCTGGGAGTTTGCTCAGGAAAGTCAAACGAATTTGATCGGGTTCCATGTCGAGGCAGGCCAGCAGCGACATGTTGAACTCGATGGCGATGCGTTTCAGCAGCCGGCACGAGAGGAGCGGCAGCCAACGATCAAAGATGTTGTTCACGTAGCTTGTGACTACCGGAATTATTCGGAGAGTGTCCCTCTGCTTTGGCTGTGTGTAGATCAGTGCTTCCAACGGCGAGAGCTCGGAACTAGAAAATACCGAGGTTTTCAGGCGCAGGAGTTGCATAAGAATGCGCATCGACAGACGGACGAGCAAAATCAGAGCATTCGACGAGAGCACCATCCAATTGGACTCCATTTCCATTGACAGCTGCAAGAACGGATTACCGATTGCTATGAACCTGCAAGCGGAAGGCTGATTTAGAGGATCTCCCTGACGGGCAGTGCGCATTGTTTACCTCAGGAGGACCAAGCCATTTTCAAGGTTGAGCAGACTGTACACACAAATGTTCCGCAACAACTGGCGCACGGGGTCCTTGGACGCCTTCTCAGTGGCGATCATATCCAGGATGTCGCAGATGAAGCCCATGATTTCCGTGTAGATCTTATTCTTGTCCTGTTGCGACTCGAAGCGCCACGAGTGCATGTGCGGGAAAACTTCGCGGAGAAGAAACACCAGCCCGGGGATCTCCATTTGAAAGAGCCGTGCTCGGCCAACCTGAAATGTTCGAGAGCTTCAAGTGAAAACCAACAAGACCCACTGACAGTCTGACCAACAAACCTTTGCATACGTCCTCAGGAATCGCAGGTAAGCCAGCAGGAAGTCATACCGCTCCACCTTTTTCTCGACATCGACGAGGTACGTACCCACCAGGTTCGAGTCGAAGCAGACTCCATGAGCGTACTTTTTGTAGTCCAGCGTCTCGTTGGTTATCGCTGGGAATATGCTCAAGTTGATGACCCTTGTGTATATCTCCTCGTCGACCAGCGGAAGCAAGGCGGAGCACACGTTCAAGCAATTGGACAGCAGTTCGATCGGCGGGGACTGCGTCAGTTTAAATTTATGCAGCACGTCGATGCACATCTCCGTGGGGTGGACCATCTCGGCGGAGATCTCGCTCAACGACTTCACGCGAGTGATTGCCGAATGGAGGTACTTCAGGCCGAAATTTATGCGCTTCATGCGATCGTTGTCGAACTCGGTGTACCGCATGGCGTCCGTGAGCAGGCCATTCATCTCGTTGTGCAGCACATTGAAGTAGTTCAGGCTTGTGCGGAAGTGAGCGCGGCAGGCGTTTTGCCGCTCCAATACCACAACTGTGGTGCCCGCTGGAATGACAAAGTCTATCCGCGGAAATGGGGAGTAGTTCCGAGCGAGAATGTACTCGTCTTCGACGTCAGGCGAGGCTTGTAAGCTGAACTTTGACGCGTCGTACATCTCTGTGTAGATGGGCAATGATTCCAATTGGGACTTAATCTGAATGAAGAAAAACAGTGAACACACATTTTTTGAACAGTTTCACAACTTACATAGGCTCCCATGCCGCCCTTGGTGAGGGCACATGCGATCATCGATATGTGGTTGAAGTTTATCGGGAACCCCTCAATCGCTGTGTTGTATAGAGATCGAACTCCACCATCTAAGGTCAAGGAAGGTAGGGAGTGGAATGATGGCAATCTTGTGGATAATTACAAACCTTCAGTCGAGCAGAATTCCTTCGCTAACGCTGGCCAGGAAATGAGCTCACACAGCAGATCATAAACATACGGATAGCGTCCAATTGTTCCGTCGGCATCGAAGAGATCGCACAAGTATGTTAGCTGATTGTAGATTGTTCGACGTACGATCCTTGACAAGAAACTGTCGTCCTAGAGGAAGAAATTGCATGTGCATGAGCAGCAATACTAGGACTAAGGAGAACCTTCAAAGCAAGCTGAAGTATATGTTGAACATGCGAGAATAAATACGAATTTCCATCAACTATAACCTCAAACCTCAAACCTCAAACCTTCCATCATGTCGCCGCCGTCGCGTGCCTTCAACCACACCCAATCATAGAAGAAGAATCCTTACCTTAAACATCTCATGACTGACCAGCTCCTGCAAGTATTTAAACACATTCAACTGCACAGCACGAACTCCAAATTGGCCATACTTGGCCATGACTGCTTCTTGATTCGACAAACTACTGCTTCGAATGTTCAACAACATCCAAGAGAGAAGCATTGGCACATTCTCCTCATTGTGATACATGCTGCAAATATCCTTATCCAATAACTTGATAATCTCATGCAATCCAGTAGCATCCTGAGGATTTGGAAAGTCAATACATCTGAGGAACAATGCCACCTCACTGAAGGCGATTTTTTTCATCAACTGCCGATGCAGCTCATTCGTCGGATCCACGTGACGCTGCTGCCTTCCAAACGAATGCGATTTGAAGCAGTTGAAAAGTTTCTGCAAATGTATCGGCTCGACGCCCACGTGATCGAAGATCAACAGGAGGATTTGCAGAGTCTCATTGATCTCTCTGCAGTTCCGCTCGCTCCAAGAGTTCAGTCGGCTCTGATAGTTGAGGAACTCACATGCACTCAACTTCTGTGGTGGGTGCTCATTAATCAGATACTCGAATTGTTTCAGATACGAATCTCTCAGTTTGGTGATTGTCAACTTGTTGATGAGCTCCTTGTACTCCTTGTGGTACGGATGGCCGGGAACTTTGTAGAAAATCAGCAGATTCTTTATCACCTTCAGTACGATCATTCTCTCCAGGGAATAATAGCCCCAAATGTCATCCAACAGTTTAGTCATGTTGCCTTCGGTGGCGATAAACGTTGCCAGAGAACTAGCCGAGCCACGGTACTCATTCGAAAGGTAGTAGCAGAGAATTTGCCAGCACTGGCTTGACTCCAAATCCTGAAAAATATGCAATTCTCAACTAGTTTCCCTGAGTCAGAAGAACTCCATGCTTACGAGTAGTTCCTGCAGTTTTCTGGTGAATGGATATAGCTTCTCTTGCTTTTTCTCCTTAAGGAGTGCCTCCAAGTCGGTATCCGTTGGACTGGTGCTCTTGAATTGAAGTAGGCCATCTTGAAGTTCACTAGAGACTTGAAATAGCTTCTCCTTCACTGTGTCTTCTGGTGTTTCATAGTGGATTCCAGAGACCAACTTCCACAGACGTTTCCAATCAGTGCTGGGGAGAAGACAGAATCAGTAAGTACACTCAGACATATGAATTGGATTACCTACATTTCTCCGCGAGATGACATTTTGGTGAATTAACCGTGGTTTAATTTAGTTTTATAATGTGTACATATATCCCGGTAAATAGGCGCGAATATTCTTCAAAGATATTCACAAACAAAAACACCGGGGCAGTAATTTTCGTATGAGACTCAGGCAACTGTCAGCACGCTGCCAAATGTCAGTTGCTTAGAATTTCTTCAGAGGAAATGTACTAGAATAGTAATTCGTGGTTTGTAGAATGTATTAAACTGTCACTAGAATTTTAAATGTGCATTTTGCAAAATATTTGTCAGTTTTTTATCATTTCGTATGATAATAAAATTTTAATCATATCGATTATTTCCTTCAGATAGTTCTATGTTAACTGCAAATAGATGTTTGGAACTACATTTACCATTTTATTTTTTTTACCAGCTGGTATACAATATTATACGAAATCTATATATATTCATCCTACCAAGCTGTGATCTTAAAACATTTACAAGATTTTACCAATTTACTTGCAAAACGGTTCAGCTCTACACAAAGTCCTACTCTATTACATTCTACACACTGTCTCCAGCCCTTCTGGCAACACCTACTTCTAGCCAAATACCCCGTACTCTCACATATTTCATTTCAATACAAACTAACACAAAACAAGAAGAGGAAAAAAAATCAGTAAACAACAACAAAAAAAAAGTTGCAAGCAAGCATCCCTCAACGAGAACAAAGCAAGATGCTAGAAACCAGGCTGAAGGACAACGCCGACAACAAGGGCTGCGAGGACTTACTCGAAACGAAACGTCAAATTCGTGTTAATCCCAAAAGAACAAAGTACATAAACCGGTTTGGAATTCTCGAAAAGAAGCAGCACCTCGACCATATCCGCAGAAACAAACAACAAAAAAAATCTCTCAACTTTTTGTAGTTCAGTATTTCGTTGTTGTGTCTTGTGTTTTCTTTATTTTTTTTTTTTGTTAGCCTGCTGAAGAGTGAGTGAGTACCTACTGCTGCTTAACTAGTGTGTGATAGGTGCCACGATTATTTACCTCACTTCACTTGCTCTGTGTCGCCAGAACAATTCAAGGAGAGTGTAACTTGCCATCTGAGGTTTTTGTGTTATATTAGATGCGAGAATAGCAAGGTCTATAACGCGCAACATCAAAACGTTTTGAGGGTACAGCAACATCAGCGGCGGCAGCAGCAGCAGGAGCAGAAAAGACAGCAAATACAGCTCAGAGCTGCTTTACGACAGCCTACGACTTCTTGTGAGGAAGATTTCTGTGTTAGTATTGTCAAACTATCGATACGTCACAGATCTAAATTTTGTGCGTCTCATTTGCAGAATACACCAGAGGAAATTGAGAGCAGAGAAACAAGAGGAAAAAAATTACCTGTGAGACTGTGAGCAACCACCCTCGCCGGCTGTTTGGTTTGCTATTTGATGGGCGAATACCAGGGGTGGACAGCGCCTTTTCACCCACCCCTAGCGTCGAACTAAGAAGAAAATTCTCTGCACTACAGCAGCTACTGCTTAAGGAGGAAAATCTATCGAAGGATATACAGATAAAATTGATTTTTCTCGAGCGTAAGAAGTGCTCACACGTACACCAGCAGAAGCAGCATCGCCATCGTAGTTAGCGCAAGGCGCGGAGCTGTTTAACAATTTTTTCCCTTCCAATTCTATTTCCTTGGGATAATTAAACCACAAAATAATTTCAAATGGAGCAGAAACCTACAGTATCCTCGGTAGAAGGATGTGAACGTGAGTACTCCTTAAACTTTTGCTAATTTTAAGTTTTTTTTTTGGTTTTTTCTCGTGCACTCATCTCAATATCTTGCGTTTGTTTGTGGCGGACAAGTGGTTTAAAAAATGAAACACACGCACACTTCAGCGTGCGTTGTTTTTTTTTTTAATCAGTTCGTAAAGGTGATCAAGAAATATTAAAAATCTCGACTGTTATGCAGATTTTTGATGCTGCTGCTAGTGACAGATCTGAAGTGGATGTTCTGCTGTGTATTTTTTTTCATAATTTTTATGCAGATTATAATCTGCTATGTGCGCGATGTTGGTGTGATGCTGAGGGTGGCTAGCTCGGTTCTCTGTGTATCTACACCAGTGTTAAACTTTGTGTCAAGGGCTAGAATGTGTATTTCCTCTTCATGTGTATATCTCGCAAAAAGTTTTTCCGAGTTGAAGAAGTTTCGCAGGGGGTGGTTGCAGGAGAATATGAATGATGATGGGTGGTGATTGTGGTTAGAAAGTATGTGGATGGGATTTTTCCCTTTCTGAATGAAGTTTAACTGGGAACTTTTTTGTTCGCTTTAATGGGGATAGAGGTATCAACTTTGTCTGACGTTTTTAACACCCCTTTCTAACTAGAATTGAGGGTACGTGATTTAATTTTTCGAAACATGGCGGTTTGCTCTTGTGATGAATGAAAACAACGCGCTAAAATCTATTCAGTTCTACCTATCTGCTGTCGAAACAGTTTGAAGATGAAATTAATTGGGCATCTTATTGGATTTCAATTACTTGCAGATCATGCTTTTCAGTTATATGTGATGTATGCATTCGTCGTTCAACTGATTCGAATGCAGATAGGCAAAATCTACCGAGGGTAGCAAAAGGATTAGGTTATCTTGAATGTTATTTCACCTTCTTTCTCTTTCTTAGATGTGTATTGAGATGTTATCCTATTCATGAGCATTGTGCACTGGCACTTATTGTGTTGTGGAGTAACACACACACCTTCTCCATTTTATTGCCAGAGTACAGACTCAGGGTTCAAAACGTCCCAGTTTGCGGTTATGAAGGAAAGAATCGTTGTAGATGTTTTTTCATGCAAATGATCGGATTGAAATTCTATCCGAATACAAATGAAATATTGAAATTTTATTAAATTGTAAGTACATCACAATATTAATCATATCTTGAACCAAAATTAGGTGCCAGGACCATCAGGTTATCGTTTACAAAGGAACGACACAACACACTGAATAAACAAACATGACTATCAAAGACCTGAGAAGTGGGACGCTTTCGAAGTGCCAACTGAGTAGACATTTCAAAGACATCAAGTACCTCACTGTATCACTTGTATCGTTCATTATCGTGTTTAAATTATTACCCCATCCCGGGGGACCAACAAGGATACACGAAACTGAGCTTACTTAAGGTGGCGCTACAGTCCGGGGTGGAACTGGGCCTCAACCAACAAGCGTCTCCAGCCAGCTCGATCTTTAGCTAGCCGTCTCCAGTTTCGCACGCATAGGTGGTTGAGGTCCCTTTCCACTTGCGTGCGCCACCTGAGTCGCGGTCTTCCTCCACTGCGCCGTCCCTCGGGGGTGGATTCGAAGACTTTTCGGGCCGGAGCATTGGTTTCCATCCGCTCTACATGACCTAGCCATCCCAATCGTTGGATCTTCACTCTTCTGGCTAGGTCGATGTGAACATGCTGAACAACCCGTATAGTTCGTCGTTATATCTACCATACTCCTCCACTCAGACGAAGAATTTTCCTCTCGAAGCAACCAAGAGCAGCTTCATCCGCTATTGACAAAGTCCATGCCTCCGCACCATATAGCAGGACTGGGACGAGTAAGGTCTTGTAAAGCGTTACCTTGGTTGTTTGAGAGAGGCCTTTATTTGCCAATTGCCTTCGTAGCCCAAAGAAGCACCGATTGGCAAGAGTTATTCTTCGTTTGATTTCAGCGCTGGTGTCGTTGTCTGAGTTGATAGCGGTTCCTAGGTAGACAAAGTTAACTGAGCTGCTAATGCGAAATTTCTGGGTCTCACGACTGATAGCAAGCTAATCTGGAAACTCAACATCCAGGAAAGGGCCAAGAAAGCCTCTTCTGGCCTATTTACTGAATTCTGGCCGCTCACTGGATTTGACCTCTATTGTCAGACCGACACTTCCGTATGGAGTCTCAGTTTGGTGGACAGCACTAAACAAGGCTATTAACTGCAAACCGAGTACAAAGACTGGTCTGCCTGTGTATCAGCGGTGTACTGAGAAGTACTTCGTCAGACGCCCTGAATATTCTCCATCTTCCACATTTAGAAATATTTGGGAAACAAACAGCAGCCAGCACAGC
Organism: Eristalis arbustorum; assembly: GCA_916610145.1. Taxonomy (NCBI): domain Eukaryota; kingdom Metazoa; phylum Arthropoda; class Insecta; order Diptera; family Syrphidae; genus Eristalis; species Eristalis arbustorum. The sequence continues at coordinate 37,954,693 of OU744319.1, forward strand.
ATTGAGACTCAAAACACTCCGGCTGTGGACCGAACTCAACACTAGCCACTCAACCATTCTCAAGGAATTCAATTTCCTTCCTAGCGACACCGACCGCCTACTACCCCAGGCCATCTTCGAGAAGAGATTCTCGATCAGCATTCCTTCCAGATCGGACTGTATGTCTGGCAGGCAAACGTTGGAAGATCCTCTGCGCATTTTCACAGATGGATCGAAGACAACCGAAGAGGTGGGTGCGGGTGTCTATACCCAAGATCTCAACATTGCTATCTCCGTGAAGCTCCGTGATCACTGTAGCGTTTTTCAGGCAGAAACCATAGCGATTAAAGAGGCGCTGTCCTGGCTTAAAAACAATGTGATATCAAAAAGGGATATCACCATCTGTTCCGATAGTCAGGCCGCCATAAAATCCCTGGACAATGTCATGTTCTACTCTAAAACATCTCTTAATTGCAGGCTGTCTCTTAACGAGATGGCCGAGCATTATAACATTCACCTCATGTGGGTGCCGGGACACTGTGACATACCAGGTAACTGCAAAGCCAATCAACTCGCTAGGTGTGGTACAACCTCATCCCTACCGATAGAAGGGGTACCACCTTCCATGCCGATCGCTACAGCCTATCATCTTTTAAAGATTCATACAATTAAAACCACCAATGACAAATGGCTAGAAGGCACTACCTGCCTTAAAACAAAAGAAAAAGTTGGCCATCACTTAACCAAAAACGGTCACTCAGTCTACTTAGACTCAGCAAGCACACATTAAGGACCCTCTTTGGAGTCATAACCGGGCACTGTGCAACTGACAATCATGCTCGTTGGATGAGTGCCCCATGTAATGACTTTTGCAGAAGCTGCATGGATGAAGAGGAGGAAGAAAACACTCACCAACTACTCTGCTCCTTTAGTGCTCTGGCTCTAGCAGTCGGTTCATACACCTAGTAGCCTACTACTTCAGCGGCCGTAATAAGCCAAACAGTCTCAACATTGGCCAGTTAAATCGCTTCACTAGAAGCACCAACTGGTTTCAGTGTTAGGAGAAGTCAATCTGCGTGGTATCGCAATGCCTACTCTGGTCTTAGTGTGACTGCCCTTAGCATTCAACCACAACTACCTTGACCGTTCTGGGAACGCTGCTTCCAGTCATCAAGACCATCAGTTTTACATACGCGATGACTTGGTCTCTACACCAGAGGTTCGGTCACCTCTCCTTCTTAAACCTTCTTCTGCTTCTTCTACTTGTGGCGCTACAGTCCGGGGTGAACCTGGGCCTCGGTCAACAATCCTCTCCAGCTGGCACGATCTGTAGCCAGCTGCCTCCAATTTCGCAATCCAAGTTGGATGAGTTCCTTCTCCACTTGAGTGCGCCATCGCGTTCGTGGTCGTCCTCTATTGCGTTGTCCCACTGGTTCGGAGTCTAGGACTCTTCGGCCTGGAGCAGTGTTGAGTCTTTTTCTCCAGGAACCTTCAACGCAACCTTCTTAAACCTGGACAACAACAATTTCAAAGAGCGTTGCTGTGCGTCCATGTGCTCCATGTTGCCGAATTAGTTTAGTCGACGGATTTTTGCCTAAGACCAAATATCTGACCCAGCATGGATCTCCACTGTGATGTCATTTGTCGAGTTCACTCTTGTCCCGATGTAAACAAACTCACCACGTCAAAATGATAACTGCCGACTGAGATGTATCGTTTCTCAGTTGAAGGCATTCATTTTGTTGGTCCTCATTAACCTTAAGACAAGCTTCGGTTTCGGACTATATCGATGTACGCCAACAGCTCGACTGACTTATAGAAAATAGTGCCTTCCCCGTTTACTTTTGCTCGCCGCACTATCTTCTCTAGTACCAAATTGAAGAAATCACCCGGTAGCAAATCTTGCCGAAATCAAACGGTTCAGAGGTCCGCGAACCAAATTGCAGGGTGCATCGCGTATGTGTTAAGGCGGTGCGACACAACCGGATAAATTTCTCCGGCCACTGCTTCGAATATTTCGTGAGAGATATCGTCCAACTTTTCACCGGGTGCATCGAGGAAAAATAAGCCACAATTTCCACTCGTGAGAGAACAATAGCACGCACAACACGAGTGGTTGCTGAGAAGCTAGGCCCTGTGGCCCCCTACGGGCTGTAGCGGCAATCATATTATATTATTAATTCCATACTCAACTGCCTTCATTTCTCAGCAGTGCTACAGTCACCTCATTCGCAGGCCTGCGAGGAGTCTAGTTGATTTAATCCCAGCGCCAGAGAGTAGAACCACTCTAACCAACCAAACTAGTATATCTATATACCTGTAGAAAGAAATTTCCTAGACCAAACAGCATTCCATTCACTCACCCGCCGCAACTCTCGTTTATAAAATTCCAACTTTTCTTGTTTCAGAGTATTATCAAATCAGTGACGATGATGTCGACGATGTCGAAGACAATGGAGAAGAATCGATCGTAGAAGACACAGAACCGGGCACCGGCCGTGGTCCATACGAACGCGCCTGGACCACAGAAGCAACCCGAGCACTAATTCATATCCGTGGACCTATGGAGGAGCGATTCACCGAAGGACGCCAGAAACGCACCGCCCTCTGGTTGAGTGTAACCAGGCAACTGCAAAAGCTCGGCTTCCGTTACAGTGCGGCAAAGGTGCAAAAGAAATGGCACAACATCCTAATAACCTACAACAAAAACCTCAACAAGAAGTTCCTCTCCGGCTACGTGCACTGGGAATTCTTCGAGGAGATGTTCAAATATCTGCAAGGCAAGAAGGCCGAATGTGACACAATTGTCAGCGGACAGTTTCAGGACGACAGTCAGTATGCCACAGATAATTCCTTGCTGCAGCCACAGATCTCCATTGGAAACAAATCCGGCGACGAATTCGAAGAGACCAGCCGCAGTCCCGAGAGGAAGAAAACAAAATACGAATACAATAACGATCACCAGGAAGAGCTTCCGCTTGAGATTACCCACGAAAACGGTACCGATAACGAAGACTACACCACATCGCATGGCCTCTGGTGGAAGGAATACTTCGATCGAAAACTGCAAATGGAACGAGAAAAGATTGACTTGCAACGCGAAATGCACCGTGACATGATGCATTTTAACAAGATGTCCCTCATACAACAGGAGAAGATCGAGAGGATCAAGATTGATGCCATCAACAGTTTGACTGCGACACTGCAGAAGTTCGTCGAAGTGAAAAGCAGGAGAAACTAAACGTATTCGCATAGTTATATGTTCCCTCGTAATATAATATATGAAAGCCACAAATGTAAGTTTTAACGTTCCCAACTTGTGATTTTATTTTGTATTTCTGTAGTTTAACAGTATGTGCATCTATGTGTTTCGGATACAATTTAGGAACAAATAAATCAAGTACAAAAATTACAAAAAACTATTTTACGTGCTTTTTTTCAATCTCTTTCCGTTTAAAGATCACTTGGAATAGGTGAGGTTTTCTGCGTCAAGCCTGAGAATTTGATGATCGCTGCCGTGGGATACATTTCTTCATCGCATTTTGTTTACGAATATAGTTCAGTTTAGTCGCGTCATCGTTTTGGAAGAGTTTGCCTTCTCATTATATTTATGTATATTTGCGATCGATCAGTGGAATGATCTAATTAGAAAAAAAACAAAGACATGATAAGAGATCTTAAAATGAGTAGATTTGCTTGATTCCATTCCAACTCCTAGTAGCGGCATGAATGATTTCAGGCGAATACTCACGGTACAAATAGCGTGGTCACGAATGCCTCCTTTCCTTCGGGTGCTTCGAGCGGGGGGCGATGATTTAGTGCATAGCATAGGTTCCGCTGCTGTAAAGATTTCAAGGATAATTTGGGAAGGAATATACTGTGAAGTAGGGATTTATATTATTATTGAATTCGAACAAATTCAGCGATTTTGCGACGACTGGAAGTTGATTTTCAATTTCCTGAAGTGTGAAACTATCATCTTCAGGACCCCGTTATACATGGCATCGAGGGATACGCGCACAAACTGGCGTAAGTGTGAAACTATCATCTTCAGGACCCCGTTATACATGGCATCAAGGGATACGCGCACAAACTGGCGTAAGTTCGGCATTGTTGACCCACAGGGACGATTGTTAGATGTGAAAAATGTAGTGAGGTATCTTGGCATTTGGTTGGATCAATATCTGTATTTTGACAAACATAGATATTGCTCTGACCAAAGCTAAAAAGGCCTTCGTTTTACAGCAGCCAACTTGATACCAGGGTGAAGGTAATCTGCTACATGGCTCTCATCCGGCCAGTTATGGCATACGGTTGTCCATTGTGGTTCAAGGTGAGTCCTTCCCACTTGGAAAACATGAGGTTGTTCGAGAGACAATGTCTGCGGACTTGTCTCCAGTTGTATCGTACAGTACAAGAATACTATCCCAACGAGGTCCTGTACAACGAGGCAAACCTGAAGAGGATAGATAATTTTATTATTAAGCTGATCAGAAGGCACATTGCACGAGCTATGATTTCAACCAACAGTCTGATCTTTGGAGCTTACTACCCCAGCGTAATGTACCATGAGAGAGTGCGCCTTACAGGCTTTATTCCTCCCGAGGCGTTCCTCTATCTCGACACAATTAGCGTAATACAGGATCCATACGGATGGCCTGTAAGCTTCCACGTCGTACGCCGAACAGTGGACAGGCGACTCCAATACGAACGGGATGTCGCTTGCAGTCACGAGGATCTCCTCCGGTTCAGTAGAGCGATCCCTGCTCGAGACCGGAGAGAGGCTGCCACCACAAAACCAGACCAGACCCGCCAAAAACCCCGCTGCCACAAGCTTTTCAAAATGACCCGGTAGTTGATCATAGTGGTCAACTTACATAGTTTTAAGCAAGTCAATAAGAAAAAAAAATTAAATTTGTTTATGCTGAAAGGCACAGTAAAATTAAGATAGTATTAACTTAGAGTACCCGTATAGGGTCAGTAGGTTAGATGTAAGAACGATGTTAAGATAGTTAAGCTAGTTTTAAGTATTTTTCTCTACAATTTAAGAATAATAATAATAATAATAATAATATAATATGGGTGGCGCTACAGCCCATTAAAGGCCAGGGCCTAGCTTCTCAGGAACCACTCGTGTTGTGCGTGCTGTTGTTCTCACGCGAGTGGAAGGGACCTACAGTTTTATGCCGACTCCGAACGGCCAAGTTTGAGAAGCTTTCTCTAGACAGGAAATACTCTTTGAGCATTGTCAGTGACTCGAAAGAGGTGTTGTCGTGAAAATTATTTTCGTCGCTCAGAGCTGGAATCGAACCTAGGACGTCGAGGTTGGGGTCGACGCACATACCCACAACGCCACGGCCCACAATTTAAGAATAGTTAAAGAAAATAAAACAAAAACATCAAAAAAGGGATTTATATTTAGAACAACAACCACAACTGTCAAAAAGTTCGAACTAATTTCATGTCGACGAGTAGAAATCCCTTCCTTCTTCCGTGGACAAGTGAGGCTCGAGAGAAGCAAAAGCGCCCAATTTGGTGGAGAACTCTGCTACAACAAGGTTCTGATATCAGTTAGTTTTTTTGTCTGCAAGTGCATATCGCTTTCATCATACCCTACCTATGTACATATGTAGTATTGTAGAATGTAGACTACAAGCAACATACCTTTCGAGATTTTCCAAAATCCAAAGAAACTATTCAAAGCCGTAAATACAGAACTAATATAAAAAAAAAATAGGACTAGATTGTGATTTGTCGAAAAAATGAGCTTCAGTGTTCGTGAACAGACGACGTTTCTGCTGCTTTTCTTTTGATGTTGTGTATGTTCGTTAATAATTAGAAAAGAAAGAGCTTGAATTTTATGGTCCACTTTTATGTTTACGATTTTTTTTGAAATTGTTACATTTTGCTGACGTTTATCGTTTGTTGGTCGTAGGACACTTCAGGCGAATAGTGTAGATTGTATTGTAAAGTATTGTACCGGTAATATTTACGACTGTTTTGATAAGCTTACGACTTAAGCATTGCATTCGTGAAAAGCACATTGCCTCTGCATTGCTTGAGGGTACAGATATTGAGGATGGCTTCGACTTCCATGATAATAGCCTCGTATATATCCTCACTCAGTACCACATTTAGAAAATTTAGATCATCATCATGTTTCAGATATCATCTTTAGTTGGATGAACAGCAGTTCATAATTATCGAAAATAAAACGTCCACTGGTGATCCGATAGCTTATCTCACCGAAAAGTGGAACCAATCTTTGCACAATACAAACGAAAGCAAGATAGCCGCGCTTGATATTTCTAAAGCATTTGACAGAGTTTGGCATCAAGCTCTTTTGTCGAAAATGCGTACTTATGGTATTGATGAGTATCTGCTTCTATGGATTAGAAATTACCTCTCGAACCGTTCAATCCAAGTTGTTTTGGATGGGTTCAAGTCTGATATCCACGAAATAAATGCTCGTGTCCCCCAAGGCTCTGTTTTGTCTCCGACACTCTTTCTCATTTTTATAAGTGACCTCCTGTCTACCACTTCTAATCCAATCCATTCCTTCGCTGATGACAGTACCCTCACCTTTTCATATGCGTTCCAAAATTCACGACCCTGCCGATCGGACGTAGATTTGGAACGGCAGCGTATGTCAAGCACATTGAATTCCGATCTGGACAGCATAATTAACTGGGGTAAGAACAATAGAGTGGAATTCAATGCTTCCAAAACTCAATGCTGTCTCTAAAGCGAACCCCTGATAGTCAGTAAAAAAAAATCAGATAAAACCGGAAAACTTTCCATCCTTGGTATGTGCATCAACACAACATTTAGTTGGAACGATAACATATTCGAGGTTACCAAAAATGCTGCAAAATGTTTAGGTTTGCTTAATCGATGCAAGAAATATTTCACCCCATCTGATTTGGCTTTAATCTATAAGGCGTATATTCGCCCTAAACTTAAGTACAACGCTCATATCTGGTCTGCTGCCCTCAAGGTAACCGTGCAGTTACTAGATAGAATCCAAAAGCGAGCGACTAAACTTATAGGAGACAAAAATATCACGGGTTCATTAGACTCGCTCGAACATCGACGTACCGTGTGTTCTTTGTCCGTGTTGCATCGCTATTTTAACAAACGATGCTCAAGTGAGCTAGCCGACTGCATTCCTCCTTATCCATGCCTATCCATTACCCGCAATATACGTCTCGCAAGGAATTACCATCCGTTTATCTGCTTTCGGACACACAGTGAATTTTAAAGACTCGTTTTTAGCCGCACCACACGAATATGGAATGCTCTTCCCAGCTCAATATTTCCCATAGATTACAATCCGCAGATGTTTAAGACCAATGTGCACAGGTACCTCCTCTCTCCCTCTATACCTTCGGCCCCTGCTGTCTCTTGACCCCGGACAATTAAGGGTATTAATAACTCCTTTAGCACGCGCAAATTATAAAAAAAAACGGTGGAAGATCGGAATAGCACTTCAGCAACATTGACCTACTGTCAAGCACGGTGGTTGTAATGTTATGGCATGGGGTTCAGTGGCTGTTTCACTTGTAGGAAATCTTATATTTATAGAGTAAGCTAAACAAATTGCATTTTGATGATGAATACCGTTTTGTCCGTGACAATGACCCTAAGCATTCGCCAATGACTGCTCTATAATGTAAAACAGGTTCCTCCACATCCTCCCGGAAGTCCAGATCTGACGACGATTGACCACTTGTGGGCTCATATAGAGGCAAAACTAAGAGAACAGACGATATGAAGCGAGTAAGAACTAAAAATGGCATTGGAAAGTGTTTGGCGGGAAATGCCGCTAGAATGTGGAGGGAAACACGTACTTTCTATCAAAAATATATTGTGTTTTGCAATTAAAGCTAGAGGAAAACACGCACGTTATTAGTTTTACTATTCATTCTAAGTTATGCACTGTTACATCCTGTAACCAAAAGTGTACGGACAATTTCTTGAGTATAAATAATGAAGTTAATTATATTTATTGACCACCTTTTATTTCAGTGCAAATACTTGAGCGTAGCAATTCGCTTGCATATTTAATTTCCTTTAATTTGATGTACATTTTGTTTATTTTGTTGAAATCGTAGTACTTTTCGAATTTGAAATAAAAAGTCAGGGGTGTATGGTATGTAGTAGTTGTTGTTGTAGTATCAGCAAAAGTAGAATATTTGTTGAATTTATCTTTTTCTTTAGATGGCCCGTAGCGTTGTGGACATGTGAGTCGACCTCTTATTTTTCAAACTTTTGCTTTTACAAAACAGATAGGAGGATAGGTATAATGGATTAAAATAAGATTCTATCGATGGTCCCATATTATAGTCCATAGGACCATAGGCCTAAGTCAACTTAGTGTAGTTTTGCGCTATTTATGCCATTAAAACCGACGCATCCACATCTGATTTTCATTTTTTATGTAAATCCGACAAAATTATTATAATTAATTTTCGCTTAAATAACACAGCTCAACAATCGATTAAGTTTGAAAAAAGTAACTGAGACCTTGGAACATCTAGCCTGAAAATATCATAATCTGCATTTACTTAATTTTTGCATGGGGCTATCGATTGAAAACATGTTTATTTTAATATGGCCTAGAATTGTTCCGGCTTATCTGAGATCATATTTCGGTTGTAGTGAATATTGAGAGAGGGAACAAGAAATTGGTAATTGCTGCGAATGAAATTCACAATCGAATAAATTGGCAATTGTTAAACTTTGAATTCGATTGTCGATTTATTCGATCTCATCAGAAAAAAATCGAATAATAATCGAATCGAATCGATTATTCTCAGTACCTACTACAACCAAGAGAATGCCGGGTACTAATATTCCATTGTAGAAATGTATGTATTCCTCAATTTATTCATATGTTGGTGTCAGTGTAAAAAATCAGCGTAAGGCTGTGTCTCCAATAAGAAACTATATCTAATAAAATAGGAACATTACGAATGGAAATACAGCCAAACCTCTGTATTTGGAGTAGTGATGGGAACTATCGAATAAAAACTATCTAGTTATTCGATAGTTGCAAACTATTCATTTATTCGATAGTCGAAAATCATTCATTCATCAAATTGAATGAAAAAAATATTCAATAATTTTTACTTTTTTTACTTTCACACACGCTAATTTTGGCAGCAAGTTTCACCTTTCTGCCTAAAAAATGGAAATGCTTGCTGTCAATTTTAGTTCGTGTTCGTGTAAAAATTTTGCATGACAGTTTGTTCTATGGTTTGGTTCTAGCCGATAGTTCGACTCAGTTAAGAGATGAGTTCGAATTCGTTCATTTGTGTGATGGAAAATGTTCAAATGGTTTTAGTTGAATGAATGGTTTTTTCGTTCGTTTGGACTTTGGACTATCGGCTGCTATGATCGATTCGTTCAGTTGTATGATGGAAATATGTTTGAATGGATTTAGTTGTATGAAGAAGAAATCGCCTCAAGGGAGAAAAATTGAATCAAATAGTCTTTCTTAATAGCAATCTTACTGAAAGACGATGGAAGAATAGCCAAGCACCGGAATGAGGGATGTAATTAGTTGTTAGTAAGTTAGTACAATGTAATGAACAATGTAATTTATGAATGAAATGAATTAAGTACAAATGATGTATTTATGTATGCATTAACTAAAATAAGAATGGTATTTGATTTTGTAGTTCGTTGTGAGAGGCAAAGGGAACTCACATGAAAAAAGCACCCTTAGGGTAAGAGACGGGGAAGACGGTTTTGATTTATTTTTTGTGATAATTATATATATCGAGGATTAGGCCTCCTAAGGAAACCTCAGAAAAAAAACGGGAGCCCCCTCCCCACTCTTCAACCCTGGCGTGTATTGTTTTAACAACCCAGTCGGCGAATGAATGAATGAATAAAATCATTCGATAGTTGAAATCATTCAGTTACTAACTATCGATAGTGCAATTCATTCGATAGTTCCCATCACTAATTTGGAGCATCCTTAAATCGATTTTTTTTTTAATTCAAACCAAATTACTAAAAAATGTTGGTTCCCGTGGCTATTTGAATTTTGGAGGTTCGACTGTATTCTTCACCCTTCTTACCCAATTAGAGAGAGGATTGTACTCTCACTGTCATAAATGTACAGTTTACATTTTAGTTGTGAAACAAAATGAAAAAGAGATGGGCAATTTCGCGAATCGGCGAATACACGCAATCTAACAATCTCCCTCAGGATTGAAGAATCGACGAATACACACAATTTAGCAATCTATATCTGATAGCACAAAAGCAAATGAACATCTTAACATTTGCCTTGAAAGGTAGTACGTCAAGACCAGAGTGGACACTGGCTACGGTGGTCTGATAAAAATAGAGAGAAGGATCTACCCATCTGTGATAAATTCGGAAAGCATTACGCAACACGCAAGCAAAGAATTGTTTCAAAATCTTACAACAGCTATAGCTGCTGCCGAAGGAGGAAATACTCGATCTTTGCTCCTCTCATAACCTCGTGAGTGGAATACATATTTGCATATATCTTTTGGAGCTTATTGCGCTTACCGTAAGCTACACTGAAATCGGCATTAGAGACGGTGCCGGTGGCAAAAATATAACAGCTGAGGTTACCCGAAATAAACATTAACTTTCAGGGTAGCAGCGGCATTCTACACATATCGACTAAAGTAAACTCATTGAAGTTATTTTTATTTCATTTGAAGATCTTTGGGTCTGCCAAATTAAATTTCATCAATACGTTCTTACACAAATCTCTTCTTGTCCTTATCTTGTTTGCAACAAGTGATGACCTGAGTTTATGTTAACTGCTCAACTGGATACTTACGACGTCGTTGTCGTTGGCAAAGTAATAAATCGGGTTGGCGGTTAATTGTTAATTGATACGTTGACTTCTTTAATTCTTGAGGTGAGGGAAGCGCGTACAATTTGCAGAGAAATGTTCACACTGCGAGAAATTTCAGCAGCCCTAGTCGTTTTCGTACAAGAACGATGTATACAAGATTACGACTTTATTGGCATATGTGACGAAGATCGCTAAGAGTACGGTACAAATTACGCAAAGATGATCCACTCATTCATATTAGTTTTAAGATGATTTGCCTTCATATGGCCCTCAGATTATACAACGCTCATCTCGTACAGCGTCATCAGAAACACGGTGGAGTTTCTAACTTGTATATAGGTGGCAGGGTCTATGCTCACAGGGCAAAGTTGCTGATCGCTCTCAACTTGGCGGGATGCCAGCAACGATCCTTGTCGATGCATAGATCAAGTTGATTTTAAAGCCGCATACGACAGCATTCATCGCAAGGAGCTATTCGAAGCGATGGCCGAATTCGGGATCCCGGCAAAACTGATCCGGTTGTGTCGCACCACGCTAACACATACGCGATGCACCGTGCACAGTGGAGTTCGGTTCAAAAACCTCTGAACCTTTCGAAACCTGCACCGGATTTCGGCTGTCGTGTGATTTCTTCAATTTGGTACTGGAGAAGATAGTGCGGCGGGCAAAAGTCAACACAGAAGGCACTATCTTTTACAAGTCAGTCCAGCTGTTGGGATACGCGGATGACATCGACATTGTCTGCGGTCCCAACGTGCCATCGTGGAAGCTTTCACGGCAATTGAGGAACAGGCGAAACGAGCTGGTCTTAAGGTCAACGAGGACAAAACAAAATATATGCTGTCGAGCAAACAACGATCCGCCGCACACCACCTAGGCCAAAACGTTACAATCGACAGCTACAATTTCGAGGTAATAAAGAAGTTTGTCTACCTCGAGGCAAGTGTAATCTCCACGAATGACATCGTAGTGGAGATCCGACGTAGAATCGCCCTTGGCAACCGATGCTACTTCGGTCTGTCAAAACAACTGGGCTCGAAACTCCTGACTCGAAAGACCAAAGTCATGCTCTACAAAACCCTTATCCTGCCAGTCCTACTTTATGGAGCCGAAAGCTGGACATTAAATAAGGCTGCAGAGCTGATTCTTGGTGCCTTCGAAAGAAAAATTCTACGTCGGATATATGGTCCCGTCTGCGAGGAAGGCGAATGGAGGAGAAGACACAACCGCGAACTCTACGAGCTGTACAAGGATGTGGATGTAGTCAGGAAGGCAAAAATCCGTCGACTACACTGGCTCGGCCACATCGAGCGAATGGACAAGAACGCTTCAGCAAAGAGGGTCTTCGAACCCGAGCCTCCTGGTTCGAGAAGGAGAGGAAGACCGAACCTCCGGTACAAAGACCAAGTCATCGCGGATGCAAGACAGCTTGGCCTTGATGACTGAAAGCAGCGTGCCCAGGACGGTCACCGAAGGAAGGCAGCAATTGGTCAGGCTCAGACCCTTCATGGTTCGTCTGCCTGATAAGTAAGTAAGTAAGTAATCTATACATTATTCTTGGTCGTCGTCGTCGTACGTGTACTTAGCCTCAGAGGGTGGGGTGAATGCAAATTAGACAGATGTTACTAAATTCAGCCTGAATGAGAATTGCTTATAACATTCGTCCATATAATTAAATCCACAACGATTTGTTGAAACCTTACATCCAACGCGCTACATTTGCCCTCTACCGCAATCACCGTAGAGGATTAAGTGTAACCGTTGCAGACGTTTTCTTTTTTGTTTATGGAACTCCTATTTGCTCTCATCCAACGTCGTTCCTACTTTAAAATACAGACCTGGGCAACCAAACAGGACACCTCCGCAAAGCTTTATAACCAAACAAATAGAGCACAAGCTGGCAATGGAGATCAGCAAGTAAAACGTCTTTATTCAATGCAGCATTTTCATGAAGGTGAATTTATGGATATATGGAGCTATTCAGGAGTGTTCTCGAACTGCGCCAGCGCCAGAGTACGAAAGGTCTTGTGTCTTACACTCAATCATTTAAAATCAATAATAGGATATATATTTGCCTTGTTACAGTTGACGCTTCAAAATTTCAAACGAGATTTTCATCAGTACCGTCACACATCTAATCACAGCAAGCTGTACATTTTTTGTTTCATAATTGAATTATTATGCTTCAGAAAACTGTCACTTCAAGAGGCTGTAGACTATTTTCAGCAGTGGATGGGATTTACCTAGAACCACCCGATGAAGATTAAAATATAAGCGAATGGACCATTTAAAGGCAAACATGCTCAACAATTTCTATCCCACACTTCTTTCTTCTTTGTGTGGCGCTACAGTCCGGGGTGGACCTGGGCCTCAACCAACATGCCTCTCCAACTAGCGCGATCCCTGGCTAGCTGTCTCCAGATTCGCACACCAAGTTGGTTGAGGTCCTTCTCCACTTGGGTGCGCCACCTTAAACGCGGGCGTCCTCTGTTGCGTTGCCCGAAAGGTTCGGATTCGAAGATTCTTCGGGCCGGAGCTGTGGTGTCCATACGCTCTACATGACCTAGCCACCGTAGGCGTTGGATCCGTAGACGCCTAACTAGGCTCATGTCGCTGTACAGCCCGTACAGTTCGTGGTTAAATCTTTTCCTCCAGAACCCGTCAACCTCGAAGTTATAGCTGCCCATTGAGTTATAGCTGCCCATTGTGACGCTCTGTCCAAGACGTCGATATTGTGTGTCCTTTTTTGAGGACAGCATATACTTCGTTTTGCCCTCATTCACCGCCAGACCCATTTTAGCCGCTTCCGTCTCAATGTTAGCAAAAGCCTCACTGACGGCTCGCTGAGTTCTGCCAATCACGTCAATGTCATCGGCGTATGCTAACAATTGCACGGACTTCTGGAAGATCGTACCTCTAGTGTTGGCGTGTGAGTTTCGCACGATCTTCTCCAGGACGATGTTAAAGAAATCACATGACAGCACGTCGCCTTGTCTAAAACCTTTTTTGACATTGAAGGTCTCGGTGAGTTTGTTACCGACCTTGATGGAGCAGCGAGAGTTCTCCATCGTCATCCTGCACAGCCTGACGAGTTTGGCAGGAATGTCAAAACTAGACATGGCGTTGTATAGCTCGTCTCTATGCACGTTGTCATATGCGGCCTTGAAATCGACGAACAGATGGTGAGTGTCGATTTGCATTTCTTGGGTCTTTTGATGTTAAGAAGACTGATCCCTCGATAGTTGGCGCAGTTGAAGGGGTCTCCTTTCTTGTGGATCGGGCAAACGATACTGAGATTCCACTCGTCGGGCATGCTTTCCTCAGACCATATCTTGCAGATGAGCTGGTGCATGCGCCCAACCAGATCATCTCCAGCTGCCTTAAATATTTCAGCGGGCAAACCGTCCACTCCAGCAGCTTTGTTAGACTTCAGTCTTCATATTGCTACCTTGACCTCGTCTATGTCTGGGGGACGGTATTTGCGTCTGTCATCGTCCAGATTGAGTGGAACATTCTGGCTGACAGCGGTATTTTGGTCCTCATCGCCGTTTAACAGTCTGCAGAAATGATCTTACCATATTCTCAGTATCTATACCACACATGAATTATTATAAAAGCATTAAAGCTTATTATGGAAGACATGCATTCATTCTGAACAAGAATTGGTTGTAAGGGCTGATTGCTGAGTAAACCCTCTGGGTACATGGTCAATTTCCAAATTTACCGATCAAATCCGTAATATGAATAACGATTTGGCAAACGTTCGACTTCCGGAAATAATAAGAGGCCTGCCGTTTTCCTTTTACTTCGACAACTTGTTTACAGCCTTTCCATTTCTCACATATCTGAAAGCAAGAGGATACAATGCGACAGATACGATTCGTGAGAACGGTATTCGTTCAAGTTGTCCTATAGAACAGAAGTACAAATTTAAAAAATTGTCTCGTGGAACGAATAAATCGATTAAAATGTCGGAAACAGGAATAAGTTTAACAAAATGGTTTGACAATTATGTGGTTTGTATTGCCTCAACTTGTTATGGTGCTTTGGCAACTTCAACAGCATCTCGTTATTGGAGAGAATTTGGAAGGAAAGTGGGTATTTTTTAGATCATGTGCAATTACCAAATACAACAAGTACATGTATGGTGTCGATCGTCTTGATCAAAATATGAATAATCACTGAATTTCATACCCTGGTGGAGCCCTATTTTCACATGGTTTATTGATGTCGCAATAAATAATGCAATTCGGATTGAAGTCACTAGCGCAGTTGGAATTCAAAAGATCAATTGATGTTTATTGCTGTACATACTACGCTGAAGAATCTTCGAATCCGAACCTGTCGGGCAACGCAACAGAGGACGCCCGAGTTTAAGGTGGCGCAAGTGGAGAAGGACCTCAACCAACTTGGTGTGCGAAACTGGAGACAGCTAGCCAGGGATCGCGCTAGTTGGAGAGGCATGTTGGTTGAGGCCCAGGACCACCCCGGACTGTAGCGCCACACAAAGAAGAAGAAGAAGACTACGCTGAAGTACCAATTCATGGGCCAAAGAGAAAACGACTTGACTTGAAGTGACAGTTGACGAAAAATATTCGATATGACAAAACTGATATTTTTGTGGGTCCACTTTCCTAAAGAAGGCGCTGCCCAGGCGAAAATTGCAAAAGTGTTATGAGTACGTGTTGTATCAAATGAAATATTGGCCTGTGTTTCAAATGCTTTCAATAATTTTACACCACAAATAAATAGCGTTGATTGACTTTTGAATAACAATAAAAATATTGATGAATTCACTCATATTTATTCGTTATGTTCTATTTTCTCCTGCGTACATTTTTATTTTATAATCCTAAACAAGTACCCTAGCAGTGCCAGCGTGACCATACGGTCACAGCACAGAAACCGACTTACCTGCGTTACCTGCGCTGGCAAAACTGACTGAATAATATATTCTCACTCAGGGAAGTCTAGTCTACAATCCCTATCAGTTTGGGTGAAAAATTCGAAAAAAATAATTACGGGTTAAGTAGGGGATGAGTACATGAAAAAATGTTCGTCATTCGTGTGACTTCGATCTGAGACAACATACGAGCTTACCTTCTTTGTATAGGCAACATCCAAAACCAATTGTGCTTTAGAGTCCTAATCGTACTTGCTTAGCATAAGCTTATCCTCCTGTTGAAAACAATGTTTCAAAAAAGAGAGTAAAACAACATCTTCCAAAAATGTCCAAGACTTCTTTTAATTTATTCCTTCAAAATGTTACACACTATCAAATCCATTTGTTAAATATTAATAAATCTTCTAAAAATATATATATATTCATTTATTTTGATGTTAATTTACATTACATAATCTAGACAAGTCTTCATGTTATTCTACGTATGTTAAGCTTAACCTAAATCAATAAATTTCTCGATGTTCATTTGATGTAAAATAAAAGTTAAAGCTCATTAGTAAGTACATTTCCTATTCATTATGCAATAGTTTAGATACTTTAGTTCCTAATGCATTTACCAAAATGTAAGGCGATCTTTTATTGTCTCAGAATATTTCTATAAACTTTGGCATTGTTTTACATAGTTTACGAGAAATTATGTTAAAAAGGCAACGACGACAGTGAAGTGATTAGAATTTTCAATTTTTATTTCTATGTGTGTATATCCTAACTCGGAGGAGTACTGATCAAATGCATAATTGGGAGATCATGGATTAAATCATTGATTCAAATGATAATGTTGTAAAGCTATAACATCGAATCGTTGAAGACAAGCGATTGTTTTGGAGTCTTTTCCCAATTTAACTTGAACTTGATTGTTCTTTCCTTACTCACTCTTTACGTGGTATGGAGTTTTAAAAACTTCATGGTAACCAACGGGTTGTAACCACAAGAACTGGTACAGATCTGCTACCACGCTAATCACAGATCATTTGATTATTTTACACAGACAATGAGCAACCCTCACTAACTTAGCATCTTCCGAAGAACCATGATGGGTTGCTGTGGAAGAGTCTTATGAATGTCCAAACTAATTGCGGAAGTGTCTCGTACTGCACAGAGGAAGGTTTTCAGAAGAATTTGAAATCTAAAATGGAGTCAGGTAAGGTTGCATTCTATCACCAATAGTGTTAACCTTAGTTCTGGAATTTTGTGCAAATGGTATTCGATGGACGAAGGATTCAGACAAGGCGACGCGCTGTCATGCGCGCTTTCAACATCGTTCTTGAAAGAATTGTTCAAAACTCGAACGCCAACAGCAGAGGAACAATCTTTCAAAAGTCCGTCCAACTACTCGCATGTGCCGACGATATTGACATTGTCGGAAGAACGCGGCGTTATGTCAATGGCGCTTTTGTGAGTATTGCAACGGCAAAGTATTGTCAACGAGAAAGGACACCCAACACCGACGTCTCGGTCAGAACGTCACAGCACACAGATATAACTTTGAGGTAGTCAAAAACTTTGTCTACCTAGGAACCGCTATCAACTCAGACAATGACACCAGCGCTGAAATCAAACGAAAACTAACTCTTGCCAATCGGTGCTTCTTTGGGCTACGAAGGCAATTGGTAACCAAAGCCCTCTCTCGAACATCCAAGGTAACGCTTTACAAGACCTTACTCGTCCCAGTCCTCCTATATGGCGCGGAGGCATGGACTTTGTCAATAGCGGATGAAGCTGCTCTTGGTTGCTTCGAGAGGAAAATTTCGTGTGATTTTCGGTCCCGTCTGCATAGATGGTGAGTGGAGGAGGAGATATAACGACGAACTATATGGGCTGTTCAGCGACATCGACTTAGCCAGAAAAGTGAAGATCCAACGATTGAGATGGCTAGGTCATGTAGAGCGGATGGAAACCAATGCTCCGGTTCGAAAAGTCTTCGAATCCACCCCGGAGGGACGGCGCAGTAGAGGAAGACCGCGACTCAGGTGGCGCACGCAAGTGGAAAGGGACCTCAACCAACTATGCGTGCGAAACTGTAGACGGCTAGCTAAAGATCGAGCTGGCTGTAGACGCTTGTTGGTTGAGGCCGAGGTCCACCCCGGACTGTAGCGCCAACTTAAGTAAGTATTCGATGGACACTTTTATTCAGGGAGGCTAACGCTGTGGGGCTTACGATCAAGTGTTCGAAAACAAAGCTACTCAACCACGCATATAGCTCTCTCCGTCAATTTGTCATTACTGAACGACTGGTTGAGAGAGTAGAGAGTTACCAATACCTCGAGACTCGAAAGTAAATTATGTCGAATATGGAAAGCTAAGTCCGCATTCGGTCCAGAATATGGAGAAGAAGAAGTTACAGAGCTTTAGCTTACAGAAAAAACTAAGATTGTTTCTCTTCAATGTCGAGTCCGTGCTGTTAAATGGATACAGCACTTGGTAAGTGAGGCTGTTACCACAGGAACTGACTTTCTGAACGAAAAGTATCTCAAACGAACAGCTTCAGAACAGCTTCATCAGAGAACTTGCCAGGAAACTATAGCCACCACTTTTCAATGGCGCAAATGGCAGTGCATTGATCATACGCTACTAAAAGTCGACAGTTCCATAGCAAACCATACAGTCAACCGAGAAGTACATACATGGTGCGAAACAGGAAGGGAAAGTTTTCTGACATCTGGGGAAGAGTTCAAGAGAGCTTAAACTCATTGCGAGAAACGGCACACGACAGCGCGTAGGCTTAGTAGAGTAAATGCAGGATCTAAGGAAAGTAAGAAAGTAGTAAAAATGGTTTGGTTGTGGTCTGTCCAACAATTTTATATAATACCAATAATTTTTCTGACTTAGGATATTTTTTAAGATCGTTCGAAAGGAAGTTTACGAAATAATAAGGTCTTCGTAGTAACAAGAAAATTAGCTGAATTCATTAGAGGGAAGACACATCGATCTCACAAATGGTTTGATTTGTGAAGACGTCGAAATCAGAAGATTCTTTCCAGACTTTCCGAGGATTCCGAGGACGCCATGAATACTGCTGACACCTATCGATGCTACTTATCGATGCAGCTACCACGATGTTAGTTTGCTGGACGTAGTTCCACTACTAGTGCTGTGAAGATTTAGAAAATCTAGCTAAAAGCCACCGAATGATCGTGAAAATGGTCGAATAAATTATGACCAATATGTTCAGAAACAGGTAGTTTAGTTAGGTCAACGGAAGAACTAGGTTCTTCCAAGCTAGCCAGTGACGGCACAAAGGTCTAAGTGAAGCTTAGGTTAAACACGATAAGTAAGCATCAGCTTACCTACCTACCTCTGTGTGCTCGTTTCGGCGTCGGCGTAAAAGCTTTCACTGTGATTGAGCTGGCGAAACGAGCAATTTGGAGTTGTCAATATCGGCACAAACGAGAACTTTAGAGAATATTCGCCGCAGAAACTTCCTTAGAAATACTTGCTACATCAGTTTGTTTGATCTTCGTGACACGGAGGACACTGCCGAACTTCATGCTCTTAAAAAAAAGGCTCATTTTGCTTGACATGTCCTGCAAAATGACATAGTCCTTCTTTGTACATTCGAAAGAAAAATTCTGCAAAGAGAATGGAGGAGAAGACGCAACTGTGGTATACCAAGAAGTGGGTTTAGTCCGGAAGACACGAATCCATCGACTATACTGGTTTGGTCACATCAAGCTCATGAACACTGATGCTCCAGTTAGGAGTGTATTCAAAACGGAGCTATCGGATTCGAGGAGCAGAGAAAGACCGAACCTTCTGTTTAAAATTCAAATCATTGTGGTCGGAAGACAGCTTGGTTTTGTTGACTGACTGAAGCGTTTCAGCAGAGCGTCAAAAATGGCTTATTCCATTACTTTTCCAATACTGTAAAAATAAGTATTATAAATTGAAAATTGTCAGAAATATGCATTTATTGTTTTTAAGTCACGTCAAAATTCTTGGTTACGAATTATGCTGACATAAGAAATGAGGTCGTGAACGAAGAAGTTGTAAGTTAAATGCAATTTCGTCGAATTTCTAACAAAAGTCATTTTTACTAGGCGCTTGTTTGCTTCTGAAAACTTTCATTAAACGAAGAAGAGTACATGTATGTATTAATGTATGCATTTTTTAGTGATGTATCATAACTCTTGTCACTTCTATCAATCAATCCTATCAAAACGCGCCTCATTCTCAAGTACACACTACACAACAAACTTTTTAACATTAAATAGCAAAACTTTACAGCCTACTTTAATAAAAAAAATCCTGTTAATAAGAAATCAGGTCTGAAACGAAAGCCTACTTCAACATCTCTTGTCTCATTGTTTGACATCATTTTTTCTATCGTTTTCTGCGATCGAAAAATCGTCCGTGTACAAGGGGACACGCAGATATGTCCGAGGCTGGTCTGCTGTCAGTTAGGAAAGAGTATCTTTTAAAAACCGAACCTCAGACGGCGAAGAAGTTGTTTATATATCGATTCACTCTTGGCGAGAAGCACTGCCTTACGACAGACGCTGTGATGGTTTTAAAATATATTGATAAAAGTCTGTTTACCATTTTCAAGTCTTTAATTTTGCCAATCATCATGCCGATTCATGGCCACCATCCAACATCAAATGCCATTGAAAAGTATGACCACAACCATTAAAATAAAGCTGTTGTCAGTTGCGAATACAACCCGCTTCACGCCCGACTTTATCACACATTCACCAGTCAAATCAATGCTTCAAATGAGACTCCTCCCTGGATTCGTGTTTGCCCTTCGAAACGTAAGCACCTATTTTGTTTCACATCAATAACGGCGGTGTCCACAAAAACCCTGATCTTATTGTCTACCCTTACGATCTACAAAAAAAGCATTTGAATAAAGTTAAAGCTTACAAATAAAAATAAAAATAAAAATGAAACATATAAAACAGTTGGACGGAATAACCAACTATATTCCAAAGTCACAAGCTTCATGGAGCTCCATGATTTGTTGAAAATTTATTTACATCGTCGTCTCCGAGTCCGGAGGCGTGTGATAGTTTAAGTTGTATGCTGGGGGACCACTGTTCAAGAACGCCATCGATCGGATGCTTTCCCGAGAAGCGGTTCTCTTCGAAAACGGAATATTCTGTGGTGGCGTGCTGGAGAAGCTCGGCGAATGCTGCTGTTGTTGCTGCTGCTGAGTTGCCTGATGATGGTGGTGATGTGAGTGCTGATGTTGGGTACCTTGCTGCTGCTGACTGCCACCAGTGATGCCTGCAAAGACATTCTCGGTGGTAGGGTTGTACGAGCTCAATGGTCGGGCGCCATGGAAGTTCGAATAGCTCGACCTAACCGATGGCGGACGGTTGTTGTACAACTCATCGACTTGTTCTCCGTCGTTTAGGTTCGGGGTGGAGTGCTGATACGTTGGATTGTACAGTCCGGTTTGCGGGCTGCTAGTTCCCCAGGACTGCTGCAAGTGAGTCGTGCTGCCGCTGGTGTTGTAATAAATCGGATCCGGTGGTATGTTCTTCGAGAAGCTACTGTACTTGTTCGGCGGCTTGGTTAAGCTGCTGACAATCTCGTTGTTAAGCGATTGCAGATTGGATGCGGTCAATGCTGGATTTTCCATGTGTTGGAAGCTCGCGAATTGCTTGCCGACACCACTGCTACCCATCTGCTGTTGCTGTTGATCCATCAGCTGGGTGACCGGATTCTGATGGTATTTTCGTCGTGAATTTCGCATACTATTTCGATTGCTTGAGCTGGCATGACTGCGTCGACTTGTCGTACTGTGACGGCTGTTCGATCCACGCGTCATTACAGAGCGTCGTTTCACACGTCTCGGTGTCATCGGTTTTGGGCTCAATTGCCCATTGCGATCCTCGCCTTGGTCGTCGTAATCTAATATCGTGTCGGCTCGATTGCGTATCGTATCCATGGACGCTGGTCCAAACTCAATGGAGTAGAGCGATTGACGATGCTTGGCTTTCTTACTACCATTCTTCACTGTTTCATCGCATGGAAGGGGGAAGGAGATAAGGGGAACATTATTAAAGATTGTTTTCGTATCTTTCATTTTGTTTGCGATAAAAAGGCTTGAAAGCTAGCTAAAGTTTTCTTTTGGCTGTTAGGGATTACCTAAAGTAAGTCTGTGTAGAAGGATGGATAGTAGTGAGCTGAAAGGGGTTAGCTAGGGTTAAAGTACAACCGTTTCAAAAGATGAGAGCATTTATCAGATACGTACTACAAGAGATTTTTATTTGCAAATTTAAACTACAAACAAACACAGTTAGAACTAGATAGGGACTTATATTTGAGGTTAGTGAGTGAGAAACAAAAACTTCAAAGATACGCTGCATGTAGGATCGAGTTTTAAGTTTAAGCTCTCACAAATGGTATTCGAAACATACGAAAGAATATTCAAGTCTCAAAATATGTCGGTCTATAAGGAACTGCCAGAACTAGTTGATGGTGGTATCTTATTAGGAGCTTAATTGGTCCTCGAGTACGGAAGTCCAGTCTAGACTATTTTATTATCTTTTTGGCAACATTGGTTTAAACAGCTGACTCACGTTTCGTTTTTGTTTCACTGTCAAACATATTCGGTTTGGTCTATAATTTAACAATGAATCGTCTTTACAAACGAACAACGCTTGCAAATTATTGAATTTTTATAATCGTGGTGGCCCGTGGCGTTGTGGGTATGTACGTCAACCCCAACCTCGACGTCGCAAGTTTGATTCCAGCTCTGAGCGAAAGAAATAATTTTCACAGCCTCACCTCTTTCGAGTCACTGACAATGCTCAAAGAGTATTTCCTGTCTAAAGAAAGCTTCTCAAACTTGGCCGTTCGGAGTCGGCATAAAACTGTAGGTCCCTTCCACTCGTGAAAGAACAATAGCACGCACAACACTAGTGATTGCTGAGAAGCTAGGCCCTGGCCCTCTATGGGCTGTAGCGCCACCCATATTATTATTATTATATTATTAAAATACGCGCTCTGTTAAGAAAGTTCATCGCGCGCATCTTCTTCATCGACGAAGCTCATTTTTGGCTTAACATGAATTGAGCAACCAATGTACCCAGAAAAAGTCACAGTTTGATGCGGTTTATGGGCTGGTGGCATCATTGGACCGTACTTCTTCAAAGATGATGCGAATCGTAACGTAACTGTGAATGGTGAGCGCTACCGTGAGATGATATCCAACTTTTTTTTGCCCAAAATGCAAGAGCTTGACTTGCACATGTGGTTTCAACAAGACGGTGCCACATGCCACACAGCACGCGCAACAATGGACTTATTGAGAGGCGAGTTCGGTGAACATTTTATTTCACGTTCGCGACCGGTCAATTGGCCGCCTAGATCGTGCGATTTAACGCCTTTAGACTATTTTTTGTGGGGCTATGTTAAAGCTATACAGACAAGCCCGCTTCAATTGACGCATTGGAAGACAACATTGAAGCATTTATTCGTGAGATACCGGCCGAAATGTTGGAAAGAGCATGCCAAAATTGGACTAAGCGGATGGACCATTTGAGGCGCAGTCAAGGTCTACATTTGCATGAAATAATCTTCAAACATTAAATTATATGGACCGCACTATCGATTCAAATAAAGATTTCATGCATTTTTCTGAATTTTATGTGTGTTTTTTAAAAAAAACTTTCCTATAGCTTTTAAAAAATCACCCTTTACATCTGCAAGAAAACATTCTAGAGGGAATTGGTTTTTCATAAATGTAGACAGGCATTGCGCATTCGTAAACTAAACATTGATCTTAAGGAAAGTCTAAAAACCAAATCTGCTCTACAAGGCGGAATATACCTGCTCCAAATTGCTGCACTACTCGGCTATCTTAAACTCAATACGCCAAAAGTTTCAGTCTTGAAGCACTGCCAGCTATGCCTAGCCGGGTGCCACACTTAATGGCGTAAATGTAGCTTAAAAAGAAACCCAAATTGAAATTTATTTTTGACACCGTTGATGATTTATTTAAATCTCTTTTCCTATCGTTCTTATCTGGTCAGCCCTTTCAACACAACTAAAAAGTGCTTGAAAATAATCTTCATTGAAGTTCTGTGTCCATTTGGTTCGAAATTGAACATTCGTCTTGTCCGTTTGACAGTGATTTCAAAGGGAAATGCAATGCACAAACGACATTTTGGCTGAACTAGTCAATATTCCCTCAGAATGATGAATCAGTTTTCACTTTGTGGGAAAATCATTTGTTAAATAATTCGACAAGTTTGATAGGAGCTGTATGAGGATCACAGACTGATTGGAGACGGAGGCCAAGTTTGACAGTAACCCTAGTTGGCTTGTTGCATGGATAGAACTTAGAATAGAGAAAGAGGGAAACCTATTCTAGCACCATTCCACTTGGTTTGTTTTTCATTTCCATTGAAAGAGCTGGAAACAGAACTAGACTTTGGCCAAGCTTCTGTAGAAATCTTTAGTTCTTCCTATTCTTCTTTCTTAAGTGGAGGATATATGCAGTTTTGAGTTTATTTTTATCTCAAAAGGAAAATCGAATGAAATTTCTATAAAATGATTCCCTGAGTAAAACGTGGGATATTTGGAGAAAAAGAAATGTGACTCTTAATTCCATGGAATGGTAATGACAGTAATAGCGAGTGTCCCTACAGTACAAGGTATTCTTAGTCTAGATTCTGCAGCAACCACTTTTGTTGCACAGTTGCCTTTCACTTCCAACAGTCTCAGTAACCTATGTAGGTGTATGCTCAAACATTATCAAACACACACTTCTTTTTTTTCCACTCTGTTTTTATTATTTTGTTTCCTTTTGTCGGTTAACTATGAGCTTAAGTTAAGAATCAATTGTTTATAACACAACGAAAACACCGCCATTTGTAAATTCAAGCTCAGCTGTTAGTCCTCATAAATAGGATATTATATTTAGTCAGTCGACGGAACAGGGATTGGCTGGCCATATAGGAAGAGAGCCTGTTAAAGCATTGGCACAAAGTGGAATTTGTGTCGCAGAGTCTTGCAAATGACCTGCCTCAAACCGCCTTCGATTTGACAGAGCTTCTTACACAAGAACGGTCGAAAACTGCTGCCAATGGAACGGCATCCTAAATTGTGGAAAGACTGCGCACACTGCTAGTCATAGTATGGGCATGATGCGCGCAATTTTGGCGATCGTTTATGTTTAACATACAGATTTTTCTTGACCATCTCGATCACCGGACTCGATTTTTGTGGAAAATTTAAAAGACTGCATCTGAAGCAGAATATTCGTGTAGAAATACGAAGCAGCAGCCAGAATCATTACATTGTGTACAAGAAAATGCGCTAAAACGAGGCATATGTCTGATTGTCTTCAGAGTCCATACAAAATTTAAACAAATGCTTCACCCCTATCACGAATTCCATCGTAATCGAAAATGGATTACGAACTCTGAAAAATCGATCGCAAAATTTATTCGTAGTAGAATTGTAATGAGAAATCTGCTGCAAATTTCCTGAAGATTGCTATTTACGTCGTTATTTAAGTCGGAATTCGTAATTCCGTTCAGATTTTGTGATACCAATTTTTCGTACTTCGTACCGTAACTTCAATTCTTACGAATGGATTCTGATTGATTACAAGGATTATTCCAAGACGTTTAGGTGTTTAACGTTGGTAACTTTTCTTTGGTTCACCCTACTAAGATATGTCATGGGAACATTCGAATACCGTAAAATGTCAAAACCGCTATCTACCAAGGCCAAATGAGAAAAAATAGAACAAAAGCAAAACACAAAAATTAAAGGATAGAACTACAGAAACAACAATTTATTACCGAACACCGCATGAGTTAAGTAAAAGAAGAATAAGAAGAAATTAAGATACCAATAAAATCCAAACAATCACACACAAACAATAAATGCCGCATGAAGAGATACAGGAGAGACAGGGTTAATCAAAAATAAAACAAAATATTAAAACAAGCGTGTACACGCGTTCTTTTCTTCTTTTCTCCACTTCTTTTTTGAATACACATTTAAGTAATATATATATATGTTTTTTATTTGTAAATTAGAAAAGAAAACGATTAACTTAAGATTAGATTCCATTAATGTGTTAAAATTACAATACGGATTCTTTATAAGCTGTTTTTTTTTTTGTATTCTTTTGTTGAAAAAGATTAATAGTTCATGTTCATATATATTCTTTTTATCTCTTTCGAAGGCAACATTAAAATGTACTAACGATTAACAAATGTGTGTGTCGTCTATCTCTCTTTGCTTTGCTTTATTTCACTAATCTTATCTAATTTTGAATTCGTTTCTTTTATTTTGTTTTGTTTTCGTTCTAATTTCTAAAAGGCAATTACAATTGTTTTCTCTCGTTCTTTTTCCGTTTTTATTTTCTGTTTTCAATTAAATTTTTATCACAGTTGACAAACTCGTGCATATAATAATTATTTTGTATACAATTAATTTTATATCTTCTCTGTGGAAAATAGTTTTAATTTAAAATTTTTCTTTATCTAAGGTCCAATTTGTCTTTAAATCATATCTGTATGTATCTCAACAAAATGTATTTTGTTTTATTTCACAAAAGCTTAATGTTACGAATGGTTTTTCATTCGATCATATTATGGATATTTAGGTTTTAGTATCTAAACAATTTAAGAACAGAAGTTGTTAAACAGGTGAAACCACTGTTCTGATGGCGGGAAGGACGTTTAATGGTTTGTGCTGGTTTGTTAATTTCTAGAACATAATCGTGAGTAAAACTGCATTAATTAAATTTGCTTAAATTGTTTGCTTCGAATTCGCCCAGCGTCTTGGCTTGAGTTGCACTCCTAAATAATAGACCAACTTGATGTCCTATTGACTGGGACCTGTTCAACTGAACTATTTTATTCAGGTGAGTTTTAAGAATATTTGTTAGCGTTTCAACATTTTTTTTCACAGAAATAATAAATGAGAAGGCATACTCTAACTTCCCTCCATTCATCCAGTCAGATACCGCAATTTGGACATGAAAACATTGTGTTACTTATGGAACAATGTCCAATCATAAACGCTTTTCTCTTAACCCTTCAAGGAAAATTAGCGCTTCTTTGTCACATTTAGACGACAATTTGTTTGGATTCTGATGTGTAGTCCATAAGCCACTAATGGAGAAGGTAGCTTCAGCTCGTTTCTGAATCGTAAGCAGATGTAAAAGGAGGGCAAACACATGTTACCATCTACCACCGATGGCTGAGTCGGACTAGCATTAACAAGAGCATCGGTGGCGCAGCACTGAGTGATGGATTTGGGTCTAGCCTATGGTGAGGTTAGCATTAGCACGCATGTTTTATCACGAGTGAATGGTAGCTAAGTTTTATTTCGACTCCAAACGGCCAAGATTGTGAAGCTCTCTTTTAGACAGGAATGCTCTTAGAGAATTTTCAGTGATTTGAAAGAGGTGGGGCAGTGAGTTATGAAAGTGCTCGCGCATTGGACTTAACCCCCGTTTGACTACACCACCGGCATCCATAAAGACTCGAAGAGCACGAAGAAAATCGTTGTTCGCAGATTCAAATTGTCGAAATGTTCATGTAAAGCAACTTCACATTACTCTGTTCTGCACATTTATGGTACTCCTCACATCATAGCAAGTCAACACAGCCTTGAATTGGAGCACATTTCTAACAAGGTCTTGACTGGTGGAGACAAGGCAAGTTTTCGGATTTATGCACTTAAGCGAGTTAAGAAAACAAAGGACTTATGTAAGACATATGAGATCTTTTACACGCGTAACCCTTTAATGAACTAACTCATAATCCAGTGAAACTAAGTAGGATACTGATAGTGAGATCGCTGTGACATACTACTGTGCAATCTAATAGAAACATGGATTCTCTTTATTACCCGAGATAAGTACACTCACGCTATGAGAGAGTTCTTGAGTGACCCAAATTGTGTACATTCCCCACTCTTGTTTCCAAGACCAACGACTGACTAGCCTAACATTGAACATCTCGAAACATCTTGCAAACACTTTTATCAAACCAGATGTGCTATCTATTCTATTCAAACCAGAAAAAATCATTTTTACCCACGAAATGTTCTAGAAAACCTTTTAAAGAAATGTCTTAACACATAACATGTTTCATTAGTCAACAGTAAATTAAGAAAACAAAATTTAGGGAAAAAAAAACATCTAAAGTCACACGTAGTTTCTTTCTGAACACATCACCCGCCCCGTTCGTTTTCTCTACTTTATGAACAATTAATGAGGAATGTATGGACTAAGGACTAAATATACGACAAGTAAGAAAAACAAAATTAATTACCAAGAACATCTTAACAGGAACTTGTAATTCAATGTGTCTTTATCGATTCAAAACAAACAATATGTATTTTAAAGTTGAACGTGGAATAATGTCATTTTTAATGTTGACCAAGAGAGTTGCTGCTGATTGACAGCTGCTGTCAAATTAAGCTATAATAATCCAAAGGAGTTGGAAAACTGTTGATTTCGAAAATGTGTACGTTTTAATGGAAGAATGTACAAGAGAGAAGTAGAAAATTGAGAATGAATATGATTATTGAACTTGTTGTTTTATTGATGCAATGTGACAGTGGTGTGAATGCGAGGGTTATGATGATGTATGGTAGGATTGTCTTTTAAAGAAACGGTTAGGCAAACAAAGCTGATGTTGTCAGTTAGTAAAATGTGTTTGCATCTGGTTGGAGAAGTTGAGTTTTTGTGCTGACTGACTGTCTGACTAAAGACAGACAATGCAACTTACCAATCGTTTGGGCGAACAAAGGTCAATTAAGTGTGTCCAAGTCATGGATACAGGGAATAATTCACAGAATCTAATTTGCTGTCGAACGATGCATTTTATGTATCGTCTATCACTGGATGTTATTAGAACTTATATAAATCTTAAGAGTCGATAACAGTGTTTCTCTAGGACGCTGACCTTGGAACTGTCGTAAGATTTAAAACAGAGGAATATTTGGCGATATCATCATCGAAAGGCACTTCAATCTTCTAAACATCAAAATGGACTGCGAACCCATATACTATTCTGCAAGCGATTAAGGATCCTTGCACTTTTAAAACAAGATTCCTCTTTTCACGTTATTCATTCCATCATTGGTTGATGCTTGCTTGGGAGATATTAGTTCCTTGGCAAAATCATAGACCGCCTTCTATCCTATCCTTAACCTAAGATTCCTTAGTGTTCACTTAAAAAGTCTTCAGTCCTGGCCTTATAATCAAGTACTAAGTCTGCGTTAAATCCCTGCTCTCTCTCTTTCCTCCGCCCTAGGCCTTGCGAAGACACCGAATTTCAGTTAGCAACAAGCAATCTCTGTCTAACACTAGCCAGGTCAACATTAAAATTAGGAAACATGTATTTATGGAAAATTATAGAAACTCAAAAATAATGAATATCCCAATTCGTTCCTTCAGCACATATGACCATCACCGCCATCGACACCCCCACCGTTGTTGCTGCCATAACTAACATTACTAGGATTACAATAGGACCTAGGACGTGGCTTGATGTTGCCACTACCGCTACCGCCACTACTTCTACGCGAATGACGATTGTTATTGCTGCCATTAGTGTCATTAGCGTATTGCATTGCTTTTAGTTGCTGTTGCTGCTGTAGCTGTAGCTGCTGCAGTGGTTGTATTTGCATGAGACCCCCAGGTATGTTGTTCAAGCCACCAGCACCTACACCTGCGACGCCCGGTGCACCACCGACAACGATTCCGGCGCCGCGATTCGATAGGCGATCGTGGGATCTCGCACGGCTAATACCGAAGCCCGTGTCCGCGTAGCCGGGCGGTGTGTCGCGGATTTGATCGCAGAAATTCGTTATATGAGATCTGTCTTGGCGGCGACGAGCCGCTACCCGACTTGCCACCGGGGAACGCGGTACGTACTGATAGGGCATGGAGTACTTTTCGGTTACCTCGGGCGAAAGGTCCGGGTACGGGTACTGGCCGGATCGCTGGAATTGTCTTGGTATTTGCTGCTGCTGCTGCTGTTGCAGTTGCGGATGCTGCACCGGAACATTGGGTGGCGTGGGGTTGCAGTATCCCCGATTTTCAAAGGCGTTACTGTTTGGATTGCAGTTGAAAAATTGCGAATTGTCGCGAGTGAAGTGCGTTGGGACGTCGGTATTCGGAACGTGGTTGTTGTTGGGACTGTGACTGCGGCCGTAATAGGACATCGACTGAGGAATGAAATTGTTGTTGACGTTCGACGGAGCATCTGGAGGCGGTGTGCTGATAAAGAGTGCAGTGGGCACCGGCTTCTGGAAGGGCACATACGTTGTACCGTGCTTGTCGGCTGCATTGAACGTCTGCAGGGCGATGATGTCCTCGATGGACTCGTCGAAGTTTGCATTCTTCACTAGGTGCTCTGTGGACATTTGAGTGTACTTGATGTCGGGACGGTGGCCGTTTATGAAGCTACTGTAGCTGCTGGAGATCTTGCCCTTCTTGGCACCACTGTTGTTGGTGCCAGAACCGGCGGACTTGTCCCCTCTTTGGCTTAGACTATTCAGATTCCGATCGAATGATGACGATGTGGTCGACAGGACACTGTTGGGCGGTGCTGCTGGTGCGGCGCCTGCCGCGGCTCGGTTCAGTGAAGTGTACGACGTTGACGATTGAGTGGTAATTGTTGTGGATGGTGGCTGGGGCGCAGGCGGTGTCGGTGTTGGTGGCTGTGGATGGATCTGGGGGTGTTCGTGGTTGCTGTGTTGCGATTGTTGTTGTGCATTGAATTTATTATGATTTTTGTTGTTGCTATTAGTAAACAATTGATCAGCGGTAGCTGTACTATCGTCATAATATTGATTATTGATTATTGTATGATTATGCAAGTTACTTAGAATACTATTACTATGCGATTTGCTGTTATTATTGCTATTGTGAAGATATTGTTTGTGTTTGTTAATTGATAGCATTGTTGCGCTACCCGATGTCGGGATGCTAGTATAGCTCACGTACATTGGATGTACAACGGTATGTTGTGGACTTTTGGCGTCGCCATTCATGAAATCGACTGCAACAAAAAGTAGGACATACAATAAACATTTTAGAATTTTGTTCTTTATAATTCTTTTATTTATTTATTTTTTTTTTTTGTTATTTATGGGAAGGAGTCTATGTATAGATAGGTTTGTGCCAGGGAATAAGTAACCATTGCCGTTGATTATAAACAATATTTTTTTTTATTCTTCGTCGTCATTCGTAAATTCTAGTTTTGATTGAATAAAGACTGCTCAAAGCAAACATGTAACATTGACACCAGATTATGTATATTTAAGCACATTTTGTAGGCTGTATAGAGGATTAGATACGGAGTGTGTATCATGCAAAGCAGGGAATGATTAAGTCAATTCTATCTATCTTATGAAACTTTCAAAATTTTAAAATTGAACTGTTAATAGAGTGGGCTTTAAGTTGAAGACGATTCAGTTGATGGAAGAGGGTCTTTTGGTGTCGCATTAGAATTCGAGGGGCTACTTAACATTGAAAGTGTCATAGCCCGATAAGAGTTGAGTTGTAAGAGACACACATATTTCCAAATGGAAGGCTTTACTTTTTACAGGGCAGGAGTATGCTGAATTCCCTACACAAGCCGATCGATTACGAAGCAAACATTAAAAATAGCTCCGTTGGTGTACAGTTCCACCATTATTGCAGTAAGCTATATAATTTCGAGGGAAGTGTTAAGATCTTGCCCGAAACGGCAAAGTATAAAGAAACAAGCTGGTAGCTTACTAGTTATCTTAGCAAATACTTTCTGAAAAAAGATTAGCTACCAGGAGTAAGTTCTGCGGCTGATTTGAGACAGTGCACTAACTTAACAAAACGCTGTCAAAAAACTACCCCGCCATGACCGCCGAAGAGGGATATTGGTGAATTTTTAGTCATTTATCGGCCGTACGCCAGGTGTGTAGATAGTGGCATTTTGGACTTAGGCCAATAGACACCCATTGTATCGCCACCAAATTTGGAGAGGTGGTTAGAATAGCTGTCAGTTTTGTTGGCAAATTTTATCAATATATTTACTGATGTTTGGCTGAGATGAAGGCTGCCATGAAGGTATGAACCTATAGTAGATCTAGTAGTTGATATGAACGCAGGACAGTCGCAGAGAAGATGTTGGATGCTTTCCTCTTCGTCTCCGATTGCAGAAAAGGTCTAGTCTTTTTGCGTAAAGACCCTTAAGGCAGTATCCGATGATTATCACCCACTGCAGTTTTGATTATAGATCGCCTTAGGGAGATCAGGCTACTTAATTTTCTTGGGTCGAGGCGTAACCAGATATGTTTTGTTGTTTTGCAGGTACTGCAATTTGGCATTTTTTTTTTTGTGTACAGAGGTTATTGAGCTGTTGAACTTGAAGGTAGTTAAAGGGGTACTTATGTTACAACGATTTGATCGCCAGTGTGGTGGCGTGCTTAACGAGTTCGTCAACTCTGCAGTTTCCTGAGATGTCTCTACGGACTGGCACCCAAAACAAACGAGTTTCGAACTGTCGTTAAGAGATATGTGACCTATAATTACTATTTTTGAGTTTAAAGAAAATGGTGCCGGGATCTAATCGCTGCTTGGGTATCCGGAAACAGACAGATATCTCGGACAGATTTCACGTTCCACCTTAGCCAAGGCTTCCCTAAGCGCCGTTACTTCCGCTTGGAAGACGTTGTAGTGATCGGGGAGACGAATGGATTTGCTTAGATTTAGACAATCCGAGAAAACTCGGCTACTTACGCCATCGTTTGTCTTGGATTCATATGTCAAGTGTATGGCTTTACCAAAAGTATGTTGCCGTACAACAAATCTCTTTCCGGAATAAGGGTCTCGAAGGTGCCTTCTGGGAAGTGTCGAGGTGAGACTTTGTTTTGGTAAGATTTCGACGTGTCCATAGGTATAATCGCGCCATTCAGAAGCAGCCCTCATGTGAATTGCACATTTGGTTGATATTTGCTTCCCAAAGAAATCCAAGGAGGTGAGGTTCAGGATAATTTCATGTACAATAGTGGGAGTGGTTTTGAGAGCTGCCCTGATGCAGATGTGGACTTGTGTCTGTAACTTACATGGTCTGTTGAAGTGGATGCCGACGTTTAGTGTAGGTCACCACTCAACCACGCCATATAAGAGGATGGATCTGATGGCTAAATACCGCAAAAACCAGGCCGACTAACCTTTTGCGTTGGTAAGTGATTGAATTTAACTATTTGTGTGATAATTCAGCAGAAAGCAGTTGAATATGACAGGTGCTGACTGACGAATACGTCAGATTGCTGCTGTTTCGACTGGTGCTGCTGTCTGAGAGCAATAGAAAATCAAAAAGCAAAATATTCAATCGATGTCTGCTGCAGCTGCTGTGCAATTCATCAGGGTTCGTTGTGTGCTTTTTCTTCGACAGTGGCTGGCGATTTTTTCATCACCTAAGTAGCAGAACAAATGAAAATCATCGCAGTTATTCAAACACTGCTTGTGACAGCGTTTATGATATTTAATGTTGAAGTATATTGTACTTCTTCGCTCTGCAAATATTGTCTTACAGAAGTGGAAACAACAGGGTCTACATGTTTTAAGCAACAGAAGCACATAAGTAACAGAATGACGATCTGAAGATGAAAATTTAACCATGAAGTTCATGTATATGCAGTGTATACTCTAGACTTTGTTCTTCGGGTGCAACGCATAGGGCCATAATTTTCTCTCTATTTTAAGAACCGTTGACTCCGAGCTATTACGAAGAGCAAAACCAACTAAACTAAAGATTGCTAGCAAGAGATCTAGCTGGAAAGGCTTGTGGTTGATACCGCAAGCCACCCCAGGCTGTAGCACCATTTGAAGAAAAACAAGAAACATGGCGGAGCATGTACCAGTGGTATGAGCATCCATAAAACCGCTTTAGATCATTTTTAATTCGCTGAGTGGACAAACAAGTTATTAGTTAAGACATAACACTGAATAGTAGGTGGAACATCAATCCCTTTAAGGTTCGCAAGTTACCATAAATTATTTATAAATAAAAATGTGTGCATCTGATATTAGAAAGCTTGATTTTCGTGTGTTTTTAAACAGAGTGTTAAGTTTGTACAATCATTTTAAGGTCAACACACTGAATCCCCTCCTAAACCCGATTAATATTTCCTAATTTGTAACGTGAACCAAAAATATTGCTTTACAATCGTCAATGGCTTTGTTTATTCCCTGGCACAACGAGAGACTCCTTTCTGTCTTGTATTTTATTCTTACAATAGCTTTAACATTTTATTTTCTATTTAAATAAAAACAATATAATAAGGGGACAATGACATAAACAAATTAAAAAACAACAACACATTGACACATTAATCAAATAAATATATATGCATGTAAGGTATATTCACATTCTTTGCAGACTGAATGATTTTATGTACACAATGATGGCGATTAATTTATAAAGAATTACATTTTTTTGATTTGATTTGAATTGATTTGAAAGATTTCATCTGTTCATTGTCAGGTGTATAGCGACAGCTTTTCTTTTGCAATTATTGTTCTTGATGTTTGACTTTTGTGTGTAATTTTAATAAATTAATCTGATGAGCAGGGACACTGTGGTCCCCATTTTGTTAATGAGAAGAAACAAACAAAACACAGAAAGAATCCTCACCCGAAATGCAGAAAGGATTATATTGCGTTAGTCTACAAAACTACAAAAAAAAAAAGATATGGCATTCACACAGTTCAGGAATGAAAAGGACATGCAAAGGAAATGATAGATGGCACTAGACATTTCAGTTCTAGCCACGGTTTGAGGTGAATGGTAGAGAGGACATGTATTACTGTGTGTATCTACGGGCAAATACGACATGTTTCTCGTTGTGTATTTCAGTTCAGTTCTTTTAGGTTTCTTTTTTCTTTTTATTTAACATATCTGAATGAGGAGAGCGTGTATTCAAATATTTGCGCTTGGATGTATTTAAGTAGGATATTATGTGTCTGTATTTACATGAAACTGGGTCAAGGATAATTTATCGAATAAACTTTGCATGCACCACAAGGTAAGGAGACGATTCACATTGCTCGCAGTAGGGGAGCTTCGCTTACATTTGTTTGCTAACGATTTCCAATGCGCTAGTAGTCTTGCCTTGGCACCAACTCCTACTGTCTGTTTCGTTGAAAATATTGTCTGTGATATATGGAATTGGAATTGGTCTTTCCGATTTTAGGGGGATGGAATTGGGTTGATTCAAAAGACGCCATGTCTACTTTGAAAATGTAGGTGTGTACGTTTGTGTGTCGTTTTGACGTTCAGAAGCTATCGAAATAAGGTCTTTGATTGGACAGACTTTCACGAATTTTTAACTATTATACGGACGGAAGACGTACATTGAATCAGAGATCACAACATGTCACATTGAAAGGCATTGCCTTAATTTTAATGCTGACAAGAATTTCTGGGCAAAATCATTCGCTTTCTAGTTAAATTTATATTAAATTGTTACTTAAATGAATGATAAAGAACTGAGAGAATACATCTCGACATAAATTGAAGACATTACACCATTATTGGTTCTGTTATACGGTTCTACTTTGACATCGTTATTTTGACGTCAAACCGAGATGTCGTCAGGATTGCCATTTGATCATTTAACAATCGCTGAAGGTGTTAAAACTGTGGAAATATACTTCAGGACATAGTGATTGCTGCATATATGTTTTGAGTAGTTAGAGCAAATTGTTGTCAACGACCAAGAGTCTATCTGAGTCAAGTTTGGGAAG
This sequence comes from Eristalis arbustorum, assembly GCA_916610145.1. Taxonomy (NCBI): domain Eukaryota; kingdom Metazoa; phylum Arthropoda; class Insecta; order Diptera; family Syrphidae; genus Eristalis; species Eristalis arbustorum. The sequence continues at coordinate 37,990,201 of OU744319.1, forward strand.
TTTTTAAGCAAATCGAAGATACTGGCTCTCAATCGAAAAGTACGCTCTACAGATACACAACAAGTACGGAACTGGCATTTGTCCTCCGCACATTATGACATATTTCGAATTTAGGTGGCTGCATATTGCTGTACGTAATTAGATATGAATGCCAATGGACCATATCTCTTTAAAAAATATGTAATCGTCACTGCCACCGTTAATATAGTCAAATGTTAACCATATTTTTTTTTATCTCGAATTGAACATATGAACACGGTTTTCTAATTCTTTAAGCATTCACTGTGAACGCATACACAAACCCAACGAAGAACGAATTAAAAATTATCAAATTTCCAAAATTATAAAATTGTTTAGCCAAAATTTCGAGTCGGTGAAGGCCACTTTAATGACCAATTTTATTGCAAAATGATCGTTAGTCATGCATTTGACAATGGGGCACGTGACAAAACGGCACGTTACAGAGCGTTACAAGCTGTCCTGCATTAAACCCTTGATCCGTGCAGATCTTGTCAGAGCAGATCAGAGTCAATATTGAACAACCAAAAATGATCCGTTTCGTGTGTGAAATATTGAGCGCAAGCAACCGAACGTTCCCGTTGTGAAAATATTAACATTAAAGGTTTCGCCACCAAACCAATAGCAAATTTTTCTGAAATGGTTTACTTTTTTCAAAGAAAAGCCCTTATTGGAAGCCATGAGGTTTCAATATGATGGTGGCATATACGACTTGCACATGTCTTCGATGGGTTATTGCGCGTTTTGGGGATTGTGGTCTAGCAAAGCAAAATCTTGGGATTTCAGCAAAAGATCGTAAACACTTGACACTTAGACAACAAATATTCGTCAATTAACTGCCGATCAAATTCACACGATCTCCTTAACTTCTCAGAACCGATACCAACAAGAATTTCCATACGAATACTTGAATGCGGTCGCAATCATCATGGCAAGATCAAAACCGTATATTTAAGCAAAAATGAGATCGAGGTCTTAATTAGAACCATGTTTTATTTAAATTTTTCTTTCGCAGTCACGTGATGTATGGCCCTGTATAAAGGACGTCAGCGTTATATCCGATCGGAGGTGATGGGGCTTTTTCGATTCTGGATGTATTGATATAATGTGAGTGCAGTGCAGTAAGCACTTCGTAACGCACCAACACGTGCTTTCAATACTTCACGAAGGGACCACCTTTTTTCTAGGCAATGTTTATCCATAGACAGAGGCTTTATCGGAATGAAACAATTTTGTTTGTACTGAAGTTGAAGAAACTAAGAACATTTTAAATACACAATGAGAACAATCAAACAAAATCTACACTAAAAGGACAGGCACATAGACAAAGTTACAAGACTAAACAAATACAAAACGATACAAGAAACAAGTACACAAAAAAACTAATTAGTATTATAAAAAGAAAAATCATAACTTACATCGATCATCTTCGTCTAGGAATATGTAACTTATCATAATAGAGCCTATAATGGCAAGTGTCTACAAAAAAAACAAAGAAACAGAAAACCGAAATTAAACATCGAAGAACAAAGCAAATGCTTAATAGAATATCAAACTTACCGCTAGAAAGCATTGTACACCAGAATGTATTACTTCAACTAATGGATAATCTAGTAGGCAATCATCTACACGTTCTGGCCGTATTGGACGGTACGGATCGTCGGAGGTTATATTTGTTGGATAGGTTGGCTTGCAGCCATAGCCGTTGACTTCAAACCATGAAACGCTACCGGTGCCAAGGTTCAATATGTCGCTGTCCTAAAATCAAATACAGATCAACATTGATTAGATGCAGTTTTTGGTTTTGTATGGGCATACGTACTCTGTCCAGCTCTCCAACGTTCAAGTAGAAACATATAAGGAACGAATTCCATCCGATCCAGATAAAACTCCATATTAAATACTAAAAGAGAAAATATTTACGATTAGAATTGATAGGTTTTATTGGGTGAGGCATGGGAAAGTCGTGAAGGTTTGATAAGCAACCATAAAGTGGATTTGAAAATCTGATGAAATAAGAAAATTTGATTCAAAGTCGAATCGCAATTGTGTGACTCAGATGGGACGGCAATCTCAGCTGATAATATCTCACATCTAACCGACAGCGCAGTTAGATAAGTGTTGTCTTGGACTGTTCGTCAAAACTTAAATTTTTTGTATGTTGTGACCTCATTGAGGGACACTGGGGCAGTTGTGTTTCTTAAGCTTACACCACAATTAAATATCTTATATAAAAATGTGAACAAAGAAAAACCACAAATTGATTAATATATATCAGATGAAATAATTTTATTTCTTTATCCTCGTGCTATGTACATTAGAAAATGCTAAACTTAGGGTGCCGAGATGTACCCCGAAATGATAGTTTTTCCAACTACTTGCGGCAGCTAACCAAATATTAAATTTTTATATTTGTCGTTAATTCGGTTGTCAATATGGCTTCATTATTTCTATTCTTCATATACCATTGTATGTACTATTTCAATAGCCTAAACGAACTTAACAACGCCACCATAGCTTTATTGCAAGCACAAACGGATTTCAATGTTAGAAGAAATCAAGTCCTAAGTGCGACTGCTTTCTGCAATTGACCACTTTTTCCTAATTTGACCCAAGTTCGACTTCAAATCTTCTGTAGGACATTCAATGACCATTCTACATGTAATGTAACAACAACATTTTCCTCATTTAACCACAGCAAAATCGGGTTCGAACCGACAAAAATCGTTGAAAAGATAAAACTTGACTTCGATCAAATGATTGGTTGCAAGATACCGAGAGCTTGGAATAAATTGAGTGTTAATTATCTAATATTAAACGCTATCCGCATGAGCCTCGTTTTTTGTATTCTCATACAACTACAATCTATCTCTTTTGCCTCTAGTGTAGATGATATTTTAAGTTTGACAATTCGCCACAGTTTGAATCAAAATACATATGTTAATCATTTACATTTTAAATTACGATAGTGTCACCAAACTTACTATAATTTTTTTAGGAGCAACATTTAGTACACGAAAAAAATATATTTTTGTTTACATTTGTTAAAAAAAGTAACATCTTTAATCATCATCATCGGTTGCAGTGTACAACATTCTCCTCCTTCATTTAGTTCGTTTATCAATTTCGATTGATTTCAAAACAATTTTTACAATTTTAAGCTCAGTATTGGGACTAACAATTTTCAAATAGTGGTCTTGATGAAAATGAATGGAAGATTAGAAAAAAGCCCGATCACAATTTTTATAAAGACCCAACACTGATTTCTCTATCCTGTCTCTTCTTCTTCTTTGATTGGCGCTACAGTCCGGGGTGGACCTGGGCCTCAACCAACATGCCTCTCCAGCCAGCACGATCTTTCGCCAGCTGCCTCCAGCTGCGCACACCAAGTTGGTTGAGGTCCTTTTCCACTTGTGTGCGCCATCTAGTGCGAGGACGTCCTCTGTTGCGCTGTCCCAATGGCTCGGTGTCAAAGACTCTTCGGGCCGGAGCTGTGGTGTCCATCCGCTCTACATGACCTAGCCATCTTAAGCGTTGGATCAGAAGACGCTTAACTAGCTGCAAACTGCTGTATAACCCGTACAGTTCGGGGCTGAACCCTCTCCTCCAAACGCCATCAACGCAAACAGGACCAAAGATCGTAGGCAGAACTTTTCTCTCAAAACAACCAGCTTCTTCATCCGCTTTCAATAGAGTCCATGTCTCTGCGCCATAGAGCAGGACAGGGGTGATCAGAGTTTTATATAAAGTCAACTTGGTGTTTCGAGAGATGGCTCTGTTACTCAATTGCCTCTTGAGCCCAAAGAAGCAGCGATTGGCAAGAGTAATTCTGCGCTTGATCTCGGTATTGGTGTTGTTGTCCGTATTTACTCCAGAGCCTAGGTAGACGAAGTCCTTGACTACCTCAAAGTTTTTGTTGCCCAATATGACGCTATCCTGTTTCATCGTGACCAAATCATCAACTGCCAGAGAATAGTGATTGCAGTGTCCCCGTTGATACACTATCTTTAAGAAGCTGTTATAACAGGTATTCACTTATGCAGAAAAAAGTTTCTATTCCCCCTCACATTTATATAAGTCAGACTACCCTTTAATACCATCAAATTGTATGAGCAATGGATGGACGTTTTCGTATGAGCTCTATTACTTGCAGGTAACTAACTCCGGCTCACCTTCTCTGCTCCTGCAGTGCTCTTGCCAGTCGTAGGTTCCTACACCTAGGAGCCTACTACTTCAGCGGCCGTAACGAGCTAAAAAGTGCCAGCATTGGCCAACTAAATCCCTTCATCAGCAGCACCAACTGGTTCCAGCGTTAGGAGAAGTCAATCCGCGTGGTATCACAATGGGCCTACTCTGGCCTAAGTGCGACCGCTCTGCAGCAGTCAGCCACTACTACCTAACCTAACTCCGGCTGCTAATGGCAATTCACGCAATAGTACTTACTATACTAGTATGATGCGAGTGGGAAATGACTTTGAAAAAGATCTTACAAAGGAATACGTTGCCACATAGCCTCTAACGAAATCATATTTTAGAAAGGACACATGTCATACATTTAAACGGACAACTTTAAATCAGTGAACAAGTTTCACTTACTATTTTTACTTTACTCTCCAATTATGGACTCACACAAGTGAAGACGAATCTTTATCAACTTGCTGTGCAAAATTGTTACTAAACGATCATGCTAGGTGTTAGTGGAAGACCAGATTCTCCTAGGACTGGTGCGCCATGCAAAAATGAGGGAGGAGAATACGTAAACAGTTGACACTTATGCATCCAACTCGAAAGTCTTGGTATTCTACGTCAGGTCATCAATATAAACAAACCGTCAAGCAAGCACAAATCACTTGATGCATATTTCTGACTGCAGGATATTCGAATATATTTTAATATTGCCTAACTAGCTTGTCCATGCTCGCCATGCTGCACCCGTCCTCAGCAGTTTATATAAATTTGTAACTTATCTATCCCAACCATTTGACATTTTTTTGTGCGATTGTGAAAGATGGTGACCAACCAAGTCTAGTTCACGAATGCGAGATTTTACAGTGAAAACTGCGCTCTCGTCTTGTTGACTATAGCTGGGCCTTATACATTGACAAGGTATTCGTGTTACCTTGTTTTCTAAGTAGCTACATTGTCAAGTATGCTTGCTTATAGGGTGGACATAAGACCACGCTTGTGGCAGCTTATGCAGAAACTTGTTAACAGAAGCAGCAACAAAGTACGAAACGGCTTAAAAAAGAACAAAGAATGCCATCTCCGTCAGAAACACGTTTCTGTTAATACATTTCGAATCTAATCAAAATCACCTTCAACTGAAACTAGCGATGCATTAGACCACAGCAACCAAACAATCAGCCTAAGCATTATTCAAAGAACGCATAGCCCATCTCTTATCGGGTATGACGCCATTTGTTTACCGACGCCACTGTCCCCCATCCTCTCGCTCACAATCTAAGGCACCGCCAAAGTATCGCATTCCGAAATAAATCCAAATCATAATATTGTGCCCCCTTCTGTATCAACACACTGTTGGCCCCGTTTGGAGAAGCAGCTCTGTCACAAACCCCACAGAAGTTTACACAACTTTTTGATAGCCCCCACGACAAGATTGGTTTCACCCTCGTCGTGGAGAAAGGGTTGAAAGCTAATAACTTCTGCACTCAACGTAATCGATTCCCGATTAGATAATTTCTGGTCTGTGGGTGTGGGTGAGATTAGACGACCAACGGCCACTATGCGTACATTGTCGATTGATGTTAGATAAGATATGAGTATATCTGTCTAAATATTCAATTTCCATTGTTACTAAGCTCTCCTCCGGTACTCGCACACATCGTGTGATGCCTGCTTGAAGGGGAAAGTAAGTCAATTGAGTGCATTGTATTGCGCAATTTCGAACTGCCCCTTTCTCGGTTGTTTAGTGTACCGCAAATGAGATAGACGCAAATGAAAGCAAGATTTTCGGGTCGTGCTGAATGGTGTAGACTTACTGTAATTATGTATTTCACTCGAAAATGATATGCTCCATAAAATCCAAAGATTACAAATATTATGTGTAGGAAATTAGCGAATATAGGTGCCCACATGTATCCGAGGAAGTCGAACACTTGGCGCTCGATTATGGTTATCTGAAACGAGAGAGAAAAAATTTACGTTAGCATCAGCAATTAGATAGAGTAGCAATGAAATTGAAATTACGTTGTTTCTTTAGTTCGGAATCAATGTACAAAAAATACTGAATTGGTGATACAGTGAGGGCAATTATTACCATAGATATAGATTATACCAAAATCTCAGTTTCCTTGATTTTCATTTGCATCCCTACAAATCACAGCGAATTTTACACTTCTCTGAAGTTCAATGGCGAGTCCTCGTTCTTCCTACCGAGAGTTTGCATTCTAAACAGCATTGATTTTTTCTGCTACATAATACAGAGTTCTACCACCTGAGTAAAGCACACAAGACGAAGTGCACTGCCTGTTGTAAAAAGTCAGTCGTCGGTGGTTGAAAATGAAATACAAGCGCCCAAGGTTGAGGATGTTCACAATTAAGAATGCAACCCATTTAAAGGAGACCACTCAACGAATCACTAACAGAGAGAAAGTACAGCAGTCGACAAGAACGAGGAGTACCGGCTGTGTAAATGCTAGTTTTAATCAACACCAGGCTTATTTCGTTGTCTACTCGTCGTTCTTTTAGGTACCGCCCTACTTCGTGCAAAATTGTTGTGTAGTGCCTCCAAGGCTCAAGGTTTATATTTTCCAAATGATATAAACTGGACCCGTGGCACAGGCAATAAGGATTATGCTTGTCTTAGAGAGAGTATGGACCAGATCACCTGATGAATTTTTGGAAGACGAAAGCATCTCCAACGACTGGAATATGTGCTACCAAGCTGGCTGAAGCCCTTCTCAACTTTTGTGGAACGTTCTCTATGGCGTTGTCCCCCTAGTGCAGAGTTGAAGTATCATTATTGTCATGGACGAGTCATCTTAGGTATTGAACCCATAGGTGCCTGGATTCAATCATATCGCTGAACAGAGCTTACCGTTTGTTGTTCATTATCCTTCTCCCATTACCAACAACGCAAACGGAACCAAAAATTGCAGAAAGGCGGACATTTCCCTCGAAATGGCCAAGAAGCAAAGCTTCTTCATCAACACTTGGGATTCTCCATGCTGACGCGTCATAGTCCAGGACAGAGCTAAGCAATGTGTTACATCAACTGACCCCATCAAAAGAACGCTCCATATTCCAAGTGTTCAAATAGTCATACAGGCACTTAAAAAACATACTGATTTCAAGATCACGTTGTCCGTGTTACAGCTACGAATTAATTGTTTTGTAATATTCACCCAAGATGATTTAGTGTCCAATTGGGAAACCACAACAGGATTTGAACACGTAGTCCGCAGATAGACCAACCGCTAACCTCTTGACAAATGCCTGGGTTTAATGTGCATTTTTAAAGTTTACAAATGAACTACTTGAAATGAGTTTTATTATTTTTTACGGTTCGGCGGTGAACATTTTGTTCCTCTTTTTTAAATGGTGTTACAGTCTGGGGTGAACCTGGGCCAACAAGCTTCTACAGCCAGCAAGATCTTTCGCCAGTTGCCTCCAGATACACACACCAAGTTGCGGAGGTCCTTCTCCACTTGTGTGCTCCATATCGTTCGAGGCGTTGTTCCAATGGCTCGGAATCGAAGACTCTTCAGACCGGAGCTGTGGTTTCCATCCGCTCTACATAACCTAGTCGTCTGTACATTGGATCCAAAGACGCTTAACTAGGTTCATGCCGCTGTTCAGCGCTTACAGTTCGTGGGTGAATCTTCTCCTCCAGACGCTATCAACGCAACACAGAATCAAAGATCGCAGCTCTCAAAATGACCGTTAGCAATTTACATGACTTAAACATACAAAGGCTTTGTCTTCAAGTCAAGTCGCATCCGTTAGGGACACCGTCCGTAGACACTGTGTCACCTGAAGTTTTGGTGAGTGATACAAGAGTGGAGGGATATGGTGTGGAACAGGCCATGTCAACCGATTCTACTTGGAGCTTGTTAGATTTTGAAAGGAATATTTAACATCGGGTAGAATGCCTATGATACTTAATTAAATGAGTCATGAATGCCCAATTGGGTGGTGGCCCGTGGCGTTGTGGGTATGTGCGTCGACCCCAACCTCGACGTCGTAGGTTCGATTCCAGCTCCGAGCGACAGAAATAATTTTCACGGCCCCACCTCTTTCGAGTCACTGACAATGCTCAAAGAGTATTTCCTGTCTAGAAAAAGCTTCTCAAACTTGGCCGTTCGGATTCGGCGTAAAACTGTAGGTCCCTTCTACCCGTGAGAGAACAATAGCAACGAGGGGTTGCTGAGAAGCTAGGCCCTGGCCCTCTATGGGCTGTAGCGCCACCCATATTATTATTATTATTATTATGAATGCCCAATTGATCAGTTGAACGTTGACTTCCATGCTTGTCTAGCACTTCAGAATTACGCCTAGAAATGGCCACTGGAGCAGAGATTCGATTTTCAAACCCACCATCATGAATTAGAGTATTTTAGGGAATTTGACAGATCTTTTGGAGCTGAATTGCTGCCTGGGACTTAAGCCAATTGGAAAAAACAGTCAATAAAAAAAGGTATCGATCGCTTCTGTCCGCCTTCAAGTAAATAGATTGGTGTCAGCGGAATCAATGAAGATATAAAACATGTTGTGGCCAAGTAAAAAACAACATGCACACGAGCCCCGATCAATGCTCTGTCTGCTCTCTTTACTACGCCACGCCTATGAATCGTAAAACTAAATGTGTTTTATGAAGATCCAGTGCAAAGTCTACTTAAAGCCCTAACGATTGACAAGGCTTATTCCGTATTTAAACATGATGTTCATTCAGGTGATGCGCTGCGTCATTCTCTACGTCTGCTAACCAAAACTTCATCAGTTCTGTCGTTTATTTTGCAACATAGTAACTACCACCCATACCAATGACATTGAATTCAACCCATATCCACCGACAACTGCCAATCATTCACGTGCACATTCTCGAATCCCCCTAAAAGCATTTTCCATTCTTCGCAGCCACACAAAGTTCCGGGTGCACTATAATTAATTCACTTTAAAATTGTTTTTATTCCTTTTCCGCTCCAAAACGTCCCGATATCGATTTGGAATCAATCCAACAATCCAGATTCATTTGAAATCCTCAGCGAAAGTTGAGACCACATTTAATAGAATCGTTTTCCCAAACCTGCATCTCCATTCGAGACCATTACTCCAAAACAGGTCATGCAGGAGATGTGCCCGGAATTAATGAGCGTTACGAAACAAAGTCAGATCGAAAAACGTCTGAGTGCTACCTGCACGTCATGCGCACACCAGATGACTGCCAATGAAGTGGTTCTTTGTTCTGTGCAGACGGTAAGCAGCTCCTTCTTCAATCTTAATTACATCAATCAACAGCAAATTACTTCATTCAACTCAAAACCGCTCAAGAGATGAGCAATTTTCCTCCGATTTTGGAACAACAATGCCGAACCACATATGGACCGGGAAAAGTCTCTGTCGACAGCGTCTGTATTCAATTAGACGGCGAACATCTGGCATGTGGACGGAGAGGACAGCCAACGCAACAATCACCGTCGTGCATATCAATTAAACGCAACATCAACACAACATCTTCAAGATTTCCTGGCAATTCAATGCGTTCGTTCTCTCACTCTGTCTCCGCCTGTGCGTGCGTATTTGGCGTGCATTGCACAAACCATCAGCGGCTGAATGCGTGTGCCTCTCATTCTGCACCAAGTGATGACCTCAATTTGCATGTTTTGTTTCCTTCAAAAATACACTAAGTTTCACACTTTAGACCACTTTAGCGCCGGCATTAGTGCCCCCGTTGTCTCGCAAATGAGAAATAATTCCATTCTAGGTCGGGTCGAGCTCGCTTGTGCGATGTGACGGTAGCTCGCCCTCTCAGCGACGATCTACTTTGTGGATCAAGCAATTTTCTAATTACACCAGTCGCATAAAATCCTCGCTAAAGCACACCAACCATACCCGCGTCTTCAAATCGAGATACAATCGATCGTGTATGGGTCTGCACTCTCTAGTGCTGGCGTCCCCAAACACAAATGTGTGTCACGTCAGACGTCGTTTTCGAAACAAATTTAGACGACGTCATCTTTATTTCAATCAGCGCAAGTGCTTCTGCACTTTTTGTTCTGAACTCACAAGTTCACTGGTTTCAGATAATTGTTGTGAAGTTTTCTTTGCGATGCATTGCAAGGGCGATGTGGAGGTGGAGACTGCCACAGAGTGTCGTCGGTTCAAATAAATCACGACTTGATCGATCGACTAATTTCATTTTATTTCCGTATAAATTGTGGAAAAGGGCTTAATGAGCGCCCACATCGACCGCAGAGCAGTGTGTGTTTCGACACCAAAAGGGAGATAAGGTGTTTTTGGGGTTTTATTCGAAAAACGTGCGTATGCCACAGCCAGTCGACAGTGACCTCATAACATGAGTGTGGTGATAATACGATCCCTCAAGCCAGTTGGTGGCTATAAATAGAAAATTTGAATTTAAAATAATTCGAGCACTTCATACACTCGTGAACCTTGAGGGGAATAATGCCTTCGGGGCTGATTTGTGCGAGACTTGAGCAACGTGCAAGTGTTCGTTGGGATTTCGAAGGAACAAATTGCCAAGATGTGTGATGTAATTCTCTGTCGCACGGATTTTGTTTTCAAAGAATGAAATAGCAATGCTTGATGAACAGCCTCTGCAAATGACAGGTGCAGGGGGACTTGATTAACGATGCTGTTTCGATGAAATTGTGTGCATTTTTCTGACATCAAGTGGAATTGTTTAGATTCCGTGGAATTATTTAGATTTTTGAGTAAATTAATGACGCGTTGTAGGTGGCAGAGAGTTAGGGTGATTGTTAGAACTGTGTTCATGATGTCATTTATTTGACATCTATTCGACGAAGGGTGAAACACAATTTATGTGTTCTGATCAAAAACGGATTCACATTTAACACATTTTAACTACAAACGACACGCTTTCCCGCTGAGCCCTCTTGATATCCTCTACAGCAGTGCTGGACAAATAGTCTTTCTATCGCGATTCTTAAGGGACCGCCGTCAAATCCGTCCATGTCAGACGTACTAGCCCTCAAAGAAGACTCTTCAGAGCTCAATTAGAAGAAAATGAGTGTGATCAGGGGACCTTCTGTATTTCACTGAAGTTCTATTGTTAAGTCGGGATCTTTTTTTACAAAGATTTCAGGAGTTATATGTTATAGCCGAAATGAAGGAGTGTCTACCAACCATAAATGAAACAATAATATTTTTAATGAAATTGAAAGGGAAGCCAGAGGAAGCCAGGTATAGATTCCTTCAGATGTGCTGTACAGGCTCTTACAAGTTCGAATCTTGCAGAAAGTGTCTTTAAGTTTATGAGCGGAGACAAATTCTTCTTCTTTGTGTGGCGCTACAGTTCGGGGTGAACTTAGCCCTCAACCAACAAGCCGCGGTCTCTGTCTAACTGTCTCCAGTTTCGCACACCAAGTTGGTTGAGGTCCTTCTCCACTTGGGTACGCCACCTTTAACGCGGGCTCCTTCTGTTGCGTTGCCCGACAGGTTCAGATTCGAAAATTCTTCGGCCGGAGCTGCGGTGTCCATCCGCTCTACATGACCTAGCCATCGTAGGCGTTGAACCCGTAGACGCCTAACTAGGCGCATGTCGCTGTACAGCCCGTACAATTCTCCTTCAGAACCCGTCAACAAAAAACAGAACCAAAGATCACACGTAGAACTTTTCTCGCAAAGAGGCCAAGCACTTCTTCATCCGCTTTAGAGATTTTATATGCCTCCGCGCCGTATAGCAGGACTGCGATGATCAGTGTCTTGTATAGAGTCTTGCATAGAGCCCTCTTCGAGAGACTTACTCAATTGCCTCTTGAGCCCGAAGAAACAGCGGTTGGCAAGAGTTATCCTATGCTTGATCTCGGTACTGATGTTATATGTACAGTTTATTCCGGAGCTGAGGTAAGTGATGTCCTTGACTACCTTGAACTTATAGCTGCCCATTGAGTATTAGCTGCCCATTGAGTATTAGCTGCCCATTGTGACGCTCTGTCCAAGACGTCGATGTTGTATGTCCTTTTTTGAGGACAGCATATACTTCGTTTTGCCCTCATTCACCGCCAGACCCATTTTAGCCGCTTCCGTCTCAATGTTAGCAAAAGCCTCACTGACGGCTCGCTGAGTTCTGCCAATCACGTCAATGTCATCGGCGTATGCTAACAATTGCACAGACTTCTGGGTGATCGTGCCTCTAGTGTTGGCATGTGAGTTTCGCACGATCTTCTCCAGGACAATGTAAAGAAATCACATGACACCTCTTCGCCTTGTCTAAGACCTTTTTTGACATTAAAGGCCTCGGTGAGTTCGATACCGAAGTTAAGATTAAAGAAGGAAAAAGAATTTTAATAAAGTAGCATAACCAAGGGGGATCCCGAGGTTTTGTAAAATGTTGATAGTAGTTCACCACATGGAAAAAGTCTGCATGCTCTATAGCAACTGCTATGAAGTCAAGGTAGTATATCCAGTCCATTCAATCGGGAGGTTGTGAATGAAGGCAATCAGCGTGATCACGTAAACAACGTTTGCTATGGAAGAGGCCTCGGAGTCTACAGCGATGACCATGAATTGTGAATGTGCGTTTTTGTTGATCTAAACCCAAGTCTGATTCTTTAACATTAGATCGACGAACAGATAGACTCTTTCAAAGTAGACTTCCATGTCCTCTTGGACGATGACTACGGCATCTCTACCAATATGATGCTAAGCCGCACCAGGCTTCCACAATAGTTTACACAATAACCTGACGTACAGATGCTGACGACATTCGTCGAATCTCCTGGATGTGCAAACGTTCATCTTCATCCACACCCTTGACGGTGCGAATGGTTATTAAAAGTCAATGACCCATGCACTTCTCTTCTCCTTCGATCGGCTTGATCCAGATATCGAAAGTACAGTGGGGAGGATCTGCTTGGTTGGAAGAATAGTTGATGACACTCCGGACTTCTTCTTTTTTGATTGGCGCTTCAATCCCTAGCGTGATCTCTGGCTAGCTGCCTCCAGTTGCGCACACCAAGTTGGTTGAGGTCCTTTTCCACTTGTGTGCGCCATCTAGTGCGAGGACGTCCTCTGTTGCGCTGTCCCAATGGCTAGGTGTCGAAGACACTCCGGACTGCTCTGCAGAATTCACATCCTAAACTTCCTTACTTCAAGACTCGTTAGACAACCGAATGTATACTTCTCCAGAAGGTAACGTAAGGGGGAGTAGGTAAATGAAATGAAAAATAGGCACTATTAGTCTCGGCCGTCTTCAAAGCAGTGCCAAAACGATTACAACCGCGTGGTAACACAGTTGTCCCACCCTGATCTAAAAGTGACTGTTGCATGTTGACATTCATCTAAGCTTAACCTCCGCATGGGCGTAAGACTCAAACATTAAAAACAAAGAGTACTTTGTATGTTGGCTGCATAAGTTAGAGACCAGGAATTGTCAGAACCTACGATCGGCAACTTACCGACGGACTCTTCGGTATGCTAACGTCGAGTTAAACGACATGTAGTTGCTTTACCGATCCACCAACAAAAAAGTAGCTGAGCTCATCAAATAGTAGTAGGAGCAAATTCAAAGCCTTAGAGAAAGATCGCTGCGGAGTGTAAGCTAAGGATTGAAGGAAAGTCTTTTGCTAGTGTTACTTTTCTCTCGTTTGAAAACTTCCACAACGAAATTCCGAAAATATTGCTGAGACACACCCAAGCAATTTGTCAGTAAATATAATTCGCAAAAGATCCGTGTGAGCATCCAATTTTATGGTCTTCTTCACGCTGACATCGTTTGGATTGTTGGTCAACTGTCGGAAGCCCGTTAAAGCCCGTTGAAAAGACTACAATCTGTAACGAGTTAGCACTGTAAGAAGGAGTTCACAACAAAAGAGAATTTTCTTCATATTGATTTTCTTCAATGTAATGAGGTAGGTAAGGCGTTAACAAAAAAGTATGGAAAAACCATGGAAGAATCTAAAAAGACTAATTGAGGGCGGTCGCAAGACAGCTTGAACTTGACGAATAGAAGCATCGTATCAAGGATCATCAAGAATGGAAGGCAGCATGCATTAGCTTAGGCTCACGTCCTTCAGTTGTCACTATTCCCAACCCTATCGTGGAAATCCGCAGTAATCACCGCAGCTCCAACTCTACTTATGTTCTTCGAATTTGATACTAAGCTATGACAGACAATTCATGGAACAGAAACATAAGAAAGACTTTCTAGACCGACTTCCACAACAAACACTCAGCTTAATGAAGTAGTCTTGTCTTTCATCCCATTTCTTCATCAAACATGTAAATGGTTATATCTAATTAAAGTCAGTGATGGCATTGTCTAGCTTTACTCTTTGATGAGGTATTATAAGCTTCAACCACCACCCCTTCCCAAATCGTGCAGTCTAGTGCATTCACGTGCATGACCTTGCTTCTCATTGACCTAAGTCCTTGCAGAACTAAAACCAAGCCACTGTCAAAGTATAGAGCAAGCGTCACACCCCACATCTTCTCCAAACTCTTGAGCTATTAATTTAGAATATAACGTTAGTACAGCGCACAGTCCGATAATCAGTCATAGTTTCAATTTAATTTCCACGAAAGTCATTAATCGAATGAACGTCTAACAAAGGAACATGATGTCATTAACGATCATTTAATCAAAACTGATTAAATTAAAACAAAAACGAAACAACCAAACATGCCCAACACGTTTTTAAAATTAATTGAAAGCAATTAGTTGACTTGATCACATTCACACACTCTGCCGAACGGAATTACGTGTAACGCCACAGACACGGCCGGTCGTCGCCGTATCTTCGAGCACAGCGTCAAGGCGACAGGACTCCACGTCCTAGAAATGCTCTTTCTTTTGCACTTTTCATTATGCATGCGAAAATTTATCGCATTCCATTAATTTTGTTCGACGAGCAGGCGAGGTAGGGCGGGCACATAGACTTCCCCAACACTTATCGAGTGCCTGTGGTGGCAGCAGTGCCAGTAGTTCGGGGCTTGGGTCAAGGTCATGTTCTAGCTGGCAAATCAATACCAACTCGTGGAGCGACTCTGTAAAAGCAATGAGAACGAAACACTTTCTACTTTAATGACTTTCAAGAGCCGCACACAATTCGATTATGACTGCTTTTAAGAATGACGACAAAATGGAAAGCACTTTGGACTGACAATCAAAGTCAGCCGAGCAGACATTGACAGATCCACCGGGGAGCGTCTATTGACAGAGACTGATTAGGTTTTTAATTTGCCTGCATTGTAAAGCGGATAAAGACCTCACTCAAGTCGATTAACTTGATTCCATCTATCGGAGGCGCCATAAACCTTCCTAATCCAACCCTGTCACAAGCCGAATGACATCATCCGACATCGGTGCGGAGCGTTTGTTATGATTTGCTTGCTTAAACACTTCGTTCCTCCTTCTCTCGTTCTAGTTGTGCTTTCATGTTCCAGTTATGTACAAGGGTAATTAAACCCCGAATCAATAGACAGAATTAATGAGGTCGATGAATTTCGCAGGCGTACATATGTCTGAATGCTCGACAAAGTACCTCAACCATGCCGACGTACTTTGAGCCCTAATAAATCCGTGCCATTACGATGAAATATGAATAATCTCTGGTTAGCAATCTATTACGTAATTTTATAGATCATTCATGTTTATCGTGAGCGTGCTGATGTCGACGAGTTCTGAGCGCAAACTGTGACACCTTCTGCTCGTGCGGTTGACTGCGTCGCAGTCGGCGAGTGTGTTCACTTAATTCGAAGTAATGCCTCGTTTGTGCTGTAATTGGCCAAATTTGGCGGAAAACATGTAAACAAAATTGTATCCACTGGGAACCATTGAAAGTCAATCGGTTTCTCGGAGATTCAGTGAAAATACATGAGTTATTGACTTTGAAACTGATGTGTCTGATGACCACACACCACAGATTTAATGGCTTTTGTTGCTTTCGACGTCCAGACAAAGAGCTCTGCCCTCGCCTCAGATAATGATCGGTTCTTTCGTGACGTCTCGTAACGAGTAACTGGTAGTCAAGATTTTATTGGTTATTGTGTTGCGACGGCAAAACAACTCAGAAAACATGTTGGACGTGTTCACATTTACGCTCCCTTTCATGCTACACTCGCCACAAAGGCTCGACGCCACGGCATAAAACGTCTCTCGACAAAGAAACCATGCGATGACGCAGATCACTCGCCTGCCCCACCCTTTCACCGGATCTGGCAAGAAAATCAAATTCTTAATGCTGCCGATGATTCATCCCTCTCACATCTATCCATTGTTGCCAGTGAGCACGAGTGAATTGCTGATGTGCAAAACTTTATTCTGTGTATGCACTGCAGTCCCTTATCTCGTGCCAATATCGCTGATCGTCGCGTTTGCTGAGAGTTTTGTCGGTTTTGCTTTTCACGAACTCCCCTCAAAGAAGATTCAATATCGCTCTCGGATGTTTGCCCTTCGAAGCTGAACAAGATACATTTGTTGAATACCAATTGCGAATGGGAAACTAGTCGTACGGTGAGAGTCTGGTCGTGTTTTGCGCGACTAATCATCACTCCGGCCGCATGGCATTCACCTTTGCAACGATGCAACTCGGTTCCACTTCACCCAGATTTTCCCATCACTTGAATCCCACAGATGCAGCCATTCACACTTCTGTGTGAAGATAGCAAAGCGGCGGCAACTGCAATGGCAAGCGGCAACTCGCTTTCCAAAGTCGAGCAGTGCTCCCCAAGAGACCTCGGTGCCCCCAATCAATGCCACCGCTGCATGCGAGGAAATTTAAATAAATTTTTCTGTATTTTCCCTTGAACAAGGGCTTTGTGTGTGCTGCACCATGGGAAACCATCAAGCCATCGTGTCGCTTCCCCGGTCGTCCGTCCGTTTTTGCGCGAAATCAAAGTGAAATGAAGTACACTTTAATGAAAATTAAATTAGTTTCACTTGCACGCAAGACCGGGTGGGACGACACGGCGGGAGAGATTATGAGGGCGACTTTTGTTTTTCAACAGGAATCCGGATCATTTGACAAAAGGGGTCTAGTCGTCGGGGCTACTTCGTTTTTTCCTCTTTTTTCGTCTCATCTTTTTTTTTGCAACGCCTCCTGGTTGCATTGCCCGCGACCGTGTGAGTAACTGGCCGGGCTTTTGTTCCTTTGTCCGATCCAGTCAGTGTCACATATCCATCGTCGTCGCCAACCCCATTTGATAGTTTCGATGATACGGGCTGGTTTTGCGCACCAGCAGCGGGAGGGATTGAGCCGCAGCGGCAGCAATTTAATCCGGCTACCAGGGGCTGGCTAATGGAATTAGCGTCTCTATTGACTAATTTATTTAATTTGAATGTTTGATGGTGATGATACTTGCGCGCCTACCCGTTGAGATACGATATGACCGACGGCTGTGGGCTTATGGTTTATTGCATGCAAGCTTGTGTTAACTTAATTATGATTGATTAAGATGTTATGCCTATCCTCTTGAGAGGACAAAAAAACAATTGTCTCCACACGAGCATAAATTTTTGACACGGCTTCGATGGTTGACTTCCATGAATCTTGTCATATTCGCGGAGAACGGAACTTTGGGTGGCCGCTATTAATTATCATTGACCACTGTAAGCGGGTTAAGTGAGCGAATTCTGTTGAAGGCCAAATAGACGAGTCCAATGGGTGCAGGGCTATGAGCTTTGATAGGTATACGAGTGACCAATAATCTGCGTCAAAAATATCTATGATTTCAGCATGATGTCGTCGGTTGGGAATTCCAAGGGCCGGACAAATAGGAATTCTTGGAAATTAACAGTCGAGATGTGCCCCGTAAAATTTCAGTAAAATCTCCCTCTTAAAATAAGTACGTATCCATGAAGGCAGAGACTGAGTAGGCACTTTTGTTCGCTTTCAAGACTGGAGGACCTTACTATGTTTTTGATTTGATTTGAAGTGAAGGGAATGTACGAAACACATTTATAACGTATCTTTTGACGTGAGCAAGATGTTTTATAATTTTTAGAAACGATTTCTCATAGGCTTTTTCAATTTCATTTCAGTGAAACTGAGAATGCACACGTTTGGTTTTTGATTTAGCAGGAAATAGATCGACGTGTGGTTGCTCGTGGTGTTGTGGGTATGTGCGTCGACCCCAACCTCGACGTCGTAGGTTCGATTCCTGCTCTGTGCGATGAAAACAATTTTCACGACCTCACCTCTTTCGAGTCACTGACAATGCTTAAGGAGTATTTCCTGTCTAGAAAAAGCTTTGCAAACTTTGCCGTTCGGATTCGGCATAAAACTGTAGGTCCCTTCCATTCGTGAGAGAACAATAGCACGCACAACACGAGTGGTTGCTGAGAAGTTAGGCCCTGGCCCCCTACGGGCTGTAGCGCCACCCATATTATATATATACAATGCTGATCATGCAGAGTTTTTATTGTTCAAGACAAATTTCAGGCCAACCTGCTGTTTTAGTTTAGGTTACTACCAACGAAATAGCCAAACTTAGACCATTGTTGGTCCATTGTGATACCCAGTGCCTTTAATTTGATCCCAACTACAAATGGTGACAAGACCAGATTTGACAACCAGATAAAACCACATTAACCTTGTTTTCACTGAGTTTCGAAGCTGGGACCCCTAAAACCAATGGTCAGTCCGCCATTAACCTGATGTTGTTAACGAGATCGGCTTTATCCACCTTTTCAGTCCAGGGCTTATGTTTTGTAAAAAGAAATGCAAATAAGTCTCAGAAACGTCGATTCCGCTCCGATCAGCGGAATTGGGTATTGCCAAAGAGTCAAACCGTCTTAGCAGTTAGAATGTGGACCTGCCTCCGTATAAGGTTGTGCTGACATAAGAGCCTGACGAGCATTGGTAAACCTCTCGAGTTCACGAGTTGAACGATTTTGGTCTTATCAAAAGATTCACATTTATTAACATGTCAGAAAGCAAAATTTATGTTATAGCTGTCACCGATGTCACCGAAATTCGACACCATGGACATGGCGATCTTACAACTTGACATCACTCGATTATTTTCTCGGGAGCTACGTCAAATCAAATCCTCAATCTACCTTAACAAGCTATCCACAATGGACGAGCTGAAGATCAACACTCCCGACGCGACTACCGGGAAAAAAGTCGCGCGTATTGGTTCCATCCAAGTCATTTGAATGATGCCATATTCCGTACACAATGACAAAATAAAATAAAATAAATGAAGAATCCACGTTATATATCTGTAGCGATATATTGTGAGGCTAGTCATTCTTGTCGTTGTTATTTGAGGTACCAAAGATGGTGTTTTGGTGGCCCTTGGCGTTGTGGGTATGAGCGTCGACCCCAACCTCGAAGTCGTAGTTTCGATTCCTGCTCTGTGCGACGAAAACAATTTTCACGATACCACCTCTTTCGAGTCACTGACAATATTCAAGGAGTATTTCCTGTCTAGAGAAGGCTTCTCAAACAAAGCAGTTCGGATTCGGCATAAAACTTTAGGTCCCTTCCACTCGAGAGAGAACAATAGCACCTGGCCCCCTATGGGCTGTAGCACCACCCATATTTTTATTATAAAGACGGTGTTTCGTGGCGTTGTGAGTATGTTTGACGACCCCATCGCACGTGTGTCGAAGTTATTCCTGGTACGACAAAATACTTTTTAAGGCCCCACCTCTTTCGAGTCACTGACAAAGCTCAAAGAGTACGCCTCTCTAGAAAAAGCTCATCAGTTGGGAGTTGGCTTAAAACTGTAGGACCTATCGACTAGTCACAGAACAATAACACGCACAACATGAGTGGTTGCTGAGAATAGAGGCTCTAGCACTCTAAGGGCTGTAGCGCTATTGTCATCATTAGTGGACGGAGAATTGTCAACGGAAATGCAAAAGTGGGACAACGATCACCAATTTGGTGTGTTTTTTGGAGGGCAGTGCCACTGTTCACATTTCGATTCTTATGGAAGAACAGCTGTTTCTGTGAATGTTGTGCGATTTCAATTGACTTGCATCTTAATTGACTAATGAATTTTTCTTGATGCGTCATGTGCATGTAGGCCAAGCTTTTTTGTAGGAGGAATGAAGAGAGAATCTTGAGATTTTCTTCCTCTTCAGCTTTACAAGATTTTGGGGTTAGATCGGTGGTCCTCTACAAATGCGTTAGTTGATAGTAAAATATACAATGACCTGTTTTTTTGAAATTCCACAACGAAAAACAAAGTGACAGAAAACAGGAATCAGTATTACTTTCTTGGAGGATAATGTTTGCTTAGACTTAAAACTTTTGAAATGACATCTTCTCGTTCAACACAAGCATATTTCATGAACAAGTTTCGGGAAGCAAGCAGCAGCAAGCACAGCCATGAGACTCAAAACACTTCGATTGTGGTCCGAACTCAACACTGGCCACTCAACCATTTTCAAAGAATTCAAATTCCTTCCTGACGACACCGACCGCCTACTACCCCAGGCCATCTTCGAAAAGAAATTCTCAATCAGTATTCCTTCCAGATCGGACTGGATGACTGACATGCAAACACTGAAGGATCCTCTGCGCATCTTCACAGATGGGGGTGGGTGCGGGTGTCTATTCACAAGACCTCAACATTGCTATCTCCGTGAAGCTCCCTGATCACTGTAGCGTTTTTCAGGCTGAAACCATAGCGATTAAAGAGGCGCTGTCTTGGCTTAAAAACAATGTGATATCAAAAGGGATAGCACCATCTGTTCCGATAGTCAGGCCGCCATAAAATCCCTGGACAATGTCATGTTCTACTCTAAAACATCTTAATTGTAGGCTGTCTCTTAACGAGATGGGCGAGCATTTTAACATTCACCTCATGTGGGTGGCGGGACACTGTGACATACCAGGTAACTGCAAAGCCGACGAACTCGCTAGGTGTGGTACAACCTCATCCCTATCGACAGAAGGGGTACCACCTTTCATGCCGATCACTACAGCCTATCATCTCTTAAAGATTCATACAATTAAAACCACCAATGACAAATGGCTAGAAGGCACCACCTGCCTTAAAACAAAAGAAATCTGGCCATCACTCAACCTAAAACTGTCACTCAGTCTACTTGGACTCAGCAAGCCCTCATTAAGGACCCCCATAGGAGTCATAACCGGGCACTGTGTAATTGGCACTCATGCTCGCAGGATTGGTGCTCCATATAATGATTTTTGCAGAAGCTGCATGGATGAAGAGGAGGAAGAGAACACTCATCACCTTCTCTGCTCCTGCAGTGCTCTTGCCAGTCGTAGGTTCCTGCACCTAGGAGCCTACTACTTCAGCAGCCTTAACGAGCTAAAAAGTGCCAGCACTGGCCAGCTAAATCGGTTCATTAGCAGCACCAACTGGTTCCAGCGTTAGAAGTCAATCCGCGTGGTATCACAATGGGCGTACTCTGGCCTAAGTTTGACTGCTCTGCAGCAGTCAGCCACTACAACCTAACCTAACCTAACCTTCGTCCCATTGAACAACCTTTGACGAGGTGGTCGGACCACGTCCAAAAACTAGCTGCTTAAATCCTGATGAGTTAGAGTCTATGGCCGAATGGCGTGGAGATCTTTATTGCACGCTTTACCCCCGTGACCCATTTAGTGGATCATGATGATGAAGTTTCAATGCAATGATACATAAACTCCTTACACTTACTCATTGTTGCTGGCAAGATAACTTCCTGATGAATTATAATGTCTTCCCCGAAATTCGTTGAAAACCAGTCAAATCAAGTTGGATATCGTCTGCCCTTACACCTTGTGTACATTTGACTTGAACCCTATCCATCCAGGCATAAGTTTTCTCTGAAGGGCTTCCGAGAAAATCAACCGATCAACGAGTACACACGACGCTCATAAGCAATTCAAAACTTTTTACATCGCTACAAAAACTACAACACGTTGTCACCCAATATCCGGTGAAGGACACTCCGGAGAAAAAAAAAAATAACACAAAAAGAATTTCATAACATCCTCAACAATACCAAAAGTTACAAGAAAGAAAAAAAAAATAAACAAAAAACCGACGTTAATAAAACATTTGCTTCAGCAACAGGAAATCACTGTCGTAGGCATGCAGCAGCAGCACACTGGGCATTTTGTTTCATATCGACGGAACACCCGAACCTCGTTGTTCTTGCAACAACTATTTACAGCGGGCCACTTGAAAAGCGTATCTCCCTGCCGTCCTCTCAGATTGCGGATAAATAAAACAATTCAACATAGATACAAGATACAATAAAAACCGTAAAAAGATACATATTCATGCTTATCTTATCGTTTTCGGAGTGAGTTTGCTCAAGAGCACGGTGCGGCACACGACGGGGCGAGCGGCCCGTACATCGGGGCAGTGCCAGTCGGGGGGATGTTCGCTTGAATTCAGGGCAAAGAGCCAAAAAGCAAAACAAAAAAGAACACATATTCTAGAGTCAGCTTTGAAAGCTGAGAGATACATTTGCTTGCATATTTTAGAGGGTTCATCATATTACGTCTCGATGCAGTTATTTCCTGAGGGAGACCCCGGGTGAAGCCATCAAGCGATTTGTCTGCTTGGGAGAACTTTTCCATTTACGCTTTCATCCTTTTAACCGAGCGTGTGTGTTTCTGTGCGCTTGTACTTTTGTCATTTTTACACAGGGTGACGGTGGGGATGACGATGAGACAGTCTCGAAGGTTAACTTGTGGTTCCGCTTGGCTTAATGAATAAATCAGCAGTGTGGCTCAGTGTGACAGCAGGGTAAAAGAGAAGCAGAACATTTGATTTCGAAAAATGTTCAAGGCCGAAGGGAAAATGTCGTTTTTTTTTTCACCACCGACCATTTTGCATGGAATTTCCACGTCACCCTGTGGTAGTTTCCCCATTGTTATCAATTTATCTGACTTCCGATGCTCGCTTGTCCCCGCTGGTCATTTGCCATCGACTGGCCAGCCAAAAGGGTTGGAATGTGTCTAACATTATCGGCCGTAAGAACTGCCCATGACTTCATTGCACAGACAATTTAAAATTGAAGAATGCAGTGGGAATGCAGAGGCGAACGAAGTACCGGCCCACATCTCCTCCTGGGGCTCGCCCTAAATTGGATTCGATTCAAATTTTGTCACAGACAAGTGGTCATCACGTCATGGAACGAGGTCCTTTGTCCCGGAAGCTCAACTTCTTTCCATTTCTCCTTTGTTTCACTCTTTCTATTCCACTTGGACCTTGGAATCTATTTGTTGACGGCTTGTGCTTGTGCACAGAAAACCAAACGAAATCGATTCGCTTATCAACGTAGCGAGGTATCTGATGGGAACGGGGAGACGGCTCTCACACACTCAATCCACAATCCATTTGAACAGACGATAATGGCTTGAGTAAATGTTTTCAAGTTCACGATGTAGATAGGCGGCTCTGCTCCAAGAGGAACTGCCACAACAACGCACGACGTGTGTTTCGTAATCTGCGGTCAGCTTGTGTGCGTTTGTCAATGTGTACTCCAGATACTCAAAATCCACGGGTAATGTTTCAATTGACGATGGATGGGATTGAACTCGAGCCCTGGACACTGGCGATTGATTTCACAAGAGTCCAAGCGATGTTTGAACGGGTGATGTGCTTGCAGAGGGAACGAGGAAAGAAGCGAGACGCAACCAACGAGTGGCTTATTTGCCTCCAAATGGAATCCGGTGTAGGTCCTACGTGATTGGAATGAAGCATTGTGTAAATGCGTCCTCCTCCTCTATTTCGACTGAAGTGAATTTCGAGTTCAGGAAAAGCCAGGAAAGGCACGTTCTTTGGATTTTATGAGTCAAAGTAGAACCTACTTCTGGGATTCATGTTTACGTGTTGACTGACGGATTGCTGTTGAGTGGGTAACTCAGTTTTAAAACACACTTCCTTTGTGCTCAGGAGTGGGAGACATTCTGTGGTGTGATAGGGAGGGGGATGAGGTGAGATCAGTAAGTTTTTCTTTAGGGCTCACCATACAGTCGCACAAACACATCAAAATTCGTCATTGAGTGGCAGAGGAGTGTATGTAGAGTTTTATGTTTAAAATGCATCGATTATAAGTTTCTAAGTTGCCATATTTTTGTTGGACAAACATTCACGGCACGACCCAGCGGAGAGAAAGTCTTCATTTCCCTGTTCTTGTCGAAAGCAGGAAATCTCAAAGTTTACAAATATAGAGAGGTACGTCTAATCGAAACAAATAAAACGCTGTGTTCGAAGAATCGGGGTAATGTCTGGCTGTACACAACCAAAGTACGAACTTTTCGGTGAATCATATCTCTGTGTGTTGACAAATTAATTCGAGTTTATTAACAAACCTCATTTTCCACAACGCGAACAGTTTCACTACTATGACTGAGTTAGATGTCAGTTGAAAATACTAAAAGTGCAGAGAAAGTAATCTCCTACGTGTACCAACTAAAAGATGAGAATGGTAGCGGTTGTCCGAACGACGGGCCTATTATGGCTCTATTTGGTAATTTTAACGGGTGATTCCAAGCTAATTGTTTCTACTCTTATGATGAAGGGTGGTTTTTTCTAAAGGAGAACTTTAATGTAAACATTGTTAGTGTTCATGAAATTGAACTTATTTGACAGATAAGTTTTAGGCTTTAATGCTTGGTTTTCGGGCACGTAACCGTAACTTTTTGCCAAATAAAAGCATTTGAACAATATGTAGTAGTTGTGCCGCGCCACACTGAGTCTTCTTCTCATGAGGGACCGACGATAGAGAAATATCAAAAAAGATGTCACAAAAAACTGCTTTTCGCTTCTAAAGAATACCCTTTATTACATTGACCATTGAACTCGAAGCGTATTTGAGAGCTTTATATGTGTAGAAACTGTATTCAAATAAATGTGTGCGTTCAATTCACGTTAAGTAATTACAAATCGGATGTGCTCATTTGCCACTCTATGGTTCAACTGGTTCAATAGCCATCAATCAGTACTTTTAGCAATATATCCAAAGAAGAGTCGATTAAAAGCCTGCTTCTAAGCATTGCTTGGCACACAGACAATTAAAAAAAAGTACATAGTGCACGAACTGCCACCACAAAGTCTGCGATTAAAAGTGAGTTTCCTTGATAAATCAACCACGATGTTAGTCCATATATTATTGTCGATCAATGGTGGAAGTTCATGCTTTGTACACTTTTATGAAAGAAAATAGAAGGAAGGCCATTTGGAAATGTTGAACTGAGTGTGCTAGGTAACACATTCAAGTAACTAGTCAGAGTTCATCTCTGGCACTTCGATAGGATCATAAGCACAAGGATGCGGTACTCAGTGTTATCACGTGGAACACAACATTTGATAAATTTGCTGGCTTCAAGGAAAGACACACATTATCAATGGCAGAGCCGCAACGTCACCATAGGCACATATGTATACTTTTGAAGTAGTCAAGATCTTTGTCTACCATATCAATTGCTGAGCTTTTTTTGAGCTCAACAACCAATTAATCAGTAGAGCCCTCTCTTGAAAGACAAGAAAACTGATTTTATACAAATCCTGGACCACTTGGTACTTTTGAGAGAGAAGTTATGCGGGCAATCTGCCATCCACACAGAACTGTAATGCACTGTACAGAGATATGGGTGCCTAACCAGAAGTCAGCGGATGTTACGCCAAAGTTGGTTAGGCCATTTAGAGGGCTTGGACAAAACGTCTCCAACCCACAGAATGTATTATTTTCTTTGCTATGACAGGGTTGGTGGTATGGTCGAAAGTCTACATACTTCGTCCTTGAACTGCAGCTTCTGCAAGAGTGGCTATGCGGTTGGCGTAGAAGAAGTGCACGTGTGTATGACACAGCTAAAAAAAAGCTCCAACCAACTAGCACACGTCTCCGACAGAATCTGACTACTTATGATAATTTCTTTGAAGATGCTATAGCGCCTTCACTGTTAAAGCTGCTTCTAGGAATTTAACCCGTCGGCACTAGCATCATCTGCTGCATTTGAGCGGTATTTGTCTTCATCACCATTCAATAATCGCAAGATAAGTCTGTATAACAATGGCTGCACTTTTAATTGCAGTTGTTGTCTGTCGTTCCGTCCCGTCAAATGAAAGGTCATTGTGACCTACAAACCTAAGCTTGACAAACAAGTTTTAAGAATAATAAATCCTTTGTTAAAGAAGGTTCTCGTCGTAAACATTAACTTATTTTCATGCCTCACCTTTTTAAAGATCAACTGTCTTAATCTAGCGGTGAGTGAAGGGAATCAAAATCTCCGTCAAGTTTCCCGCCCTAGTACATGGTTTGATACCCCGTAGCACATTGTGAACGAAGTTTCGACTAGATAGCGATGATTTCCATACAATTTCAAGCTGACTGCTATGTGACATGTTATTGTTGTACAACTCGCTGCGGAATTAGCCCTTCTTGACAAAAATGTACGTTTTTGTAGGTTCGGCAGCACTTCCGAACCTCAAACTAAACGGAAGACATTATGCTACTGTCATGGTAGGTAACCCCATTCAATCTACTCCCATTGACGAGCATGCTTCCCTTAGCAATAAAAAATAAACATAGAACTGGCCAGCGTAAAACTCCATCCCACATTCCAGCTATTGACTCCTCGTGACACCGTGTCATTGCTGTTGATTGTCCTCCAGTTAGAAGTCCTTAAATAATTCAGGCCCATTCAGACTAATGGAGTTTTTACGCAAATTTTAATCGATGACACAAGCCCCAAATTTCCGAGGGCGTGTCATGTCCCCCATTTGTTACCAAATCCACCACCAAACCATCCCGTCCTTCATAACATCCGGACACCCACTCCTTGAACGGTTGCGTGATTGAAGGCCAGCCCTTCTCACACTGAACTCAACTCACGTGACTTTAATTGAAAGCCTAATGGCGAAAGGTACAAACATACCAGTCACTGCTGCCGACAAGCACCCCAAGTCCGTGGAGTTCCCACTAATATCCCCCCATAAACTGACGTAATTATGAAACCAACTCATCCTTAGCACCCAGTCAAACTTTTGACACATAGTAAACGTCAGTCTTATCTCGTCTGTCCCATTTTCCTTGCAGTCGAACACACAACGCACTCCAAGGGGTAGGACACATTTATAGCAGTTTTATTAGACGACTTTTATGACGAACACACCCCCATTCGAGTGCAGCGTCGTGCCATATTCTCCGAAATTGCATGAACTAGACTCGGTGAAGGAGAAACTAAAGCAATAAAAAAAAACTATTCACATATCATCAAGCATAAAGGTCTGCTGACATTGGTATCGCTCCTCTTTAGCTCCACATGCGAGTGTGTATGCACGATAAACCAAACAAAAACCGACCAAGGACCCCGCACAAATGACTGCATTCTCATTCTCATTCAACCTGAAACCGATTGCAATCGTTGAAATCGATAGACCACCGTTCGGTACATGCACGCGGTTCGTACCATTGTCTGACTGCAGAGGCAAATTGACTTTGCCCAAGCGGAAACGTACGTCAATACTCGAACTGTCACGATATGGTACACACAACATCTGTCCGTTGTTGTATTTTATTGCAAATTACCTTCTGGCGGGGACAACCCTCTGTCACGGATCATCACATGACTTGTGTAATTTGACACACAAAATCGCATTTGAAATTTGCCAACACTCTTCCACTCCACTCCTCCAACTGGAGTCAGTCCCCGCCGTCCGCTGAAGAGTTTGACAATTCTATTGTCCCCTTCTGTGTGTGTTGTGTGTTTTCATTGGACTAATGACACATGTCGGCGGCACACAACAGAGACGTCATCGCATGGAAATTATGCAAGCAAACAAACTGGAGCTACATCACAGCCCCGGGGGGTCTTACTCAGGTCTACATAATTATGCAGTTGTTACACATTACCGTTAAGCTTAGTTTCTTTATTGACTTGCATATCGAATGGTGGACTAACACTCACACTCGAACTGGCCGGCGTGTTACTTTTTGTTTGACATCTTTGCATTGTTCGTAAGCATAGCATTCAACCAGGAAGTACAACTCCATTCTGTGGTGTCGCATTTCCGAATGAAATAAGCTCTCCTCATTGCGGATGGAATCTGCTTAGGTGCGAGAGTACAGTATGTCAAAGAAGAAACTGAGACACTTTGCGAAGGAGGTAGTCGTACAGTCATTGAGGTGGAATTTTTCATTTAACTGACTCAAGGTGGAGTGTATGTGTGGACTGCGGTAAGTGTCTGACATTTGCGAGTGAGTATCCGGTCGGACATTAGCATCAATGCGTCACTAACGTGTTTATCGGGTGTGTTCAAAGTGATTATCACTTTTTGTAAATGCGTCACTTTGAGGATCATTCACGATATGTTTTTAATTTAGTGAATGCTTTGTTGTGTAAAAGAAATCGCAATCTAGATGACAGAGTAGATATAATTTTCCCGACTGAGATCAAGATAGCAATGAATACTGATGTTATACAATGCTGATGGCGCGGTTGTCCATTGAGGTTTTTCAAGCTGCTTGTTTGATCTTGTGGCACCACTTTGAACAAAGCAAGGATAGGTCTGCCTTAAATGGTTTACAAAAACTTCTTTGCCGTTTTGCGTGCACGTCTTAAGCAAACTGTGCATGAAGTCGGTCCTTTCAGGCTAGAAACCTCAACAATATAGCAGATATTCACACCTGGCCAGAATCTGACAAATATTCAAGAAACGTAGATCGGGATTGATCACCAATTTGCCGACTTCAAGACCGCACATGACAGAGAGAAGGTATCCACCGCCAAGTTTAGTTTTGATATCCCATTGACCGCATGATCTTCCAAAAGTCCTTACAATGGTAAACGCAGTTAACATTGACGTGATTGACGATCACAGCCAGCTATCTATCTGTCATCGGCTATAAACAATTACACTTTTGTCGATCCCAGTTTCTTTGGGAGAAGGTCGTGCAAAACCCACAGATCAAATCCAGAGGCATGATATTCCACAAACCCGTTAAGCTGTTAGCATGACATTAACGTGATTGGCGGAGCGCCACTGTTTCCTTGTGTTCAAGAGGCAACTGAGTAAAAGAGTCGTCGATAGAAAGAACTTAGCAATATACAAGACGTTGATCTCAGTCCTGTCATGCGCTACGGAAGAGTAACCAAAACTAAAAATGGATGAAGGCGAAGAAGTTCTTGGTCTGCTGTTGGCGATAATGGCATCTGGAAGAAAGGACTAAATCACGACGTATATGGGCTGTACAGTGACATGATTCTACGGATTGAATGGCTTAGATGGCTGAGCAACGTGGGGAACAACCGGCTCCGGCCCGAAAAGTATTCGAATCCAAGCCAGTGGAGCAAGGCAGCCGGGAAATGCCAAGTGTCTACGGTTTCAACGGTTCAGATGGCTTGGCCACATGGGGGACAAATGGAGAGTATTCCAACCCAAGTCAGTGGGACAATGCAGCCTGGAAGTGATACCCAGCTGGAATGGGGAAAGGCATGAACCAACTTAGTAGATAAAACTGAGAACTGCTAGTCAAAGGTAGTTCTTAAGTTAAATTAATTGTTGTTTACAATGCTTGTTGTCTGAGCCCCACATTTACTTTCGTCAAAGGTGCCATCAAGAAAGAACAATTCATCTTTTATATCGAAGTCGAAAACTGGCAGTCCAAAGAAAGAGACCATAAATTATCCTAATCGACAAAACAACGACACAATCTACATCAAAAGGTGCTATCTTAGATGATTTGAATATAGAGGCCGCCCACAATTTCTATCGGCTAGTGTTCAACAGACTGTCTCCATACCATATCTCGTGCTCCTTACAAAATATATATAAGAAAAAACTGGGCAATGTCCGCTTATCGAATGAAGAACACACGACAGAAACATGAAGCGCATAAAAAACAGCCACACGACTCTTTTTGTTGCCGTTTCATAACCCTATGACCCTTATACCACCAACTGAACACTCTGCCACACACCAGCAGCTGCACAGCACAGCACAACCACTTCCTAGCCCGCCAGCAGCACTTTGGTGAAAGCACGGGTGTCAATGAAAGTTACACGTATTGACGACGACCTCGTTTTCTTGTACATTCGTGGCGGACACCTCGGGGGCTTTATGGGATGTGTTATGGCGACTTTGTCGCCACTCCCGAAGTGACTGTACTGTGAACTGAATTTTTACGACCTGCTGTTTGCAGTTGCTGTATCTCAAGGATGCCGACACAAACTGCACGCACACAGCCATGTGCATTTCCCTTACGAAGAGGAACAATGGTCAAAAGGCCCGTGGCTGTACAAGAAGGAACGAGGAAAGAAATCTCCCTTGGACATGGTTGATTAATGCTTGAACACAGCTTGAGAAATTGTGTTCTTTGTTTCTCTCAAATTGCAAATACCGTTAAAAGTTATCGTTAGTCACTGCAAGCTTGAAGTGCACAATCATGCAAATGAATTTATGGAAATGAATATTTGTCCTAGACGGATTGCGGACCATGTTTATGCAAAGGTACGCGGGCGAAGGAATGTAAGAGTCATTCGCAAGGAATGTTCCTGCGACCTCGACGAGGGATAGTTTATGGACATCAGTGAATTCCTGAGGTAATTAATGACGCGAACATAAAATGTTTAGTTTTTGAAAGAAACATGGATGCGAATGCTTGATGGTTCTGCAATTGACCTGACATCCATTAGTGGGGAAACGACCAACGCACTTAACCTAGATACTGCTGAGGAATTATGGTTTCGAGAGGGGAGATGAAGAAGAAACGTTTGTAGGCGTGTACGAGTTGCAGAAAAGGTGGAAATATCAGAGAGCTTGGAAGGGAGTACTTGGTTGCGTGAAATTGTAAATCAACGATCCTTACTTCCTTCTTCTTTTTTTGATTTTGACTACAAATGCGACAAGGGCGGATTGAGAAGTGTGAGATGAGTGAACGACGAACTATGTGAGATGTTGGGTTAAAGCAGGAAATTCGGGATCATGGAGTGGTCAATTTTATTTCTAGTCTTCGATTGTTCAAGCTGTCTATCCTTGAGCTTCTAGAAGTCGTCTTTGTCGTCTCAGTTTGAAGCAACATGATTGACTAATCGTTACCACACTGATCCCGATTTTCTAAGTAAATGTATACAATTTGCAAGACTTGCTACAGCGCTAGTCAATCAAAGACTTTCCTGAACTGCCGCCTATCGCTTAACTAACTGCATATCCAACTATGGGTGGCGAGTCCCTGTAACAAGATCAGTCCCTTTCCGGATGCGAGATCTGTCATCGGTGTCTTTCGCTGGAGCAAAACATTTACTGAAGCCTGAAACACTTGCTCATAAACGTTGTGGATGGTCTAGTGGCACATGCTATCCTCCTCTAGGTCAGATAAGAACACACATTCTGAGTTAGACTGAGTGGACGAATATCATAACTCTTATTGGTTTCATCATTGGGCACTGCGCCTCAAGATTGTGCTTACCTTTCAACGACTTCTGTATAAGCTGACGAAAAGAGGAAGAAGCGTTGGCTATTTTCCTTCTCTGCAATCGCTGACCCATCTCCTCACTATGAGGATGCCACTTAGTGACTTACGTCTTAAACAACACAGCCGAACTAGGTAGTATCCAATATCGCCATCATTCAAAAGCAGATACTGGTCTTTTAAATAAGATCAAGTAGATCCGCACTGAACTACGGACCTGGCCTTGTTTCTGGAGTGGTCATGGCTTGCTGTCAGTCACCCTAACCTAACAATAACCTAACCTAACCTAGTAATTATTCATGAACCTACGCATATTCCCAAATTTTTACGCACATCTGTTTGAATGCATCAAATTCCTGATCGGTCTGCGAAAGCAGTACTTGAAGTCTCAAGAATAGTCTAGAGAATCGCTAGAAAAAAAAATTGAAATCTTGCTTTAATCTTGCCATTACCCGCGAATATCGCAACAAGTATCGTCACTCCACAGGTCTCATAATTTCATTTCCACAGAAACTATAACTCAAAACCGTGTTAGCGATTAACGTGCCACCGCTGACTCACGACCCACCGGCCACCACCAGTCATCGATTCGATTTCCACCAGCGGAAGTAGCCCCACGGCACGTCATTACCTCGAAAATTCCGGTGAACTAATTGTAAATACTTAAACCGAACTCGAACTCGATTTTGATTCGATTGGATTTACAAGAATTCCCTGGATCATCGGGTATTTCCTGAACCCTTCAGTCCTCCATCAGAAACCATTCACACATCCACCTGACCGGTGTGCGCCGTGCCGGTGGCGGTACTTTGTCCGGCGTGCAGTGAGTCAAAAAAGAATTCCACATAATTTTAGCACGGCATAATCCTCCCCTCGCTCCGGCTTTCTGACTTCCCAGTTTCAACGGCAGAAATGCCATAATCGAATAAATAATGAGGAAAAAATTGTTTTCTTCTCCTCACTCAGCCCAGTTCAGCTCTCAATTCCACAGATACTATGCGGCTGTGGATGTGCCCGTCGGAGCACAGGTGTGTGTATGTGTGAATGCGGCTGGCCATGTTTATTCATGTCGAGAGATGGAAAACGAAGGAACACAACAAGTGACCAAGTGCTCGGGATAAAAACCAACCGGCAACAACAAACTGAACAACAACAGTCCTTGGCCAGGTAGATAGGTGTCTGCTGCGGCGACGTATGTACCTGTGTGTGGTGCCTCTTAAGTGCACCTGTCGTTTTTAGATTCCTTTCCTTCGCGCCGTTCTGGTATTTTTAGTGAGAAAATCAAGAGTGTAGACAATGGCCGCGGCACTGGACTTTCAGAGAGGAGCGAGGGCATGGCTACTTCACGGTTCCACGGTTGCCGAACAGCACCCCTGGCGGAGGATATACGATACGTCACCAAAGACACTCAACTCAAGCGGACATCCAATCGGTTTGAGGAACTTTTCAGAAATCAACTTCATTCGAGTGCGCGCATGTACATACGGAATAGCATCGATTGCTGGCGCGATGGCGTGAAAACATCTGGATTTCGAATTCGTGCGATTGGCGCACAAAGTCAGAGAGCTGACGACGGCACGATGAAGTGCTTCCGTAGGCGAGAAAAGCGAGCAGATCTTTCGATTCCCACGAGATATTTGGAATCGCTGGGATTATTATGTGTCTGGTGTTCGGGTATTTTTAGACACTCTTCGAAAATGAACAAGAAGCAAAGCAGATACCATTTCACAGCTATTCACGCCGAATCGCAGCTATTAAATCATTAAGCGAATGTTAAACTAGAAACAAATTTCGGACAAATTTATGGAGATCGTTACAATTTATCGGGCAGCACTTGCCTAGGAATTTCGTTTCCCAAGGGCGCGACGTCGCGGTCGTGCGTTGTTTTAATTGGATCTGCCGTAGCTGGGGGAAAATCCGACACAAAATATAACAATTTTCTGACTCGAAGCCAGGTGACGATTTTTTTAGGTATGACGTACATAGTTACGACGTGATTATTAACTTGACTAATGACTGGAGGGAACGTCACTTGGTTACAGAATTGCACGTGTCCTCATCAATCTTCCACCGAAGAGTGACTATCTTGGCATGAAAACTGGCGATAACTTACTGTCATTGGCACGCACTCATGCCAAAAATGTTGACACGAAAGTGGGTGTCTTTGGGGTTATTAATCGGATATATACGCCGTAACAAGAAACTATGATTATCGAGACTATTTATACATATTTATCTCTACAGGACTGTCTGTTGAGTTTGTTCGGCAGAAGTAATCGTATCGAATTGCAGACACCAGAAAAGAGAGACATGAAACATGGGAGCTCGTGGTACTTGATTACAAACCCTTTGTGAAGTGCGTCTCTCTTCAGCTACAGTGCACTTTCGCTTTCAACTAACTCCTAAAATTGATGTTAGGTGCTCATTTGGAGCCTGAAAGAACAATTCTGCTCCGTCCAGCTGTTATTTACGTAAGCCATTAACTGCATGAACTTAGTTAGAAACTTAATGCTCTTCCAGCACTCGGGAAAAAATGCAATCAATAGTGATTTGATTTGATAGCTACGGACTTAACTCAAATTTCTTTGAATGAGCACTCTTTAGCTAGCACTCTAACTAATTATGTACTTACTTTACCTTTGGCAGCTCTTAATTAGGTTGTATCACACCCTCTCGCAGTCGAAGGATCCTTGTAACTAAAAGCGTAAATTACTGAC
The DNA here is from genome assembly GCA_916610145.1 of Eristalis arbustorum. Taxonomy (NCBI): domain Eukaryota; kingdom Metazoa; phylum Arthropoda; class Insecta; order Diptera; family Syrphidae; genus Eristalis; species Eristalis arbustorum. Next base: position 38,024,491 of record OU744319.1, read on the forward strand.
GAGAATTTTTTCACTGCAAGGTATTTACACCTTTTTTGGATGGTGGACTGAATGGTTCACTCGGACATAAGAACTATAGACCTCCATTGGATGGAAAGTAGAACAGTAGATGCAACAAAGGCTACATCATGATACCATGCAACAAGATTGCATAAAGCAATGTCCGACCTAAGCTAGGACTACGAGTGTCCACCTAATCTGTGCGAACGGCCCTGGGGCTCAGATAAGCGTGTTTTGTTGGACAGCAGTACTCCCTAGCCCCGCAGAAGAGCTTCAATCAACGCTTTTCGGACCCGATACCGTGAGGGGATACAATTGTAACAGCAGAAGTGGAGATCGTCTTGTACACTGACTGCTGACTGCCTTAGGTACAGGCACAGGGCTCTTCTGTGACGTATAAGAAAAATCTCTGGTTCTAAGAGGCAACTGAAGCATCTTTCAAGCCATACATGAGGCAACACTGTGGTTGAGACACCACAACGTAACGCACAAATCGATCACTAGCTAGCTAGCCAAACTAGCCAAACGAGAAGACCATAACGTCTGCCATTCCGTCAGCGAAGCTAGTTAGGCTGAGCAGACGGAGCATCAGTCAAATGTTCGTAGTAAACTCGGGAACCCTCTGCTGGGTACCGGCGCATACTGCCAAGAAAATAAAAAAGCGGACAGCTTCACGAAAACGATCGGAACTGGGAGGATCTAGCCATCCTGCACGCACATACGGCACTCAACTGCAGTAGGGAAAAGTTGAGGGCGAAGGCCCAGAGCTAAAGCTTGTTGGCTTAAGTTGAGTGTTGAACCAACAGCCACGCTTCTATAACCGACGCTGAGCAATAAGAGGTTAACATCCTCTTGGTGTTCTAATAGGAGCATTAACCATGCCCTGTATCTGAACGTCTCGCACACAACTTACAAATTTGATCAAGAAACTCAAATGAATCGACATTCATACGTAAATCTCAGTGGCTTTAGGACAAAAGTAGGTCTTACATCATACCAAAATATCTAACACACTAATCTAAATGAACCACGATCTTAAGGGCGACAGGGTCCCCAATACCTGTCGACCTACAAGATTGGATCAATAATTCTGAAAGCAGATGAGATGCTAGGGAAATGATAGGTTAGATTAGGTTATTGGGCTGCCAGCGAAAGCCAGCATACTTAGCCCATTGTTAGTCTATTGCAATACCCAAAGCCGTCACAACATCAAATGGTGACAGGATCAGATTTGAAAAGCATTTTAATCACTGTTATTCGAAACAGGGAACCCTATAACCAACAGCGCCATCTAGCCGTTCAAAGGAATGGTAACATTATCCAGTACTGTACGTGATCCTTTGTGTCTTCTTAGGGTCCTCGGTGGACCAGAGAGTGAATCAACAAGCCTATAACAAACATAGTTAGACTAGTTATCACCACTTGTGCCCACCAACTTGGTTGATATCATTCTTTATTCATGTGTACCATTTTCAACGCAGAAATTCTCAGTCGGTGCATCATCACAATAGCGAAGTCTAAGGAAAGAGCTCTGCCACTGGCAAGAGTGATTTTGCATTTGATCACTGCCTCAAACGACGAACGATTTAAATTGTAAACTTGACCTCATAACTACCCAATGCACTCAAATGATGTTCATTTGCGTCAGTTTGCAGCATTTACACATGTTGCTTGTTCTCGTCTAGCGCCAGATTGATTTTGTCAACCGTCATTTAGTCGCAAAACAGACGGCTAGACGACAGCTGGATTAGTCTCCCCAATCACATCAATGTCAGCCGCGTTTATTAGAAATTACACAGCTTGTTAACATGTCGTGTAGTCGCAGTGGCGGTGATTAGCATTCATAATGACTCATATGTCGTTCCAGACACTCAATCGAGTTAGACTCGTTTTGAGCAGACATCAAGTATAAGGGAGATTTTCGACGACGCTGCTGATTGCCGATTTATTCACCGACGAATTTGAAGGACTTTATAAAAATTATTCACGAAATCACGTAAACAACATTCTCTGATTGGTAAGTTTGGTGGGAGAAAACGATACAAAAAACACTGAAGATCTCAAAAGACGATGAAAGGTAGAAGTCACCTGATTTCTGGTTTCGAAATAACAAGGGTCATGGTCAGATGCGTACATAATTTCGAGTTCAGTTCTAAACGAGAAAAAACCGCACAGTACGCACAGCAGAGACAGCTGATAAATGAAAATTTCTCTGTATCCTGCGATTGATCTGTGCAATAGCTCTGCCTGGATAACAAAGGAACTATCGCTAACATCTACTGTACGCAGTATGTCTTGGGTGAAATAATCATAGAACAAAGGAAGGAAAACAAAAAAAGAGGTTAAATGCCTTGGCCATAATTTGGACACAGAATTCAACTGGAATTCGCACGTAAATAAAGCCCTTGACAAAGCCAGAACCGCCTTGGACACCAGCTACAGTTTTATTGGTAAAAAATATCTCATCTCAGACCAACACTAAAACTACAAGGACTAACTTGTGTCAGCATCACACGGGCAATGAGAACAACTCCTACAGCAGTCGTCACAAACATTCCGCACCTTCAACTTCAGATCAAGACAAAAGCCATGGTAAACACCTACAAGCTCTTCACAGAAGATGACACTAATCACAGGCAATCCATCCTTAGCGAACGAAATCCTGAAAATATCTCTCGTTAACATCTGTCTTCCCAGTTACAACTTCAGCCAAGACTACATGGCCACTGTCCCCTTACGACATAGCTGCAAGCAGATCCACCTTCATCCGCGAGTACCTCATCTGGTACGCAGATGGCTTCTAAACAGATGAAGGTGTTGGGACCAATACCAACACTCATTGACATTCACAACACCGTCTTTCAAGCAGATCTATTCGCAATTGAACTCTGCCGCAGGGAAAATATACACAGAGCTACTACAAACAATCGCATCTACCATATATTCTCTCTGATAGCAAAGCTGCTCTTCAAGCCTTCCAAAGTTACGAAGTCACTTCAAAACTAGTATGCGACTGTGTACAACGGTTACGAAAGCTGCCCAACACAAACAGAGTCCATCTCATTGGGATACCAGTCCACAGTGGACAGAAAGAGCAGACCAACTAGCCAGGAAAGGATCCGCCACACCATTCCAAGGTTTTCCAATAAACCTATGCGATCCTAATGGCCAGAAACTATTTTGTGAAGAACAGGTGGATGGGTCGACGACGACTTACTCATTTCCAATATAGTTCAGGAATGCAACTTCTCTCAAGAATTTGATCAAACTCACATTGGGTCCCAGGTGAACGCTAAACCAGGGAAACGTTAAAATTGAGATCGCCGATGAACTTGCTTGACAAGGATCAGAGGAAACTTTCTCAGGACCTGAACCTGCGCTCGATTATTACCTGCGTCTGTGGTTAATTGATGGTTGGGCATCTCGAGAGCACAATTGGAGATGGCATGACTGTTCACAGATGAACACATACCAAGCGCTTCCTCCCGGCGCATTCTTGTTGTCCTTGGACAGAAAAGACTGCAGACTGCTAGGCTTACGCAAAGATACCTTCTGCGACACCTGTGAAGAGGACGACGACACGGCAGATTACTACCTCTGTTACTGTCCCGACTCTGCTCGCATCAGGTGGCAGGTTTTCGGCTGGTTAGGACATGTCATCGACACCTTGGCGGATACTACGAATGCCGTCCGCTTACTCAAAAATATACTAAATCTTATCACAAACTCAGGCTTCTTGCATGCAACTGGAAATGGGGGAGATCACAATAGGTCCACCTGAGGACGCAATGTTCAGGCCCTCATACATTCTAAATGTACGACTAATCCCACTGCATGCAGTCATCCGCTGCCAAATCGACATACGGAATAACGACAACTTTATCTGGACGCATTCTCGATGCTTACATTTCGTTCACATCATGATAAAATCATATTTTTTTCCCCATTATGACAACCACAAGTACGTCTTAGTGCCCACGAGTAATCACTGAGATTTGAGATGTGGACTTATTGGAAATGCCAGTAATGAGCATCTCTTGCATGTTGCATTTGCATGTGAATAAGTTATTTATACAAAAGTTAAGTGTTGTTAAACAGACTTAATAGCATTTAATTGAAGGTCTCCCATAATTGGCAAGTGTCACATGATAATTGACTTCAACGTACTCGCACTATTGTTTGTTAAAAAAAACGATGACAAGGTTTCAACGGGGGCAGTGTTGTTTTTGAAACTAGCGCAGAGGCGACGCTGCCTCCGGGAAAAGGACACACGGCATTGAGACAGATCAATGGAAAGATTAAAAAGTGATTCGAAAGATATTTACCTGTGACCAACAAACAGATGGGACCGTTGTTTAGAAGTCAGGTAAGCTACATAGGTTATTTTCTTCTCTTAAAAGTAAAAATGTTGTTTATTCAGTTTCAACGTTTGATTGCCTTACTTATTCCTGGAGGGGTAGATTCATTATCAACATGTCTTCCGGTGGCCTTTTGATGACTTCTTTAATTAGAAAGCAAAAGACTGACACGAGCTTGTGCACTAAATAAAATGCGGAAGGACTTTGAACAGGCCTGTATCAGTATATGATACGTATTATCTGAAGAAAATCATATTCGGGCTAAGTCGCAAGTTTTTTACCTTTCAGTTCAAATCAGAGGTCTAACTACATCAAGGGAAAAAGTCACCCAACGCAACATGGGAACAAAACAAGAAACAAGGCGTTGTCCGCTGTAACAGACACTAAACATTTGTGAAATCGCTGCGGCTTCTTCGTCGTGGAACACCCTTTTTTCGTCTCGCTGAAGGGGGTCATTTCCCGAATCCATTCGACTAACAAGCTGACCTCGCTCCAGTTGTTTTCACACTGTTGCGCCGCTAGCCATCGCACACATGACCCTTGTTCCGCAGTTTCCCACGTCAGATTAGTCTTACTTTCGTGAACATTTATTGCCTAATTTTCTCTGCACCACTGGACATCACTTTATATGCCAGTGAACACCCCCTCATCCAGACAATCGAAGCAGATAAAAATAACTATCTATTAGGTAACACTTTATTTAATTACCCACGACGAAGAAAACGCGAAAGTATGTCACGTAGAAAGAAAAAAACAGGAACCGCTCTCTGCAAAGAGGACAAATGTGGAATATATGATTCCAGCAATTGGCAGCAGGAATCCCTCAACAAGAGCTCATGTGGTGCTTTAACAAAAACTAAAACAAAACTCAAATGGAAACATTACTGCAGTCGCAATTGGCACCACTCGAGTCTGGTGGGATCCTCCGAACGATTCGAGGGTTGAGCCACTACATTGCCTGGTGAACGATTTACGATTTTCGAAAACCTTTTTCAGGTTTATGGGTCAGTCAGTGGGTATTCCAAGGGGAGATGGATAATCGGGTTTTATTATTCATAAGCTTGCAGATTGAACGTGATGAGGGTCGAATGAAAGTGCTGCCGGTTGATGCTGCAGTCGACTGGTCCAACTATGTGCATGTGCAGGTTATGAATTTTTTCGAATGTGTCCACAGGAGGATTTGCATATTTGCACAGGTGATAAGCCTCACGGGGGAATGCCATTCAATTGGAATGTATTTTCATCTAAAATAATGGAAAAAATATGAAACAGCATTAACTTGAGTGGGAAAGGGTGGTGCCGCTGATCTATGTATCAAATAGAAAGCCTGCTCATGGATTGGAGCTAATAAAGGTATTGATTCTCTTGACGTTTTCCCCACAAATGGGCTTCTGAACGAGAGGATTCTACCCCGAAACCCATCTGCATGAGTCTGGCCGGTTTTCTTCAGGATGGAAGGCCTAAAGTGGGCCGGCCATGTACAGACTTTAAAAAACTTCGCCCCGAGCTAGTGGACTAGCACAACAGTGATACTTGTTTAAGGGGGTGTACACAAGTGGAAGGGACACTGATCTATTGTGTGTGACCACCTAGAGACTCACAAAGGTTACGTTTACTGAACACGTTTTTGTTGAGGCGGAGAAGAACCACTTTGTTGTCGTATCCGTTCAACTCCAGCTTTGCACTCGCTCCTGATAGTACAATTATTCCTTTAAACTTTAAAGATTACATCAACTAAGTCGCTAAAACATTATGACTCATTCAACACGTGATCACAAGAACAAAACAATGTTACATTCGAAGAACTTCAAAATGCAGGTTTATGTAGATCTTACAAATCTTTCCATTTAATGAAGCCGTCTCACCTTCCTAATTGCATCGACAAACAAATACTTCAAAATTGAATCATTCGTGCATTTCCTTCATCCGTGAGCACTTCACTCGCTTTAATGAGTCAGTGAACTGCCCGCAACCTGGTGAGCTCATCTCTAATCAAACAAAAATAAAACCCCTAATGAACGATAAAGTTTGCCAGTCCCGATGAAAACAAAAACGAAAACAAGTAGCCACGCTAAAGAACAAAATGTATTTTTAGAGTTCTCAAACCAACACAGCGAAGCCACCCATTCAACGAACATCGCTTCCGATCGCCAGTGCCATCACACCGAGATAAGAGTGTCTTATCTTCAAACGCGTAGTATTTGCGGCGCTGAATTTATTTTGTAAACTTTACACAAAAATCCGCATCAATTCACGTTGTGGCACAACGAAACTAATGCAATCGCAAAATCCATCATCACCTGGTTGCTGGTTGAGCACAAACCGATGACGTTTCATAAGACACTTGATGACTGGTCACATTTCGAAGAGAACTCGAAATGCACGTGTCATGGCATTCGGTTTGGTTGTTAAGGCGTCTAATGTTACCTCCATTGAGAAACCGCACTCAGTACAACCGATGCAAATCTCAATGTCATCAGTTGTGTCATCTGGTCGGCGCTTAATGTGAAGCCACAAATTGAGTTGTTATTCAACAAACGCCAACAAACATATCTCATCTCATTCCCTGCGGCGGTGATTAAAACCAAAAGACGTCCGATACACTCCGCTGATGCATGCCATGTCACCGTCTTGGAGGGTCCAAGGCACCGGTAACGGTAAGTGAAAATCCTTTCATTGTCGCCAGCGTTTATGACATTTCCGCATGAATAAAGACAGACTTCCCTTCAGCGTCACACAAGTTGCAAGTTCTTGGGCAGCAGTGGATTCACAGAGTCCTTGGACTGTGAGGTGAAAAATGGATACAAGCGGGTCACGTCACATGGAGGCAGCAGCACTCGGCTAAGTGTGTTTTTGTCTGTTTTGAGGAGATTGCCAGATGTCTGTCGGGCTTTGTGCGGGGAAATATTTTTGTTGTGCGACGAGTCTCTGTAATAATCGTGACTGTGGATGTCACTTGACCTGTTTTTTGGTGGCAGACCTAGAACAGCTACGTGTGTCCTTAGGCTTCGCACAATAGGATTGATTTTAATTCTGATTCGAGGCCGAAAAGGTGCGGCGTGGACGTGGAAATGAATGGCGGTGATTGTTGGAGCCAATTGTGTTCAGTGGCGGGTGCGCTAAGTATGGGTTGAGTGCCTTTTTTGAGAGATTTTTGAACATCAATTGAGGTGGAGCTTTCCACCTCAAGCTTGACGTGACTGCGGGCAGCTATTGTTGGTGTCATTAATTAACACAAGCTTTAATTGTCAATGTTGCTTGATGCACTAAGTCGACGCACATTTTCTGCGTGATAATGTAGTGTCCTTTTTGGCATTCTTTGAAGTGATTTTTATTCTTGTGAGCGATGAAACCAAGCTCGGTGACTAGCATTCGAAGTGCACTTCGTCCAAGATCCTCATTCAGAGCCTCAGACTTTAATCTTTCTGCCTACGAACATAGACCATAACCAAAGGCCTGAAAGTCTGAAAAGAGTCATTAGTAGCCAGCTTTGCTTATTCTTGATAACTCGAATGTTCGCAGTGTTGACATTCATGAATATGCGAAAGCTGAGTGTGCTCGAACTCTAAAGTATTCACAGAGTGCTCGTGAATTATTAATTCCCTTTGCAATGTTACAAAGGCCTTCAAATGGATTCGATTAATGTGAAAAGGCGAAGAGAAAGCTAAGGGTGTTTTATTCTACTCATTTCTTAACTCGATTGTGACGACTAAGTGACTTGAGCACTTGCTCACTGAATCGATCTTCTGAATTCAGCGCGATCAACCGACAGTTTGCAAATGCTTTGGTCAATGTGACACTTGATAATGATTTATAATTTCCTGTTCCACTCAATCTGGACGATGACAGATGCGAATACCGTCCCCCAGACTTAGACGAGGTCAAGGTAGCAATATCAAAATTTAAAGCAGCTGGAGATGATCTGGTAGGGCGCATGCACCAGCTCATCTGCAAGATATGGTCTGAGGAAAGCAGTGGAACGAGTGGAATCTCAGTATCGTTTGCCCGATCCACAAGAAAGGAGACCCCTTCAACTGCGCCAACTATCGAGGGATCAGTCTTCTTAACATCGCGTATAAGATCTTCTCTGCCGTTTTGTGTACCTGCCTGAAGCAGTTCATTAATAATCTGACAGGCCCGTATCAGTGTGGCTTCAGGCCAGGAAAGTCCACAACAGACCAAATCTTCACACTAGGGCAGACCCTGGAAAAGACCCAAGAAATGCAAATCGACACTCACCATCTGTTCGTCGATTTCAAGGCCGCATATGACAGCGTGCATAGAGACGAGTTACACAACGCCATGTCTAGTTTTGACATTCCTGCCAAACTCGTCAGGGTGTGCAGGTGCTCCATCAAGGTCGGTAACGAACTCACCGAGACCTTCAATGTCAAAAAAGGTTTTAGACAAGGCGACGTGCTGTCATGTGATTTCTTTAGCGAGAAGATCGTGCGAAACTCACACGCCAACACTAGAGGTACGATCTTCCAGAAGTCGTGCAATTGTTAGCATACGCCGATGACATTGACGTGATTGGCAGAACTCAGCTAGCCGTCAATGAGGCTTTTGCTAACATTGAGACGGAATGGGTCTGGCGGTGAATGAGGGCAAAACGAAGTATATGCTGTCCTCAAAAAAGGACATACAATATCGACGTCTTGGACAGAGCGTCACAATGGGCAGCTATAACTTCAAGGTAGTCAAGGACTTCACTTACCTCGGCTCCGGAGTAAATTGTACAAATAACATCAGTACCGAGATCAAGCGTGGGATAACTCTTGCTGTTTCTTCGGGCTCAAGAGGCAATTGAGTAATAGAGCCCTCTCTCGAAGAACCAAGTTGACTCTATATAAGACCCTGATCATCCCAGTCCTGCTATACGGCGCGGAGGCATGGACAATCTCGAAAGCGGATGAAGAAGTCCTTGGTCTCTTTGAGAGAAAAGTTCTACGCACGATCTATGGTCCTGTTTGTGTTGACGGGTTCTGGAGGAGAAGATTCAATCACGAACTGTACGGGCTGTACAGCGACATGAGCCTAGTTAGGCGTCTACGGATCCAACGCCTACGGTGGCTAGGTCATGTAGAGGGTATGGACACCATAGCTCCGGCCCGAAGAATCTTCGAATCCGAACCTATCGGGCAACGCAACAGAGGACGCCCGCGTTTAAGGTGGCGCACCCAAGTGGAGAAGGACTTGGTGTGCGAAACTGGAGACAGCTAGCCAGGGATCGCGCTAGTTGGAGAGGCATGTTGGTTGAGGCCCAGGTCCACTCCGGACTGTAGCGCCACACAAAGAAGAAGAAGAAGGCTTCGTCACTGACGCCACTGTGGTGGGCCTTGACGTTGTGTGTAAGTGCGTCGATCCAAACAAACTTGAACCGCAACGTCAAGCTTCGATCCCTGGTCTGAACGACTAACACAGTTTTCACGGCCCTTTGACTTTCGAATCACTGACAATGCTCAAAGAGTATGTCCTGTCTAGAAAAAGCTTCTCAAACTTGGCCGTTCGGAGTCGGCATAAAACTGTAGGTCCCTTTCACGATAGATAGAACAATAGCACGAAAGGTTGCAGATAAGCTAAGGCCTAGCCCTCTACGGGCTGTAGCGCCACCCATATTATTACAATGCTTCACTAATCATGATCTTAAAAGTGCTCACTTTAATGCTGGACCTCAACGAACGAGCACGGTTTCTTGCCATTATCCCTAATTCCACCAAGTTGTTTGTGGAACTTTTTCGTATCTTCAAGTTGAGAGTGTTGCATTGACTACTTTTGAGCCAGGGTCAGGGTGCACACGCCTTTTATATCGCATGCCTAGCTTAATCTACTTTTTCGGGGTCGAAGATGAAATGTAGGCTCTACCTACAAATAGTCATCCTTTTAATGAAGTTTTACACCAAGTTTCTGAAAATGAATGCATTGAGTCATAGTGTTTAATCGTACGATCTTGTCGGTCAATTGAGGTCTCCATTTCAAGAAATCACACGTACGGGAAATTTGTCACGCAATGGGGCCAATGTTGCATCAGCTGTGAGTCAGGTTTCCACGTCCTGTTTACAGTGATCTTTCATTCACAGCAACAATTTTCTGTTACGTAAACAATTCGGTGAAACATTAGCTACAAGCTCTTGACGAAACGGAGAGATTGAAGTTGTGGAAGCCTCTTTGTAAGAGAGCTGAAAAGATAAGAAGCCTTGCTTACCAATAGCAACCCTCTTCTCCTTCGAAGTCTACTTTTATGCATTGTAAGTAATGTGTTCATACTTGTGTGGCATAGTTGTAAAAAGACGCTGTACTTCAGATTGAATTCGTTTTCCCAATCAGTTCAAAATGGCACCTATGGATTGATGACTAATAAAATGATTTCCCATTTCATTAGCCAAGCAAGCTATTCTTGTGAAAGTGGAATGCGTTACGATGACGCAACAGCGTAACAATCACACTGTAGCTGATCAAAGAAGATCGAATGACTGCGTGTAATATCATCGACAGCGGAACAAATCAAGAAATTGAAATCGATTGAGAGAATTAACAATACTGCCCAGAAGCGCAGATGAAAGCAATTTTACTTGCAAGCTTAAAAATCATACATCGCTACGTGGGATGAGGAAGAGAAGATTAGGAAAACAAATTGACGCCTTTCAGCTTTGCTTGCTTTGAAAAAAGAGAACAGTCCTACGTCACCACCTATCGGTAACCCAATCCCCTTGAAATAAATCGTCTTCAGAATTCGTGTTGAACACGAACCTACGCTCTCTTCTTGTCTGATCAGACCATCAATCCACATTTGATCACTTCTTAACTCTAGAAAACTTAAAATACCGTTATCTCCGAACTAATAAATCTCAAAATTCACCCCACCACCCACATACCCACATACACAAAACTTTACCAGATGCAATTTGTCTTGCCTCGTGAAACTCTCTGAAGAATTTTCTGTTCAAAATGCAGTTGACACTAGCATTCGTCATGTCATTTCGAATTCATCGGAGATCGTAGATGCGGTTATGCGGCAACCGTTCACTGAAAGTTCAATTTTTGTTTATTAAAACTGGTTACCAGTCGGCCATTGTGGTTGAAAGGAAAGAAAAAAAAATGAAAGTGCGTTCTCTGGTTACTTGTGAGCGGTTTTCCTTTTCACTCGTAAATGTCACTGCGTGCAGCCCAACGAAATGATTTGGATACAGAAAGCAATTAAGAGAGATTTAATTGATTCGACCGCCTACAAAGTGATGACGTTGAACCTTGTGGATAATCCGTTGAGTGGAACATGTTTTGTTTTCCCCCGTGTATGTTTGTTTGGGGTACATCTTAATTAGATTCATCCACATAGATGTTCAAACAGTTTTCCCATCTCATTTTGGGTCTCGTTGTTTGGAGAGCGAATTAATTGTCTCAACATGTTCATTTGTTAAGTGATAAGTGGAGTGTTGCATTCGATGCCCTATCGGAGCAAGCATCAGGCAATTCTGTCGTGAAAAGGTGAAAGGCGATAAAGACGAACAGGTTTTCGGGTTAAGCCAAAATCGTGTGAACTCATTGGCGCAGATAAGATTATAAAAACAGGTGCTGTCAATGGAAATTAGTTCAAGTGAAGTGCATGCACTCACAGCATGCACACAATGTCAAAGAGGACTTTGAAAGGAATGCAAAACTCTGTGGATAACGCATGGAATGGTGTGCGACAAAAGATGCAGCGACAACGGCTCAAACTTTCAGATCCAACGGGATTTTTTTTTATTACACGAGATGACTTTCCGGAAGTGACTGATTTTACTTAACAAGCATTAACGCATATTAAATAGAAGAAAGTCAACGAATGCAATGGTTTGAGCGAAGTTTGGGGACCGCGGCGAGCAGTGATTCAATGATGGGCAGCAATTTAAACTTAATTTGAATTTAAACAGAGACAGACGTGTATTATTTCTACACAAGGACTTTGCTGATACATGTGTAAGTATCAGCAAAATTAACAACATTATAGTACTATGGATGGTGTTACAGCCCATACTGATCAGGGCTCTAGCGTTTAAAATAACGATTCGTGTTGAACTTGAACTTCTTCAGGAAGTGGAGAGGAGCTGAGCTACGGTTTATGAAGATTGCGAACGAAGATTACGAACAAGAATACTCGTCTAAGATTGTGAGTGAACCAAAGAAGAGAAAAAGACAGCGTATTTTGGAGCATCGTTCATCGACCAAGTGTATTGACGAATATTTGCTAAAATACCAAATTCGAGAAGAAAAAAACGTTAACATTTTTATGTCTATTCTGGATGATCAATTCACGATTGCAACCTTAACAACAGAGTCTTCATTTGTCTCTGGTCTTACTTACTTAAGAGACCTATGCCTTCCATCAATGACGGTCCTGGACACTCTGCTTCCATTCATCAAGACCAAGCTGTCCTACATCCACGATGGCTTGGCATCTAAACCGGAGGTTCGGTCTTTCTCTCATTCTCGAATCAGGAGATTCGAAGGTTGGGATTAGAAGAACCTAAGATCTTAGCTTTAGGGTTGGTGTCCATGCACCACGAGCCAGTGTAATCGAAGGATTTTCTCCTTCCGAACTACATCCACATCCATAGAGTTCGTGTCTTCTCCTTCATTCACCTTCCCCGCAGACGGAACCATACATACATCCGTCCCTAGTCCACTGAAGAATAAACATGAGTAGTGTATCCAGTCATGTTGATGAAATTGAAGGAAACACGTGTCAAATTATGGACAACCACCCGTTTAGACATAGTGTTCTGCTCAGAGGGATCAACACACGCTTTTCGCTCTCAGAACAGCCACATTTTCTACGACCGCGACGTAATGTATTTACATACGTAGTTTACTTCTGTGGGTACCTACATTAATTTGCACACCAGCATATTAAATGTTGACGTTTTAATTGTAGGTACACGTGCTCGGAACGCAATGAAACTTAATTGAATTAACATCTTTATGAGATGTTTTTTTTTATGGTTTTATGCACACCAATGTGGAAATTAGCTCTTTCGACTTTTATCACTTTTGATCGCCAAAGACAAAAGATTCGAGATTTTTAGGAATTGTGGTTCGAAATCTGCAATATCGCAAACGATGTGCGCATAGATCTGATGTGAGATCGTAAAGTCACTCGAGGAGACATGTATGTATGTACATCGACATTTCTTCGCGCCGAAGATCGGCTACCTCGTGCCCGCTGTAAGCAGTGCAATCAATATACAACTATGCAACTCTGTTACTTCTGGTGTTGAAGTCGGCTTAAAATTTTTTCCTATCCACTTTGGTATTCTTCCAAGTTTTATTGGAAAAGAAAAAAATCTCTTTAGTCGCAACTATCAATAGGTGCGAAGCAATAGCGTTTCATTTGTATGGAATCCATAGATAAATTTGCTTGGTTTATTTGGAACTTGCACTCATCTTTCTGCATTTGCGCTTCAACCTACGCATGCGTTTCTTACATCACTTAGCCCTCATTTTTTTTTTGATTCAGGGAGGAATTGCAAACCATTTGTCGACGAATTGAGAACGAAAAATAGAGCTCTTTTGAAAGAGCTACGTCGCAAATACACGGACTGTCTCAAAAGTGGACGAAGAAGTCCTGGGTACCTCCGAAAGAGTTCTTTATGACACCTTTGAAATTGTACACCGACACAAATACAGCCGGGCATCTACTGATCCGATCAATTTGCAGAAACCTGCCGTCTTAAGTGGAGACTATTTAGCCAGAGGGCAGGGTACTGCGTGGTATCATCACGTGGCACTCCCTCGTGATTCACATGCTCGTTAACTTTGTTGGTGCGGAAAATGCAACCAGTCAGGGGTGAAAAAAGCTTTGGAGCAACTAGCATACGTATGCCCGACTTTAGCCACACCTAGACATGAAACGTTTAAACACTTTTTCTTTCAGTCACGAAACTTCATCTTCCTACCCAATCTCAATAAATGTAGTCATGCCCTTGGAAAATTGGTCTCAATAAAAGGCACAGTGGATGATCAAGGTGTTAAAGAAAGCCAGCTTGGTCCTACGAGAGAAGGCTCTATTACCTTGATCATCCCGGTCCTGCTCTAGGGCGCAGAGGAGGAAAAGTTCTGCTTGCGATTTTTGGTCCTCTTTGCGATGACGGCGTCTAGAGGAGAATATTAAATGAAGAACTCTATTGGCTGTGCGCCGGCATACGCCTAGTCAAGCGTCTACGGATGCAACGCTCAAGATTGCCAGGCCGGTCTGCATCCGTATGGTCATCACAGTACCGGACGCAAGAATCTTCGAATCTGATCCATTGAGACAACGCAACAGAGTGCTCGAAATCGTTGGCGCACCCAGGTGAAGAAGGAACTCAAACAATTTCAAATGTCTGGTTGCAGCTGGCAGAATATTGTGCCGGATGGAGAGGCATGTTGATAAAAGATCAGGCCCACCCCGGACTGTAGCGGACTGTAGCTAGAAAAGTAAGACTGGCCCAGAGTACAGGAATTTTATTTACTCTGTCGAATGGTATCCCTATGAACCAAGATTGTCTCTGAAAGTGTGCCACCTAAAATGGCCTACTCTTGCGTCGTCAGAGTGACTTTGTAAGTTTCTTCTATCAAACTATGAAAGTATGTATGTCTTCTTAGAAGATTAACAAAGCTACGATAAAATTTTAAATCACAAACAATTCAGGGAGGCCTCGTCGCATTTACAATACATTCGCTAATATTTGTTTTCTTATTTCTCAACTCTGCACGTTGACTCTTCATGATCAAACTGCCCTTTTAATTGGAACTATTCGATCTGATTCAGAGTAAATCATCCAACTGTTGCCGAACTCCACTTCACGATCACGTTTCTCGCGACATCCAACATTTGCTGCAAGCAACTTTATTTGCGTGACTTATGCGCTGTTTCGTCGACCAACGTCATGAGTATTCATCCATAAGGAAGTGTTAAAAAAAGTGTTAAAATGTATTTACTGGGCGAGACGCGGAATAACAAGCAAGAACGCATTAAACTCACAGCAAATCTGCCATCAAATCTCGATGCGTAAAAACATACACTACCGATTTCCTATTGCCAGCACACAGCGAAGTTCAAACCTTGAAAGTGTGCTCAGTCAATGACCATTTGTGGTGCGGTTAAAGTTTCACGAATTGAAAAACATCAACATGAATTAACCTCAAATTGAAGACCTACCAACCAGCATGTTAAGAGAGGGCCTCGTAAGATGACATTTGAGACAAGTGACGTTGCTCATAGCGCAGTGCAACAAATCAAAAATAAACTGCCTCTTAACAGCCACACTGTGCACACACACTCATCGGCGTAGGCTCGTGTCGTGAAACTTAAACTTAATCCGGTTTTTCATGGGCCTGTTCGAACCCAAGACTATGCCAATCTCTTTCTCTATCTTTTGCCTCGTCTGTGCTTCTGTGCTGTTGTTGGTTGTTGGTGCTGTGATTCTCTCTCGTTCTTTTGCGCGAACCCCGATCGAGAGTGGGGCTCTGTGCATGGAAAACCTTTTTGTTCTGGAATGGAGGCCAAGTATTCCATAAACTTGGCAACATGCCCCCTACAACAGCTTCTTCAGATTCCTCGGCCTCGTCCCCCCACATGTACGTATGTAAATGTGTGCATGTGTAGGATGTGTATGTAGGAATTATAAAGACAACAGGAAGTCGAAGTTTGAGATAGGTTCCAAATGACGAGGAATCCCATGCCGGTGTGTTTAGGATCCGATCCAACAACTGAGCCAACAGCCAACAGCCGAAAGCCATTCATTTTGTCCTGTTCTCTTGCGGTTCCTTCGCTTCATTGTCATTCGTTGGTTGCTGTTGTGTTTCTTTTATTTTCCCTTTCTCTCCCTCTCAACGCCATCTTCGTTTGTTTTGTTCAAACATTTTTATTCATTAAATATTTCTTGGAACGATTTACTCTGCTCTCTGATTGTGTGTTGGTATCTTCTGGTATCAATTTCAGTTACAGCGATAAACTAAGCCAACGTATCGGTGCACGGCGGGGGCGAAGATTGTGCGGCGGGGACTCAAGTAGACGGTGGAAATGTACATGCATACACACGCTTTTTTTAGGGTCACAATGAACTTGGTTGAGTCATGTGCTGTGTTGTTGTTGCGCGTTTGCTGTTGTTTACACAGCGATACGTCGTCAGTTATATCTAGAGTCACAAATAAAGCGGTTAGTTTTTTTGAAATTCAAATTTTTTATGACGCTTTTTTTATGATTTTCTCTTCAACTCGAGAAGGTGGTGGTTATTAAATTCAGATCTGATGTGGGGTTATGCTCGCTTGCGAGCCGCATGGGGAGGGGTTTGCCACACTTATCCAGACTCATTATGACAATTAGCATGTTATGATTGTGTTTACTGCGCTTATATTGAAATGGAAAGCCACTTTCACTGTGCGCTGAACATAATCAACATGATAAGCTACTTGATTTATAATTTTTGGATACCGTACCTACTTTGCGGTTGGGGCACTTTTATTGTACCGTGTTGTTCCTTTTCTTTGATCACACCACAGACGACAGGTTTAAGATGATGGCTTCTGACAGCTACATATGAACAAGACAGATGGGGCCGTCGGTCACTCAGTGAATCGAAATGACCGTGAGTGCGATTAAATGTCGTTGATGGCGAACTTGACAGTGACAGCGTTAATAAACTTGGCTTCAGCTCACCTCTGTCGCCTGGTGGCATTGACAGGTGGCTTTTAATGAGGAGATATTCAGTTGACATATTTACCATGTTTCTGAGTTACAGGCACCCTTTATGAAATTCACAAGCCTTTTCAATGATTAAAGAAGTGCTCTGAAATGTGAATTAAATAGTCCCCCCCTTAAGTATAAACAAGACATTGTACGATAATGCCAATGTCTTGTAAAAATAGCAATCTCCATTGAAGCGATCAAAAGTAAAGTGCACGACGTCTTTAAGCTTGTAGTTCAATTAGGGACAAGGCCTTACAGTCGTAAATCTTATTTCTGGCCTAATGGATGATCTTGGGATAATATTTAAAGGGCTAGTATTGCGAGTCGTGGAGGCATTATACTTTGGGAGTCGTATACATTTCTCAGAAGAAGAAATCATTAACTTGTGCTTCCTAGTTTTTTGTGGCTTTCAAGTTGTATTTTTGGTAATTGATTGAAATTGATGAAGCGAGAAATGAATGATTGTAAATCCGGCTGAAATAGGCCTGAAACCAAGTTGCTGTGCTCAGCAACTCAGCATACAAGGCCTTGGGCCATTCGTCACGAGCAGCTATACACTTTGGCGAAGTAATGGATTTTGTCTATCTTGGCTCAAAGTCAAAAGACAACTCTTTAATAGAGCCAGAAGACATTGATCATCCCATTCATCCTCCACTGTCTCGGCGAAGTCTTCTCGAGAGAAATGTTCTGGGTGACAGGTGTGCTCTTTTTTGCGTTGATACCATCTGGAATGGTAGATTCAACCACGAAACCTACTAGATGTACAGCGACATGAGTCTAGAAAGACATCTATTGGTCCAAATTTGTTGGTAGTTGCGCAAAGAACACACTTCGTTTGGAAAACTTGACTTCGGCCCAAAGATTCTTCGATGTCGAACCTGAAACAGATGATGTCTAAGCCTAATGAGATGCACACAAGTTAAGACAAGCTTCCACTAACTTGATGTACGCAATTCGAACCACACAACTGTCGACGTTTAGATGTTAAGGGTCAGGTGCCCCCGAGTTTAATTTGACGAAATGCTAAAATTCTGAATTTAGTGTTGGGATGCTGACCACTGTGGTACTGTCCCTGTTATCGCAAGTGGTTCATGGCTGCCAGAATCCAAAACCCTTATCTCTGAGTCGCATAAGAAGAGGCGACCTGAACTGACTATGCCAAAACACTCAACTTGGTCGTTGCACGTCTGTTTCAAATAAAATGGAAAGGATTCCGTAATACGGCTTGCAAGATATAGATCGGGAAAAGAATGTTGTTTCTTAAAGCTAGTACTCTGCCGCATTAAGCTAAGCAGCGCAATGAACCAATAATGTACTACGTGTGCGGGAAATTGCGCTGGCAGCCCTATAACCTAAACTAATCATGACTACGGAATTCGTCTCCAAGAAAAGATGTCTCCTTGGGGACACCTAAGTCGCTAGTCTGCACCGGCACATTGCAGATGGACATTATTTATGTTTTTGAGAACATCGTTCATATTTAATCGGCAGGCCATCAGACCGATGTATTCTCTGGTGTTCGTACAAATTGAGAACTGAAGTTCTTCTGGCTTTCAAGAACAGACTTGCTGTAATGAACTTTGTTTGAGAAATCTATATATGTAGTATCAACCTTCAACCCTGCTTGGTTTTGATACACACATTAACGTTGATTGTGTAATTGAAAACACATGAACTCAAAATGTACAAATTTTGACGGTTTCAACTCTTCGTTTTGCAAATCAAATAACCCAAGTGATCAAATGAATTGTTGATATCTGACAAACAGATTGTGAGCCACTGTAAATTTTCTCCCTCCGATCCTTCAAAACTAGCGCACTATGCCTTTTATGTGTCGAAAGCTAATAGGTCTTCATCAATAAACAAGCATAAAGGGCAAGTAATCCAAGGCACGACTGCTTCAGTTTATTGGAAACATTTTTCAGTTGTACTCGATAAAGATCAATTTTGACATATTTTCGTAGTACAAAATACGTAAAAACTTTGCGCAAGTTCGCATGGAAACTATCAATCAATTCCTCATATTTCTAATTAGCCAATTTCACAGAAAGTGCAAACATTATTAATACACAAAATGTACAAGGCCCCACAGTCAACAACCGAACGACATTGTCATCATCACCTTAATATGCGTGCAAAGGTAAACCAGATACCATCTCGTATCGATGGCGTGCCAAACAGGTTAAGTAAGGTCATAAATCTCTGAACAGACCTCCTCTTCATCAACAACAATCGACGCTTAGGCTAATAACCTAAACTTTACCAACCAACTAGTTCTATGTGCAATTCTAAGCAAAAAAAAAATAGAAACGAGCAAAAAACAAACACAAAGGCTCTCAACTTACCAATTGCAGAAAACATGTTGACAGCAAAAAGTGTCGCCTAGTACAAGATCCCATGACATAATTATTCCATTGGTTTGTTCAGAGATGAGGTTGCTCCAACGAGAATAGAGATCGATGGACTGAGGTGAACCACCACCAGTTTCACCAGTCGAACTAGTTTCTTCTCGTTCGGTGTAAATAACAGTGTACAACAAACAACTCCTCTACCTCTGTAGCTCCCGGAACCTGCTCCAAATTCCTACTTGTCACAGTCTTCACGGGGTTGGAGTTCCTTGACCAAACTCTAGGAATTATTTTCTTTCCTTTTTTGCTATTCCTTCCGCTTATTGAATTTTTATTGCCCTCGTCTTTTGCTTCTCTTTTCACCCAAAAACCAAAAAAAAAAATTCCGAAGTGAATCACAATAAATCGCGCACACACTACAGCAACAATGCGAGACACGGCATAAACGACGATAAAGATGACAAATCAAATACCAATAAAACAAACAAAAAAAATGGTTGATTACATAAAACGGGCAATTTTCGGTTATTTTTATCTGTGGATCCAATGAAAACAAATGGAATCAACCAGCCGAGGGGCTTTGGCAAAGGAACGCAGGCACCACTTCTAGGCACTCACTCACACACTGGACGTCAACTTCTGATCTGATTGAACCAGCTAGGGACACTTTGGTTTTGTAGGTGCACACTTTCCCAGCGACACTTGCGACACCACTTAGACCGGCGAAACTTTGACGTATCTTATGAATTTTCTTTTTCTTGCAAAACAAGGAAATTTCTTTTTTCCCAAAAGAAATGACAAGTTATGACGGACTCAGAGAAAAAACAAAACTTTAAACCTCGACTGTAACGTCCTAGGTTTCGAAATACACGACGAAGATGGTCTCAACTGAATGACGGAACCATCCGTTCACTATGGCAGCAATTCGTATAATACTCGATTCATCCGGTTGGGGACAGCGGAGAACCGATGGTTGAGAATGCAGTTCTGTGTGAGAGGGACGCATGTGCTGGCTTAGCGAGGGCGAGTGAGTGGGACAGGGGATTTGTGTTAAGTCAACACTTGTTGAATGGAATGAGGAGAGGAGAATGATGTCATGTGCGTGTCGAGTGGCTGTGGTGTGAGGGAGATAGGGGTGTTGGATGAGTATTTTTTTGTTATTTACATTTCGTAGAACGGTTGCGGTTTGTTTTGTTCGGTGAATCGGTTGATTTTTTGTAGAGTTTTGCAATGAAGAGCCGGTTCGTTTGGAGAGTACGCCATTTTGTTGTGCTTATAGGCAGTTACTATTCAAAAATGTGAATAATATTTGGAAAAAAAATTATGTCTTAAATTAATTTCATTGAGAGGGGAGATGACAATTCAGAAAGGCTACTTCAATCAATTTCAAAGCGTGTCCAAGGATGGAAAAATCTTGCTTTTATAAGAATAATATAGGATCAACGTTTCAGAAAGAACTGAAAAAGGACAAATACAAAAAAAAAAAAAGAAAAGTGGAACTAAAAGTTATAGTCGAGCCACTTCTATCACATGGGTAAATAAATTAAATCTTTGGCTTGCGCATCACCATACGCGTAGGCGCCCGCAGAATCGTTACCCTTTCTTAAGAATAAAGCTCGCTTCATGATGAAGTTGAGAGTAACTAGTTCTCGATCTATTATAAACTACGTATATATTTAGATGGAGGAGGAAAGATGCCGACAAATACGTTTTTAACACAAAGGAAGGATTGCGCTTGTTCGCTAACTCAGAAAAAAGTTCGAGTGCATTTAGTTAAATGTAATCAAAGTTTCGCTTGCAAGAAATTCGAACTATCGAGACTTCACCTTATGTTCTTATGGAATTCCTATTCCGAATAATGTGACCTAAATGGAGGCATTTATTAAAACTTCAGTCTTCTACTGCCCTTTGCATGCAACATGTGTCCAGTGGGCAAGTCATAGTACGTCAGAATTGCTTTGATAAGTGACTCATAGACAATGAACAATTCATGGCTGTTATGCGGAAGTTATAAACGAATGCGAGGCTTGTTGGAATTCGATTGTTACCCAATACCAGCCGTTTATATCTTGAAACCTCACTGTTTTGACATTTTTTTCACATCGGCATAACTTACCATGATTCTCTTTGTATGATGTTGCGCTTGGGGAGAGAAGCCCAGCCATCAAAGGCGTTTGATCAGTAGATGACTATCTGTGATCATGTTCTATACAGCTCGTGCACTTCAAAAATAAATCTTCTTCTATAGATTAGCGATGGGCGATTGCGAATGAATTTCACAATCGAATAAAAGTCATAGTACATCAGAATACATCGATTGGATTGTACTCTCACTCAGTGTTACCTCAGGCTAAATTATTTATGAGTCCCAGAAAATTAAAAAAACGAGTAATTTTGAAAAGAAATTAGTCCCAACAAAGGTTCTTGATAACTCAACGCCTCCTAATGTGAAAAAAGAAACAAGTGTTTATTGGAGGATTACGACACTGGAGCACTCAGACTCAAGACCATTGTACTACTAGGCAGCAACCTACAATTCCTTCGATGGAACAGCAGGCGCTTCTGTGAAGAAGTGCCTACAGAATCAGCTCTCACCACATCAGTTCAGAAGTCCTACCACCTAATCCAAGCAAAGGCGGGACAGTGACAGAGGAAGGGTATTGCCGTGTCGTCGTCCTCTCCACAGGCGTATCTTCGCTTAAAACAAGTACATTTAGGTGTTTGGCAAAGGTGTAGTGGCCCGTTATTACGGCGGTATTTCGTCTGCAATTTTTTCTGTTAAGGGACAGCAAGAATGCCGCGGATTTCTTACACATGTTTAGCAGCAAATGCTAGATCTGTCTACTTTGTGCAAAGTCATGCCATCTACGATTGTGCTCTCGAGAGATCCAGCAAACATAAATGGAAGCACTAACCACAGACGCAGGTGGTCCGATCGTAGGTTCAGGTCTTGAGAAAGTTTCTTCTGATGTTTGGCATGTTCATCGCGGTGTCCTGGGACCTAGATGAGTTCCAGTGCATTTTGACTGCATTAAGAAAGTTATGAAAATGGAAATGTGAAATAAAATAACGTTAGGTGTTTATTTAATTTTGTTCTTGAAAAACTGAGCCAAATCTCCAAAATATGAGTCGCTGAGTCAGGCTAAGAAAAATGAGTCCTTTTGACTCTATAGAGTCTCTGTGGTAACACTGCTCTCACTCTCAAAGTAGTGAATCGAAATGAAATCGAACACACAATTTGGCAATCTCTCTCCGACTTGAAAAATCGACGAATACACACATTCGAACCTACAAGAATCGAAAATCAACAATCGACTCCGCTCAATTTGAATTCGAATAGCTGCGAGAACAAACGAATTATTTGATTGTTTTTAATCGCATCGCTACTGCAGATGCCTTCAAGGCAAACGGGTATTTGTAAATCCATTCTGTTTCAGTATGGTCGAAAGCACAGCGTTAAAAGATATTCGTCAATATGCCTAATCAGTATGTAGCAAAGGGTGATTTTTTAAAAGCTATAGGAAAGTTTTAAAAAAAAAACGCATAAAGTTGAGAAAAATGTATGAAATCTTTATTTGAATCGATAGTACGGTCCATATAATTTAATGTTTGAAGATTGTTTCATGCAAATGTTTACCTTGACTGCGCCTCAAATGGTCCACCCGCTTAGTCCAATTTTGGCATACTCCTTCCAACATTTCGGACGGTATCTCACGAAGAAATGCTTCAATGTTGTCTTCCAATGCGTCAATTGAAGCGGGCTTGTCTGTATAGACATGAGCTTTAACATAGCCCCACAAAAAATAGTCTAAAGGCGTTAAATCGCACGATCTAAGTAGCCAATTGACCGGTCCCGAACGTGAAATAAAATGTTCACCGAACTCGCCTCACAATAAGTCCATTGTTGAGCGTGCTGTGTGGCATGTGGCACCGTGTTGTTGAAACCACATGCCATGCAAGTCAAGCTCTTGCATTTTGGGCAAAAAAAAGTTGTATATTATCACGGTAGCGCTCACCATTCACAGTAACGTTACGATTCGCATCATCTTTGAAGAAGTACGGTCCAATGATGCCACCAGCCCATAAACCGCACCAAACTGTGACTTTTTCTGGATACATTGGTAGCTCTTGCAATGCTTCTGGCTGATATTCACTCCAAAATCGACAATTCTGTTTATTTACGTACACATTGAGCCAAAAATGAGCTTCGACATAAAATGTAACGCGTCTCTTAACATATCACGCATTTTGATAATAAAATTCAATAATTTGCAAGCGTTGTTCGTTTGTAAGACGATTCATGGTTAAATTATAGACCAAACTGAAGATGTTTGACAATGAAACAAAACACGAAACCTAAGTCAGCTGTTTAAACCAGTGTCGCCAAAAAGATAATCGCTAAAAAATTACCCTTTACTACATGGGCTCCGACGATCCCGTAATTGCTTCTTGGCTGTAGGCATTATTAAGCTTCACATCTATTTCATCAGTAACCATTTAAAGAGCCTTCGTGGTTCAAAGCCACTTCATGGGAGAATATTTAATACCCGCTTCAGTTCATCCTGAAAATTGGAGCATCTATTGTAACGCAAAACGAAACTATTGGCAACAAGGAAGTAGAAAAGGTAAAAACGAAGGAGACCGGGTATTCTAACGATGACTTTTAATCAGGATAGACGTATATTTTTAATGTGGAATAATTTGAAAACAAACAGTGAAATTGAATTTTAAACTATGTTCATGTTTTTTCTATTGCTTACAGCCTCTCATTCTGCTTATCTACTTACGTGCATTCTTTTCATTTGTTACTGTAATTCACTTTGGAAAGTCCTGAAGAAAAATTTAAATCTAAAAGTTCTGTGAGTACTCCCCAAGGTATAGATTCTTACTTGAAAACCCCGACATCTTCCTCGTCAAGTTACACTTCATGAAGAATTTCTTAGGCATCTTTCCTTCCCGCTCGCCCCAAACAAGTCTGGCGCTTCGTGGTCCTCTACCAATGTTCACAGATAAAATGGATGAACGTGCGGAAGCGATTGTCTCTTATGAGGATCTAAACATTCAATCGTCGTTATTTTGTCCACTGTAACGTTTTTCAGGCAGAAGACATAGCGATTAAGGAAGCTCTGTTTTGCAATGTAATATCAGTATCAAGTACAGATACAGTCGTCTGTTCCGAATTGCGATGGGCAATTGCGAATAAAAACAATCGAATAATTCGATTGTTCTAGCAAGTCGAACTGAGCGGAGTCGATTGTTGAATTTCGATTCTTGTAGGTCCGATTCCAATCGCCAACGAATGTGTGTATTCGTCGATTCTTCAAGTCCGAGGGAGATCACTAAATTGTGTGTATCCGCCGATTCTCGCAATTGCCCATCTCTTTTTCATTTCGTTTCACTACTAAAATTTAACTTACTTACTTACTTAAGGTGGCGCTACAGTCCGGGGTGGACCTGGGCCTCAACCAACAAGCGTCTCCAGCCAGCTCGATCTTTAGCTAGCTGTCTCCAGTTTCGCACGCATAGTTGGTTGAGGTCCCTTTCCACTTGCGTGCGCCACCTGAGTCGCGGTCTTCCTCTACTGCGCCGTCCTTCGGGGGTGGATTCGAAGACTTTTCGGGCCGGAGCATTGGTTTCCATCCGCTCTACGTGACCTAGCCATCTCAATCGTTGGATCTTCACTCTTCTGGCTAAGTCGATGTCGCTGAACAGCCCGTATAGTTCGTCGTTGTATCTCCTCCTCCACTCACCATCTATGCAGACGGGACCGAAAATCACCCGAAGAATTTTCCTCTCGAAGCAACCAAGGGCTGCTTCATCCGCTTTTGACAGAGTCCAGCCTCCGCGCCATATAGCAGGACTGGGACGGTTCAGGTCTAGTAAAGCGTTACGTTGGTTGTTCGAGAGAGGGCTTTGTTTACCAATTGCTTTCTTAGCCCAAAGAAGCACCGATTGGCAAGAGTTTTTCTTCCTTTGATTTCAGCGCTGGTGTCGTTGTCTGAGTTGATAGAGGTTCCTAGGTAGACAAAGTTACTACTAAAACTTAAACTGTACATTTATGAGAGTGAGAATACAATCCTCTCACTCATTAGGTGAGAAAGACGAAGAATACAGTCGAACCTCCAAAATGCAAATAGCCACGGAAACCAATATTTTTCAGAAATTTGGTTTAAATTATAGAAAATTCGATTTAAGGACGTTCCAATTACAGAGGTTTGGCTGTATTTCAATTCCCAATGTTCCTGTTTTGGTAGGTATTGTTTCTTATTGGAGACACAGCCTTACGCTGATTTTTTACACTGACACCAACATATGAATAAATCGAGGAATTAGGACCCGGCATTCTATTGTTTGTGGTGGCCCGTGGCGTTGTGGGTACGTGCGTCTACCCCAACCTCTAAGTCGTAGGTTCGATTCCAGCTCGGAGCGACAGAAATAATTTTCACGGCCCCACCTCTTTCGAGTCACTGACAATGCTCAAATAGTATTTGCTGTCTAGAAAAAGCTTCTCAAACTTGGCCGTTCGGATTCGGCGTAAAACTGTAGGTCCCTTCCACTCGTGATAGAATAATAGCACGTACAACACGAGTGGTTGCTGAGAAGCTAGGCCCTGGCCCTCTATGGGCTGTAGCGCCACCCATATATATAAATTGAGCTATTTAAAGTTTTACATTTATAAAAAAAATCTTTATTATTCTGGCAGCGATTCTGCCTTCTCACAAATGACTGAACATCGAAATAACTTACAGCTACCTTAAATATAAAATTATTGCTGCGACTGCAATTCCGCTTCTGCACCTTGCTCGATCCGATTACCTGTTGTCGCGGGAAAGCTGCTGACGTGTCGAATTGACGGCGGCGCGTGTAAGTATCGTCTGCGCGTGTTTCCTGTCCGGTGCAATATTGTTGTGAGTTAACTTATATATATCCTGTTGTTTGTAGTAGGTACTGAGAATAATCGATTCGATTCGATTACTATTCGATTGATTTCTGATGAGCCCGAATAAATCGACAATCGAATTCAAATTTTAACAATTGCCAATTTATCCGATTGTGAACGCAATCGCCCATCGCTAGTTCCGATGGATAGCCGACGATCAAATCTTTGAGACCCCTCATCATGGTCTTGTTTTCATTCGGTTCCAACATTTCATTACCTCCAAACAAATGCACCAATGTAAACACAGACCCCATTCCAAATAACGTACACAATGTTTATAATTTTTATCTAACTTTTATTCATTTCTTTTCAATATTCTTTCGATTTTTTTTTGTGTTTTTCTTTTCTTCGCTATAAAACATATTTTGGGAGACATAAGTTTTGTATCTTTTTTTTATGTTAAATAATCTTTGTGTTGTTACTCAAAATCATATACAATTAAATTTTTAGTTTTCAACTAGTAGTAATTCAAATCTATTTATACTAAACTAAAACAAAATGAAACAAAGAAATATATACGTTTTAAATTTAAATAAGAATCTCATTGAGAAGAGTCAGAAGCTGTCCGCGATCTACTGGCACAGACCTCTGGGCTTTAGTTCTTCTCAATATAGTCCATTATCAAGTCGTTCCTTAAATTTCGTTAAAATAATAATATTACAGTAGTAATAGTTGTTTAATTGTTCACTTTTTTTTTCTTTCTTTCTTTTTGTTTGTATTTGTTGCTAACATTCATATATGTATATATATATAGATTTTGTTTTATTAATTAGGTACTATTTACAAAAAATAAATCTGTGATTTTGTTGCTTCTCCTTTTTTTTATTTATATTATTTTTATGTATATGCATGTTTATGGGTATGTTAAACAATTTTATTTATTGTTTATTCTCGTGACAAGTTGCTAACATTACAAATGATTATAATTAAGAATGGGATCCGCTAAAAACTAAATAAGGGGAAATATTTAAAGGAAAAGATAATAAACAAATGTGTAAGGCGTTATGAGCCATATGTTACATAAAGAGAATGAAAGGTTGATTGAATATGAAGAGAAAAGTATGCAGTTGTAGTGTCTGGTTGAAATAATTTACAAAAAAAAACAATTAAAGAAGAAAATAACAATCTTGATGCGACTGATGTGTGTTTGAATTGGTGGTTTTCATTTCGTTTTCTGAGAGGTTTGAATCATTGCTTGAATCAACTGAACTTGGTCTTGATGGGGATATGTTTGATTTAGTGTGTACGAAAGTTAAACTTATCTGAAATAGAAATTGAACATTTGAGGACATATTTTGGATGTAAATTCACTTGTAGGATATTCAAACGTGTGAAAAATGGTAAGTATATACAATTCAGCAGGGCCGTCTGCGCGAAGGATGTACGTTTTAAAAATTATTCTTAAGAAATTCGATTGACACAACAAACCGTCGTCGTGAGTACAGATCTTCTATCTGGACTTGTGACTTAACGTACACTATCGAAGTTGCTGTTTTTTCCCCATTGAAACAGACACGCGTAAAACAGGGTTTGCTTTGTGGCCAATGTCCAAGGTGTAACTCGGTTTAATAATAATATGGGTGGCGCTACAGCCCGTAGAGGGCCAGGGCCTAGCTTCTCAGCAACCACTCGTGCTGTGCGTGCTATTGTTCTCTCACGAGTGGAAAGGAACCTACAGTTTAATGCTGAATCCGAACGGCTTTGTTTTTGAGATGCTTTTTCTAGACAGGAAATACTCTTTGAGCATTGTCAGTGACTCGAAAGAGGTGGGGTCGTGAAAATTGTTTTCGTCGCACAGGGCAGGAATCGAACCCACGACGTTGAGGTTGGGGTCGACGCACATACCCACAACGCCACGGGCCACCACCCACAAACCCAACTCGGTTTAATAGAATACTCTAAAGACGCAACAAATAACGACAAAACTGATTATAGGACATTTATGCAAGATGTGTGCCTTGTCCGTGTGCAAATGAAACACGGAAATAAATTGCTTTGAAATTAAGAGCATTAGGAATGGTTTAAAGTTGTAAAAGTGACACATATGTATATTTGGATGACACGACTAAGATAATAGAGCGTGATTCGAAATGTGAAGTGCGTGAAGTGAAATGATCAATTTCATGTACTTTGGCGTCAAGTACAACGAATGATTATAGGCCGAGTTTATAATTGAAAATACACCGCAGCTGTCTAGGGTTTGCATTCATGAATGTTATAAGCATTACTGCATTACTCCTGCACTACTCATCAGGGCCATCAAGAGTCCGAGCCTGAGCAATTGCTGCCTTCCATCGGTGACGGTCCTGGGCGCGCTGCTTCCAGTTTGGCATAACTAGGGTTCATAAATGCAAAAAATATGTAAGACTGCTGTCGTGTTGCGTTTTGCATTCCCAGCGTTTGTTTTCCTTTTGCTACAGGGAGTTGTTTTTTTGTCAAATTATTTTTCTTGGCAGAAACGATTCATAGCGTGTCAGATTTATCGGGCCATTTTATGCTTACAAATAATAGGTGTGTGATTAGAATAAAATATCCCTTGGATATATTTGGATTTTTGAAATAAACATTTTTTGGAATTAGTCCTGGCGAATAACCAACTTGCACAACTTCAGTCAAGCACTGACAGAACACTTGTTTTTCAACATTTATGAACTCACTTTTCACTAAAGCAGCTGCCGCATCGTTTGTGCTCATAAATGTACACAAAGAAGTTATAAACTAGATTTACAGCTATGAACTAGGCCATAATGTTTAGCCACTATGTTATTTCGAAAGCAGTTTTTTAATATTTTATATCGATCCTATTGGTCTTCTTTATGTCTCGAAGCACTCATAAGAGTCTCTTGTGATGATGTTGATGAATGTATGCTTTCCCTTGAAACTGAACAGCATAGTATAGAGTAGTACTGGACATTCATTATGTTTACTGGATGTTCAGTATATACACTGAACATAAAGTAATCATAACTGTCCAGTGTTTATAAAACCGCTAGAGAAAGGAAAAAGCATTCACAATCAGCTCATCCATTGAAGAAGTCAGCAGAAGGCACAGTCACAATCAGCTCATCCATTGAAGAAGTCAGCAGAAGGCATTTTCGACAGTGTACAACCCAAGAGAACACACACCTCATTGCAAAAACCTTCAATCGAAGGTACAACAAAAATCCACCAAGCCGTCAAGCAGCAACCGCACAGGTGAGTGCGAAAGAATTTGTTTAGCTAAAGTTAAACTACGGGGAGGGCGAAGAAAGTAAGATTAACAGAAATAATGCCACAAATCAGGGGACATAGGTATCAAAATTTCCTGAATTTAGACATTCTACACTCTACTATCTACACATTCATTGTTATACTACATTGTTACATATACATTATTACAAAAACTAAAAAAGAAATGTGAAAGAAAATGTATTTTTCCGGTCTTTTGAGTTTCATTTGCAAAGTAATTGTATTTTCCTGTTTCGCCATCTATTCTCTAAGAGTTTACATTTATGTTGCATCCTTTTGTTTTGTAAATATACTATGTATCATATATTATATTCTTAAATTGCCTTGATAATCTCCGTAACCGATTAGAAATTGTCCTGCTTCTGTTGTGTTTTTTTTTTTGCGTTTTCTTAGTGTTCATTTAACAAGTATGTATATGCGCTTATTTTCTTACTCGAGGTCATTTTTAAAATGTTTCACATTTTGTATAAATATTAAAATATATATGTATGTAGGTCTATCATTTTTTAAAGTGTGAATACAAAAAAAAAATGAAAATATGCATGGTGTGGTACAAAATGAAAAAAAAAATATTTTTATATGTATAATAAAAAGTTACGTACAAGAATATCTCTCATAGATCTCTGGGCTGATATTTATGTTTAGTATATGTACTTTTTTGTTCAATTATCCATATTATTCTCTCTCTTGGGTATTTGCAAATTCTCTCTCACTCAGTAGTTAATTGGTTTATTTTCGCTGCTATTCTCCTGCACGTGTTTGCCGTCTCCTTACTCATGACCTGTTCCCTGCTATCCCCTGGTGCGGTGATTGTGTCTATTGTTGCACATGTAAATCCCTTCGGGTACATGTTCGAGTTCGCGTACCGATTGATGTACTCTACTTGACCGACGGATGAGCTGATGTGGATGGGGCATAGCAGTGTCGGGGTGGGGGTGTTGATATTGATAGTTGTGATTAAATGATGGATTGCTGTTGTTCTTTGTTACATGTGTTAACAATTTGTTTTGTTTTCATTTGTTTACTGTTTTTTTTCTATCGTTTATGTTTGAACAAAATCTGGATTGAATTGTTTAGAAAAATAATAAATTATATAAAAAACTTAAACAGTGAATGTACTATTTTTTGTTGTTGTATGAAAATGAAAGAAAAAGGGAAACAAGGGTTTTGACTTTGTGTATGCGTCGAAAGAGAGGTGTGTGAAAAGGAGAGCGCAACGAAAGAAATTAGGCGTCGCACACACAGGTAACAAGTCGAATTTTGCTAATAGCCTATCAATAAAATGTTTCGGTTTGGGTTTGACTTTTTGCGGTTAGGATGTCTAATGGCAATGATACCGGCGAACAAATTATAAAATTTCGTATTTATCTTTTTTTTCTCATGATTTGTTTTGATTTTGTTTTTGTTTTTGGCTTTGCAAAAATATCATAGAAATTTAAATTGGGAACTACTACGAGAGTTTCTTATTGAAAGTATTATGTTTTGATTTGAATTTATTGCAATGTGGTCGGAGGATTGATTTCTTTAAATTTCAATTACCCAGCACATGAACGTCCTCTTGTCCCTGTTCACGTTGGCGCACGGCAACAGCAGTTTCCACAAGTAGGTACAAGCATTTGAATTTATCTTTATCGTCACGAATAACTCCTGAAACAAAAATAATAAAAGACGAATATGAGAGATATGATACAGAAAATATTTTATTGAATGAAATTTAATGGTAAACATGCTCCAACTATATTCGCCATGCTTGGCTCCTTCAGATTTGTAATCGTTTCGATTTTTGTAGCACGCACTTGCTGAACACCATCCTTGCAGCAAGTTTTTTTTGCTGTCATGTTTTGACAAACATCAAAACTGACATTTCACACAGAAGTATTAAAAAAAAACAATCTGCTTCTACGTTTTCAACGCAGTGTATTTTCTACAATTGATACACTGTCTAATAAACTAATTGAAACAATGAAAAGTATTAAATCTTGATTCAGTGAATACCAATGCTCTTCGGAGATTGTTGCCTAACCCGACGAGCAA
This sequence comes from Eristalis arbustorum, assembly GCA_916610145.1. NCBI lineage: Eukaryota > Metazoa > Arthropoda > Insecta > Diptera > Syrphidae > Eristalis > Eristalis arbustorum. The sequence continues at coordinate 38,056,105 of OU744319.1, forward strand.
AACATAAAACAGCACATCTCATAGAGCAGTCAGTCAATTTTGGTTTGTGTTAATTTCGTAGCTGCCAACAAGAACTCCCCCACTGAAGCGACCCCTCTTTGAATTTCATCTATTGTCACATGACACTACTGGCGCATAGTGATTGTCGTGGTCCCAGATTCGCGAGCAAATAACAATTTCTCGGGTCCACCAGTGACAATGGTTTTTTCACACTTTCGCATTCGAAATCGATTTTTTAAGCTTGGTTTATTGCTACCGCGTGCGAACAATCACTTACAATACCATGCTGATGTTGCTATTCTATAAATTGTGTAAGCTATGAACTTCAATTTAATCATGAAAGAACGGGAAGATATGGCCAGGACTAACTGTTTTAGTAAACAGTTAATAGTGTGAAATAAGAAAGCCATGATACCAGTTCAAAGAACTGAAACATTTCGCTGTTTATTCTCCAATCTCTGTTCATTAATCTGATCGGAAAAAATTACTGCCGAGAACGGATAAGTGAAAATTTCCTAAAAACGCACAACTTTTCAAAACCCCTAATTGTTGTCTTTATTACTGTCCGGATGTGTTATTTTTTAGTCCCTGTAATAGTTTGTTTAAATTCATTGTTTGTAATGTCTGAAAATTGTGCAAAGTGTGACTTAAACATTAACAGAGACTTGACTGACATACTCAAAGAGTATTTCCTGTGAAAGGCTTCTCAAACTTGGCCGTTCGGAGGCATACAATTGTAGGTCCCTTCCACTCGTGAGAGAACAATAGCACGCACAGCACTAGTGGTTACTAAGAGCCAGGCCCTAGCCCTCTACGGACTGTAGGGCCACCCATATTATTATATTATAGTATAGCTTAAGATTCCACGACAAATGTGCTGTGACGTCTTTATCAAACGCTTTGAATCTCTTGAGGTTGAGCATACTCATGACAATACAACGCAACGTGCTTGGATTGGTGTGCAAAATTGATGAACATTTGTCCTCCGTTTACAAGAAGAAATAATTAAGCTTTCTTTTGTTTTTAAAGGGAAGCCTGGACTTCTCCGTTCTCGGTTTGGTTTGTACACAATTTTTCCACAGAGCGAAATTGACAAGCCAATCCCTCCATTAAAGATAACATTCATTACATTGGACCACCCGGCAGATTCGTCTGATAACCTTGACACAAGATAATAAAAGTAAAACTCGCTGAACTCACCTTTTACCATATGACTGCTAGGAAGCATCACACTCTGCACCGCCGCTGATGATGAGGACGTCAGTGCGTTGTTATTGTTTGTATTTGCGCTATTGTTATTATTGTTCAGCACATTATTCGGTGTTGACGACTTTGTGGATGATGTGACAACAGTTGCTTCGGCACCAACCGTCGCGGCAACCGCTTCCGCTGTTGAATTATTTGTGGTTGCTATCACGTGATTGGCTGTTGTGTTTGACTCATTGGAAGATTGCACAACGACTTGTGCATTCTGATTGGTGGCAGCTCCTCGCGATAGACCAATAGGAACTAAAACAAAACATCAACCATGAACTGTTCAAATTCATTTGAAATGATATTTGAACTCACCAACTGTGCTTGTGGTATTGCCACTTAACGGATGTGGTAATTGCGGTAAATGCGCCAAATGCGGATGTGCACTCCAGTAGGCAGCATTCGATGGACTTGTTGTCACTTCCTCGGTACTGAAAACAGATCCACGCACAAAAATTAACACAAGAAGTACTTGATGGCAAAAAACAAAAAATGTGCATGCATACGATTGCATCACGGGGGAAACCCAATTGGCTTACCTTATAACCCCCTGCCATGCGTCAGAGTTTTCGAATTTGGAGGTGTCTTCCTCACTGGGCGAACAAGATTCATATTCATTGACGCTGTCATCTTCGGATCTGTGCGCAAAAAGCAACGGTTTTTTTGTGGTTAGAAAAGTAATGTGCAACGCCCAAACTTTACCTCGATTTCTTGATAGGCTTGGGTTTTTGAAATGTTGGGTTAGTATTATTCTGAATGATTTGATTAACGGTTTGGGTATAGAAAAAATTACTACGGGGATATGGACAGAACAAAGCTTGATGTTGACGTGCATGGGGAAAGGGATACCTCGAAGCTTGAATGAGTTGCGGATGCGTTGGGGACATTTGACGACGGAATCTTATGTGATTTTTGAAAAATACTATGCCAGGCAATGAGATAGATTTGTTTTTGTTTTTTACCTGTATATAACACTATCGTCGTATTCCATGTCCGGTTCGACTTTGACCACTTGACCGCCGGGTGTTTGCACGAAATGATGTCCTAGTGCGGTGAGTACATTTGCAACGCCGTCATGAACCTCTTCGCCTTCAACTTCTTCTGTTGCTCCAACAATCTACACAAATACAGTGGAGTCAGAGAAGGAAAATTGATTGAGAGAGGTGACACTTACAACTTCTGATGCCGGACTGCCAGTGATTGGATTGGGAGCATTCACTCCAGATGTGTTAATGCTGGATGAACTCATTGAGGAGCTGTTCAGTTTTTTGCCTCGTCTTGAAATTGTGTAGTGCAGTGGGTCGTTACCTTCGCGACGGATCATTTCGGGTAAAATCCTACGACGTGCGTTGATAAACCAATTGCAGACCTGGAAGCGGAGTGGAATCAAGTTAGTGGATCTTATTTGAATCAAAGAAGTGTATGGCATTCTTACCTGCAACACTGTAAGATTTGCTTCTTGTGAAAGTGTAATTTTTTCAGCATCACTTGGGTATGCATTGTATCTGTGTTCGTAGAGCCAACGTTTGAGAATCTTCACAGAATGCTTTGGCAGGTTTCCACGGCGTTTGCGTACCGATGCGCTATCCATGTTAACACCGTCCGTTGAATCGAGAATGTCTTTGATATCCTTGATGTCTTGCATATCGGACATGTCATGCATGTCCTGAGAATTGTCTCTGCCATCGTGATCGGAGCCAGAATCATCAGCGCTCGATGTTGATTGAAAACGGTCGCGGGCTGGAGATTGACAGAAAATGTAGGTGCTTGAGTAGATGTGTAGCAGTATGTGCAAAAAAAAAGTGCAACTGCTTGCGATTTAAACTCTCAATGATGCCTTTTTGGAGACAAAAGGACGGATGCCTGCCTTTTATGGAACAACTTTTCTTAACAAATTGATGGATATTTATGAGATTAGCTCAACATATCAGAAAAGGCAATATCCCATCTCTTTTATTCTTTTATGAACAAACTTCCTACTTAACCAATAGGTTCTAAGAAGTGGATTCAAGTGTTTACAAAAAGAGCGCGTTTATCCTGAACTCATGCGGAACAACATGGTTATGCTTCAGTGAGATACGGGAGCATGTCTCTAGATTGTCGTAATCTTCAGAACAATCACTTATTTCTTTCAAGTGTAAGGCAAATTTTAGATCTAAACTAAATTCAAGTGAACACTTTTTAACCGCCTTTTGGACATCATCTGACATAATACTAGTGTCAAAAATAGGAACCGGTCTTTACTCCAGCAAGATCACAACAAAAACAAAAAACAAATGCTTGAGTTCTGCCGTCTGTCTCTCTTTCAAAATATGTCAAATCGTCAACTTGTCAAAAAAAAAATATGTTTCCAATTTCACTGACAATTATTTCCTTTTTGCGCCATCGCGCAACGAAAACGAATCCAATGAACATAGGAAAACAAGCAAAACAAACACACACACACACACTCCCAGAGGCGTGCACACCAACGAACCATCTCTCGAACACGAGTGAAAAGAGACGAAGATAATTTTGACATTTGAACGACGAGATAAAACGAGAGAAAAGTACTAAACCAACTAGAGGCGCAATTCCGTGATTTGTCTGTGTTGTAAACGGACAGGCCGACGCCATATTGGTGTCAACCTTTTGCAATCAGAAAACTGATTCGAATACTTTACAGAAATTGCTCACTTTTCTCGAGGAACTATGCATGTAATCAGAGAATCAATCCATCGAGGGAAACTCGAATGACACATGTAGAATCTGTAGGGCACATCCAGTGGGCCAAATCTAACTGACAATCTGAATGTCACATTACGTAATTTGACAATTTATCGGTGGATGTAGTGTGTGGCAGGCTAGAGCGGGCAACATTCCCGTAGTGTTATTGGTTTCCAATTTCATATCAAAAGTCTAATATTTACCTTCATGCTGGATGATTTGTGCTTGAATCTGTGCCTCCTGCGCCATGTCCTGGATATCTTGTCGTATCTGTCGATCGAGGGCCGAGTTCACCTCTTCGTGACGCAAAGTGTCGGAGGACATCATCTTGAATTTTCACACTTTCCTCTATTCTCCGGTTTTAAAAAACTCCAATGGGCTATCCTTTCTTCCTGTCTTTGGATATAAATGACGGATTTTCTTTCGCTTCCAAGAAATTAGTAAATCACTTTCAAGCTGAAATGAAGACGTCCACGCGAGGGGATGCTCTGTGGGGGGAAAGAATTTGAATTAGCTCACTGATGAAAAGAACGTTTTCTTATGCGTGTAGAAACGAACGAATATTTTCTTCCACATTCGCGAAAAGAAGCAAAATAATTTATGACAAAAAAAAGAAATACATCACAACCGACCAAATATTCAATTATTTTCTGCTCGTCCTCCTCCGCCGGACAGCGATAATAGACGACGAGGTATCACACAAGGCAATTTTTCACGATTTGTCGATTGTCCCAGTTGGATTTTTTTGAAAAAATTCAACGTTTCTCAGCGGCTAACGCGATTGTTATTATTTTCGCAAAGTAGTTTACTTTTGTATGTTTTGCATTGAATTAATGGGTATCTGCCAAAAAGAAACTTCAAAAATATTTCGAAAGAAAGACTTTTCAGTTTCAACTCTCTGACAGCTGTCACGAAACGAATGAGATTACCGAAAGAATGGCACAAGCTGGTGAGAGAGAACGAATTTTTTTTTGACGGCGAACTAATAGGATTTGCCATTGGTTGAAGGGAGATGGGAGAAGTGAGCGAGCGAAACGGAAAAGTAACGCGGTAAAATATTAATCCAAAATGGCGTCGCATTTTCATTTCTCTTTGTATGAATTTTCTCATTTTAGTGGGATTTTTTTTTCAGATTGTGTATGAATGCGTGTGTGTATGGGATAGAGGGGTGTTGAGTGGTACCGGCGATGACTGACATTTGTCGAGTGGGTCTGTTCCAAGGAAAAAACAAAGTGAGAGGGGTAGGCTGGCAACAGTGTTACCATTTGAGTGGTAATTTTAGAAATAGAACGCACTGTTGAACGGATTCTAAGGCGCTAACAGTGAGGAGTTGAAAATTAACAAAGCACTGTCGTTTGATGACAATGATCTGTCATGCAAATAGAAAGGATCAAGGGACACGAATTCACGAACAAAAAAGTGCAAGTTTTCACAAATTCTACTCTTCACGAATGAAAAAATGATGTGTCACTGCTTGCGAACTTCGCAATTCTTGTCATATGAATTTCATTTTCGAGTCTACGCTATGGACGCAGTTCACATGTAATCCAATTTTGACTGTATTTTGTTTCGAATAAACTATAAAGGCAAAGGAAGTAATGCGATCATGACTAGAAAATGGGAGAAAGTCAAGTGATTTGGTTGTAATCGAGTAATGTTGATCTTATGAGCATCCGAACAGTTGTTGGAGATCCTAAAATGCTTTAAAGCAGAAGTTGTTGTCGAGAATTGTAAAAATCTCAACCTGAAAAATTCAAAACAACCTCTAATCTGACATTTATTTAATTTTACCAATTTTTTATGCAGGCAACACCTCACGAACAAGGGATGACAACTGCGGATAAGCCCCCAAGTCAGGGAAGTACTGTAATACATACAGAATAAAAAAAAAAGAAGACAACCAGCCGACTGACAGACAAAACGTTTGACGTTAATACATACGTCAATTTGAAGTAACATGACTCATACTACTACACCATACCACTACTGCAAACTGCCACACAACATACACAACAAAAACACCATCCAACACATTGAAAATTCTTCACAGCATTTCACACACAACACTGCGCAAGTACACAAAAACGAAACGAAGTCAACTTGACACGAAACCATTTTGACATTTTCCCCAAGCAAATTTGATGTTTAAAGCCATCAAAAAATTTATTATTTGTCATTCTCGATGTCAATAACAATAATGGGAAACCGTCATTTGAATGATTTGCGCCAAAAGAATAACAAACATTTTCCGCAACTAAACACCGATGAATTTCATAGAAAATAGCATTTTGAAATTATTTTAAAACACTTTGCACAAAATGGCGGACTTTGGGGGCATGAATCCAAATGAAAATATCCCAGAAATCACATGCAGAAGTTTCGAGACCTCGTACTTACGAAACGTTTAATCTTGAATCGCTTCCATGATCAGCTCAATGTACCCGGAATCACTGTCATCGGAGTTTTGATGATTATTTTCGTTTTCTTTTTCGGTTTGCCTTCACTGCTTGATATGCGCCAAATAATTTTTAGTTTCTTTCACCCTCGTCTGTCAAACTAACAAAGTCACACACAAACTGTGAAACGAATCTCCCCTCGGGCACTGGAGACGGTAGCGATTGGAGAATGGAGATGGCAAAAATTATTGCGGTTTCGGTTTATATTTTCCGCCTAAATTGGTCCGGAACACAAGTTCACTATTCGATTTCCTTATTGGGTATGGGAGCCTTGTGTTTACAGGTCCCCGAGTGACACTTGGCAGGCGAGAGTACAAGACTTGTGGATAACTTGATTTATATTTTCTGTATACACTTTTCAACCGAACTCGGTAAAGGAAATTGCGATAAATGCCAAGAAAAAAAAACTAAGAAGACCCGTCAAAAAGAATGTCGAACGGTGAATGGGCATGGAAGCCAACACAGACGAGAAAAAAAAGAAAAACACACCAATCGAGTGACAGATAGGAATGCCGAATGATGGGCAAAGGAGAATCGAGACTAGGACGGCGGTTTGCGCGGTTTTTCTCCCGTCGTGTTGATCCAATAAGAGAGCGGGTGTGTTCGCAGGCAGGATGTTCCCATGAAAAAGTCAAAAGGTTATCATGCGAAGAAGGGAATGGAGAAATAGTTGCATTTTCTTTGGCTTTCTGTGTTCATTAATAAGACTAGTTGAATGAGATCAATTCTGGGCCGAAAAATAAATATTTAAAATACTCTGCAGAAAGTAGGTGCACATGAGTACGTGTAGCATTTTGGCGTTTATCTGATTTCTGAGAGAAGGATATTCTCATACGCCAGAAATCAGCATTCAGGATAGGAATTTGTCTCCGTTCTGTGACAGTAGTGAAATATATTCAAAAGAACACCTATTTCTGTTCTTACACGCATAAATGTTTCAGAAAAATAAAATGTGTAAAAGAAGACATAAATTAATCATGTTAAGGCCCATTCATATGAGGCCGCCGCGAATTGCGAACTTCGCAAACATTGACGTCTCATTCATATTGAGGTTTTTCATTCGCAGATAACTACGGGTTCAAACTGACACTTCACTGCGAATTTTTTGTTCGTGAGTTTGTGGATCGCGATTTCGTCTTTGGACTGCGTTTGTGTATCACGAATTCAGTTTGACAGTTCGCGGAGAGAATGAATAGGTCTGTTCCAATTGATTTGTGCACAGAAATTCGTAGTTGAGCAAATTTACAGAAGTGGGGTCAAAATTTCTCTTTGAGAGAGAAACTTGTGGAATGACGTTTCGTAGAATTTCGGTGAATTTCACAGCAATTGGAACAGACCTATTGATTCGCAGAGAAAAACTTTCAAATCTTCTTCTATATGCTGGAAAACTTTTGTTTCTGAAAGTTCGCGTTCGCAGTTCGCCGCTCATATAAATGGGTCTTTAAATCGAATAAAATCGCGTAAGAACTACCATATTAAAGGCGTGGTGTGAAAACAGAATTGGGTGCATTGTACACCACCGTGAATGGCCCTTTATATGATCAGCGAACGCGAAGATTTAAGAAACAAACCCATTTCCACTAAATGTAAGCACGAGACACGAAGGCAAAAATATAGGAATGGAATTATCGAGTTTTTACTAACAAAAATTTAAACAAAATTTATTTTACGTGTTAATAAAAAATAATTAATTTTTCAAACTTTTTACTGAATCCAGTCGCTTGAATAGTGCATGGTTCAGGTATTAGGTGCACATGTACAACCACATTTACGTCCAATGCATTCAGCGCTTTAGTAGGCAGCTCTTCGTTCAGTCAGCGGATGGTTGTTATCAAAACTATGAAAGTTAGCTTGGACAAAAAATATAATTTGTTGTAGACTCCAATTCACATTTGCAGTTTATGGCTCGTATGTAGCAGCTTGCCTATAAAGGGCCATCCATATGAGGTCTCCACGAATTGCAAACTTCGCAAACTCTGACAACTCATTTATATGGGGTGTTTTTATTCGCGGAGAACTACGGGTGCAAACTGACACTTCACTGCGAATTTTTTGTGTCGTGGAGGTTGTGGATTGCGTTTGCGCGTTTGTGTATAACGGATTCTGTTTGGCAGTTCGCGGAGAGAATGATTGATTCGTAGAGAAAAACTTTTAATCATTAATTAGGATACTTAAACTAAATTTTATTGGGAAAACTCGATAATTCAGTAACAATCTTTTTGCATACCAAGAAGTTTAACTTTTTGCTTATATTGGCTGGAAAAGGGTTATTGCTGAAAGTTCGCGTTCGCAGTTCGCCGCTCATATGAATGGGCCTTAAAGAAGCACTTTAGTATGTAAGCTGTGGTCTGTTTTTATGATTTATGGTTTATGGGCAGAGACCTTGAAGGTAGCCAGAGACTTCGTCCACCACGGCTTGACATTGAATAATACTAGAATCGCATTATCGAAAGACGAATCTGATTTTATTGAAGATCTTGTGCTGTCCTGATGCGAGAAGCATTTCAAGAGCGTGTGTAGCAGCCCTTCTTCTCCTTTTGAAGAAAAAATATTTCCGATGATATTTGGTCATGTCTGGTTTTATGGCATCTGGGGAGGGAGATTCACCTAAGACCTGATTCACCTAAGGTGTGCACGGCACTCAGGGCCTAAACCAACTTGGTGTAGGAAAATGTATGCAAAGAATCAGAGATCGGCCTGGAGGGGACTGTTAGTTGATGTCCATATCCACCACGCAAGTCAGAAAAACAACCCTATCCGAGTCGTTATTAGGCCCTAGTGGACCCATTGTCAAATGACATTAAAAAACTGCTACACCCAGTAGCTTTAGTTTTGGTTTTCTTCTTTCAACTACCAAAATATTTTTCCAAGCAAAACTCAATAAAAGTGAATCTCTTATGACCTGTTGTGAATTTATTCTGAAATGAAATTCCTTGGTTGATTTCTAAAGGAACTACTGCACAACGATGCGCGTACGTTTATGCAGATGTCGCTTTGAATTTCCCTTCAATGGATGGAATCATTACACAATTTTATTACCCCAATTAATTTCGTAATTGTGAGTCGTAAAATAACTGCCAGATAAGATTTAAGTGGGTACCTTACTTCTCAAATCTAAAATTGGAGACATCTCGTAGTATAAGAAAGATTATATAGCATACATCAGCAAATGTAAGGAACAGTTTCATCACTTTGAGCAGAGACATTGTTTCCTTCAACTGCAATTTTGATTTTCCAAATACTTGGTGCAGTATGAAATTAATAGCAGAAAGGTAGTGAGTTTGTACCAGTCAGCTGAAGTCAACTTGTCGGGATGCCAGCAACGATCCTTGTCGTTGCATAGATCAAGTTGACAAGCAGCCTCCAAGCGGCTCCCCCTGGATAGCTCTCAGAACACACGTTATGAGGTGAACTAATTCATGCAACGCTTTCCTTGCACTTTAATCGGCACGTACCAGCGCGGCTTCCAGTCCGGCAAATCGACTATAGACCAAATCTTCACAAAAAGGCAGATCCTGGAGAAGACCAGCGAGTTTCAAATCAATACTCACCATCTTCTTATCGATTTTAAAGCCAGGAGCTATTCGGAGCGATGGCGAACTCGGAATCCCGAGAAAATTGATCCGGTTATGTCGCACAACGCTAACAATTACGAGACGCACCGAGCAGTTCGGTTCAAAAACCTCTTAACCGTTCGAAACCTGCACCAGATTTCGGAAATTATATGCTCTGTCGTGTGATTTCTTCAATTTGGTACTGGAGAACATAGTGCGGCGAGCAGCTGTTCGGATGACCAAACCTTCGCACATCAGAGACCAAGTCATCGCGGATGTAAGACAACTTGGCCTTGATGACTGGGTGCAGCGCTCCCAGGACTGTCACCGATGGAAGGTGGCAGTTGCTCAGGCTCGGATCCTTCATGGGTCGTCGGCCTGATAATTAAGTAACTAAGCTCAAGTCTGGTTAGGTATCTTCTTAGTTATACTAAGACAAATCCAGAGTTCAGGTTTAAGGGGATTTTTTCAAGGTTAGGTCAGAGCGGAGCTTAAAGTCCTAGATAATTTTCTAAGACCGGGTGTATCCGGGCAGTCGTCTCAGATTAAAGGCTCTCTGGCAATGTGTGCGTTGTGCTATTCTAAAGTTTCACCACTTAGGCTGCAAAGAATTCAGTCAATCAAAAAAAAAATGCGACCAGCTAATCAAAGCCTTTTCCGAAGATCCTACATAGGCTCGTTGAACATTTGACCAATTTTCGGGATTGCTGTAGACGATGGCGAGGTTGTGTCAGTTTAGGTAGGCCCGGTTGGGGCCAAATGAGCGCTCTGTGTAAGGCCAAGGTTTAGCGTCTCCCTCCTTCAACTTCCAATTCAATTTAAGAAGTTAGCTTCACTGACCCAAGCTTTTGCACATTTCTAATTTTATGTTAATTTTTTTTCGATTTATTTGCAATTTGTTCTTTTTTTGTTCTTCCTTTATTTTTTTTTTATTAAAAATTAAAAGTAATTGTCCTCGTTACTGTTGTTGGTGGTGGTGGTGCTTGCAATTTTTGTTGTGGCAGCGGCAGTTGCAATAACATCGGCAGCAGAAACAGCAACAACAGCATTGCCAGCAGAGGCAGCAATATTCTTATTTGTATTAGATGCAGTGATATTTTTCATTTTTTCTTGTAACAAGCAGGCCACTTCTGCTGTCGTGGGTGCACTTGTATTGGTTGATGTTGTTGGTGCTGAATTATTTGTTGAATAATTATAAGGCACAGTCAAAGGACTGCCAACACTAGAATTACGGTGCAATTGTTAGCAAACGCCGATGACATTGACGTGATTGGCAGAACTCAGCGAGTCGTCAGTGAAGTTTTTGCTAACATTGAGACGGAAGCGGCTAAAATGGGTCTGGTGGTGAATGAGGGCAAAACGAAGTATGTGCTGCCCTCAAAAAAGGGCATACAACATCAACGTCTTGGACAGAGCGTCACAATGGGCAGCTATAACTTCGAGGTAGTCACGGACTCCAATTACCTCGGCTCCGGAGTAAACTGTACAAATAACATCAGTACCGACATCAAGCGTAGGATAACTCTTGCCAATCGCTGTTTCTTCGGGCTCAAGAGGCAATTGAGTTATAGAGCCCTCTCTCGAAGAACCAAGTTGACTCTATAAAAGACACTGATCCCAGTGCTGCTATACGGCGCGGAGGCATGGACAATCTCGAAAGCGGATGAAGAAGTCCTTGGTCTCTTTGAGAAAAAAGTTCTACGTACGATCTATGGTCCTATTTGTGTTTACGGGTTCTGGAGGAAAAGATTCAACCACGAACTGTAGGGGCTGTACAGCGATGAGCCTAGTTAGGCGTCTACGGATTCAACGCCTACGGTGGCTAGGTCATGTAGAGCGTATGGCAACCACAGCTCCGGCCCGAAGAATCTTCGAATCCGAACCTATCGGGCAACGCAACAGAGTACGCCCGCGTTTAAGGTGGCGCACCCAAGTCGAGAAGGACCTCAACCAACTTGGTGTGCGAAACTGGAGGCAGCTAGCCAGAGATCGCGCTAGTTGGAGAAGCATTTTGGTTGAGGTCCTGGTCCACTCCGGAAAGTAGCGCCACACAAAGAAGAAGAAGTCAAATGACTGGACAGAATACAAGATTTAACACTTTTCTATTTTCAATTTGAAGTTTTCGGACTGGCAGGTTGACATCAAGTTGATTCGACATTTTCGCTGACTTTTTAATTACTCTTCAGAACCGGAGGATTTTTGGCTTCCACCGGTTCTTGCACTCGACATCACATCAAGACAATCACCTGGGCCTCAGCCAAAAAGCTAGTCCAGCTGGCACAACCCTTAGCCAGACTCCTCTAATATCTCACGACAAGTTGGTTGAGGTCCTTCTCCACTTATGTGCCCAACCAGTTGCGTGTACTTTCTCTATTGCGTTGTCCCACTGGTTCGGAGTCGAAGACTCTTCGGGCTGGGGCAATGTTGTCTCTGCTCTCTACCTGGATTGGCCATCTTAGGCGTTGACTCCGTAGTTGGCAAGAGTTATTCTGCGTGCTGGTTTCGTTACCGACCTTGATGAAGCAGCGATAGTTCATCGCCATCCTGCACAACCTGGCGAGTTTGGCAGTTTGTCAAAACTAGACATGGCGTTTTATAGGTCGTCTCTATGCACATCTCATGTGCGGCCTTAAAGTCGACAAATATGTGGTGGGTGTCGATTTGCATCTCTTGGGTTTTTTTCTAGGATCTGTCGCAATATGAAAATTTTATCGATGGTGAACTTCCCAATCCTGAAGTCGCACTGATAAGGAGCGCTCACACAAAACGGCTTATTCCTCGATATCTGGCGCTGTTGAAGGGTCTTCTTTCTTGTGGATCGGATATTATTTTTATGTTTTATTTCATTGTAAATTTGGGTACATGGCAAAGCCCTAAGGGCTTGTCTGCAGATGACTAACCATAAAAGATTAGTCGGCAATAAAAGTGTTGAAATACTTAAATGTGATTATATAAAGACAAAACTAAAAAAACAAAACCAAGAAGATTTTAACAAATACAATAAGTTACGATATTAGTGGTACGATACATCCATCTTTTACTTTTTCTAGCATTTCTTTTCTCGGTAGGTTGGGGAATTCTGTTGGGAGTTTCGCCATACTTGATCTAGTACCTTGAGACTTCAGAGCTGCTTCTGTCGTCTCCTTGTATTCCTTGTTTGCTGCATCTGCATTGTATAGATGTTGTTGTTGCCATAGTTCGCCTGGAGTTCCACTGTCTGCATATTACCTTGATGATAATCGATTTTACGTCCAGCATTGTACCACCTTTTGAGGCCTTGTGTGTGTTTGAAGTAGCGCCTGCAATTGCGACGCTCTTCCCCACGCAAGAGTTTCGTATCTTAAGTGCGACGCCACCAATCCGAAATAGTATAGTTTTTTTGACTTCTGCTGGTGAGCTGAGGTTGCTTAGGTGGAAAAGTGCCTACGCAGATTGACATATCTTTTTCTTTAGCTTGTCGATGTGGTAGCTCTTTTTGAAATTATAGTCGATGGTCAGTCCTAAGCAGTGCTCGAAAATAACTCTCAAACCTCTCAAAATGGTGTTTAAATTACTCTTTCTCGTTGAGACTTTGAAAAACGGAAACTTTGAAACGGATACTTTTTTCGTTCCCGGTCAGAGAGAAACCTTTTTTTTAGAATGTTTTAGGTTCCGGGCAATCAGTGAGCGATATCACTGAGAGATAAAAAATGAGTCTCATTTAGCTGATTAGTGACTTGATTATTCATTTCAATGGTAACACGCGCCGAATAAAGCTCAGAGAAATAAGCGCAAGTAAATATGACAGTCAGAAGAACAATCAATACTTTCTTTCAGTATAATGAGAGTAAAATGGAGGGCAGGGTCTATGCTCACAGGGCAAAGTTGCTGATCGCTCTCAGCTTGGCGGGATGCCAGCAACGATCCTTGTCGATGCATAGATCAAGTTGACATGCAGCCTCCAAGCGGCGCCCCTGGATAGCTTTCACAACACCCGTTGTGAGGTGAACCAATGCATGCAGCGTTTCCCCAGCGGTTGTGCGGAGGGCTAACAACCCACCCACAAAAAAAAAAAATAACTCGATTTGCGAGTGTGCTCCTGGAATGTAAGAACACTCTACACTCCGGGGGCCGCACAAAAACTGGAAAATATCCTCACGCAGTATAAAGCGGATATTACTGCGCTCCAGGAAATACGCTGGATAGGACAGAGAATTATGAAAAAGAAAGAGTGCGACATATATTACAGCTGTCATAAAAGGTTGCACATATTTGGATGCGGATTCGTCGTGGGAAAGCGGCTAAGGTCGAAGGTCATCGACTTCAAACCGATAAGCGATCGCCTGGCTGTGATCCGCATCCAAGGCAGATTCTACAACATCAGCCTCATATGTGCACACGCCCCTACCGACGAAGCTGAAGACTCTGTCAAAGAGGATTTTTTACTCGGAGACTTCAATGCTAAAATCGGTAAGGAAAACATCTTTGGCGGAGTGATCGGAAAGCACAGCCTCCACGACACGACAACAGACAACGGCTTCCGACTCACAGACTTTGCGACAGCACGTAATATGGTCATAAGTAGCACAAGGTTCCCTCGCAAGAAAATCCACACAGCAACCTGGCGATCCCCGGATGGTCGAACCGCCAACCAAATCGACCATGTGCTTATCTGACCACTTTCTTGTTGCAGCAAGATTCAGAGCTCGACTGTCCAATGTCAGAAAGCTGCACCAGCCGTCAAAGAAAACTTTTGACATTGGACGCCTAAGCACACCGGAGATTGCCAGAGCCTACGAAGAGCAATTAAGTGAGAGACTCTTCGGTATGCCTACGTCAAGTGCCAACGAGATGTGGTTGCATTGCCGCTCGGCCATCAAAGAGGTAGCGGAAACTACATTAGGCTACCTACCACCCCCGACAAGAAACCCGTGGTATGATGGCGAGTGTGAGCAGAAAAAACGTGCAACCGACGAGGCATACCAAAAAGCGCTGCAACGGAAAACAAGAGCAGCGCAAGAGGAGTACCGGGCTAGAAGACGGGAGGAGAAAAAGCTTCTACGCCTGGAGAAAAGGTCTCTCGCAACCTCCCAGCTCAAGGATATCGAAGAGTCTAGGGACAAGCAAAAAATACGGGCCTTTTACAAAAAAGCCAAAAGCCTGGCCACAGGCTTTAGGAAAGGCACCCAGGCTCTTCGAAATTGCGAGGGTAACCTAGTTACGGACCCCCAGGGAATAGTGGATGTGTTTAAGCAGCACTTCCAACAGCTGCTTAGCGGGCCTGACCAGGAGAGAGTGATAGGGAACCAGGAAATCCCAACTCCAGTCGACGAAGAAGTCCTCCCACCTAGCTTTGAAGAAGTCGGTACAGCCATTAAAAGGCTGAAGAACAACAAAGCCGCAGGCTCAGATGGTTTCCCATCGGAGCTTTTCAAAGCTGGGGGCAATGTAATGGTAGGGAGCATGCACCAAATCATTTGCCGAATTTGGGAAGATGAAAGCATGCCCGACGACTGGAATATCAGCTCCATATGCCCCATCCACAAAAAAGGCGATCCTACCTCCTGCAAGAACTACAGAGGTATATCCCTGCTCAATGTCGCCTACAAGATCCTATCCAGCGTACTGTGTGAACGTCTAAAGCCGTTTTGCACCGCACTAATCGGCACGTACCAGTGCGGCTTCCGGCCCGGCAAATCGACTACAGACCAAATCTTCACACTAAGGCAGATCCTGGAGAAGACCAGCGAGTTTCAAATCGATACTCACCATCTTTTCATCGATTTTAAAGCCGCATACGACAGCATTCATCGCAAGGAGCTATTCGAAGCGATGGCCGAATTCGGGATCCCGGGAAAACTGATCCGGTTGTGTCGCACCACGCTAACACATACGCGATGCACCGTGCAGTTCGGTTCAAAAACCTCTGAACCGTTCGAAACCTGCACCGGATTTCGGCAAGGAGATGCGCTGTCGTGTGATTTCTTCAATCTGGTACTGGAGAAGATAGTGCGGCGGGCAAAAGTCAACACGGAAGGCACTATCTTCTACAAGTCAGTCCAGCTGTTGGGATACGCGGATGACATCGACATTGTCGCGCGGTCCCAACGTGCCATCGTGGAAGCTTTCACGGCAATTGAGGAACAGGCGAAACGAGCTGGTCTTAAGGTCAACGAGGACAAAACAAAATATACGCTGTCGAGCAAACAACGATCCGCCGCACACCACCTAGGCCAAAACGTCACAATCGACAGCTACAATTTCGAGGTAATAAAGGAGTTTGTCTACCTCGGGGCAAATGTAAACTCCACGACTGACGTAGACGTAGTGGAGATCCGACGTAGAAACCCTTGGCAACCGATGCTACTTCGGTCTGTCAAAACAACTGGGCTCGAAACTCCTGACTCGAAGGACCAAAGTCATGCTCTACAAAACCCTTATCCTGCCAGTCCTACTTTATGGAGCCGAAAGCTGGACATTAAGTAAGGCTGCAGAGCTGATTCTTGGTGCCTTCGAAAGAAAAATTCTACGTCGGATATATGGTCCCGTCTGCGAGGAAGGCGAATGGAGGAGAAGACACAACCGCGAACTCTACGAGCTGTACAAGGATGTGGATGTAGTCCGGAAGGCAAAAATCCGTCGACTACACTGGCTCGGCCACATCGAGCGAATGGACAACAACGCTCCAGCAAAGAGGGTCTTCGAATCCGAGCCTCCTGGTTCGAGAAGGAGAGGAAGACCGAACCTCCGGTACAAAGACCAAGTCATCGCGGATGCAAGACAGCTTGGCCTTGATGACTGGAAGCAGCGTGCCCAGGACCGTCACCGATGGAAGGCAGCAATTGCTCAGGCTCAGACCCTTCATGGTTCGTCTGCCTGATAAAGAAAGAAAGAAAGAAGAATAATGAGAGTAAAATCGAAGTGCTGTGTTTTTGATTAAGATATGAGTGGGCATAGCAGTGCCACGTCTAAGCACTTCAAGATGTGATTTCAATTAGTCAAGTTAACGCGACATCGAGATGGCTTACTTCTTAGCTAATACTTAGATAGCATTAAGGTAAATTAAAGGAAGCAAATCGTAGCAGTGACATGAACTGAAGTAGCGATATGTTATCAAATATTCTTAAATTCTTTCATAAACTAAAGCTAAGATCCTTCTTATATTTTTAAACCGGCATTGGTCGTGCTTTTCGTACCGTCGACCAAAGTAACTCTCGAATGACCCTTTGCTTCATTGAATTGTATATTAAGCGAGATAAAATATAGCTAAGTTCTACAGCTCTTGAGTTTGGTTTTACGAAATTTAAATTTTTAAAACACTCCCACACTCCCACAACATATGTATAAAGCGTTTTTATTCTTCTGTTTGTAATGTGTACGAGATATATATATAATAATTGAATTTTATACGTATATTTAAGACATTTGATATATTGTGGCTTCTACAAGCGTTTTTGTAGATTTTTTAAACACTTTTTTACTTTTTTAAAATTAAAGTTGCAACGATCCGGTTCGAAATAAAAAACGCGTGCGTATCGTGTGACGATTCGTTAACAAGTGGAAGTTTTTATTTTTCCAGTTAATTTAGTGTTTCGATAAATGATACAATATTTCGTTAAACTATAAATATGGCCGCTTAGGCGCAAAATTCAAATATTATACCATTTAATTATAATTCAATGTTTGATTCACAATAGTTGTACTTTAATTTAAGAATTCATTTTTATTTTATTATTTATTATATATATTTATATATAAATGCGTATGTTCTGGCGAAACAAGTCATAGTCTAGTCTTAAGTGTTTCTTTGTTGACACGTTCTCTATAATTCTGGTGCAATCATCTTCTTCTTATATTCCGTGTCATCCGCTATTGTGTAAGCAATGTATTTACGTCGTGCATCTTAGTATTTAGTTTAGTCCTGGGAATATGCGGCGGACAATTGCCCATTGCCTTGGATAATAGTATGTCACGAATATTTTCACTGCTGCTTAATCTGATGAACGAGCTGCTTCCAAGCTCGCACCAAACCAAACCAATCCACATAATACCCCAAATTCGTTCGTTAGAGTACACCTTACATACCCCTTAAGCCCACACCCATCGCATAATCTCAAAATGTATATATATATAATCTGTCTGATTGATATATAAAGTCTGATTGATATCCGACGAGTCGGGAAATAATGCAAGCTCAGCACCTAGAGCAAGTTCTCCTTTGCAAATCTAAAATAAGATCGATTAATTGTTCACTTCATTCTTGGAGGGTGGTTCGATACGTCACAGATAAACCAAATGTTAATTGGACCAAAATATCATAAAGGAAATCCAATTTATTTTTATTCTAGTGAACAACATAACTAACGCAACTGCTCTGTCTATTGGTAGGCCACGTATTGCTTCCCTCCCAGAGTGACACGGACATTTCAAAGACATCACATAACTCATTTGCAGTCGTTTTGATAAAGGCATCCATGCTTGGCGATACGTTCATAGATAGTCCGTCTGGCCAATAAGACAGTTGCTTCAATGCTTTGCAATTGGCACAGTCCTGTTGTCATAAGTTCATTGAACACACTGAGTTCACCGTAGCCTGCATACACAGATGTGACACGCCCCATGGCACCATCTCAAACATGAGTCCACTCAAATAGTTTTCCTTTTAAATGTATACCGTTTCCGCTTACCCCATCCTCATGGCCAATTTCCGGTTTCCATTTCCTCGATGTTAGAAGCGAACATTTCGCCGTTCCATTTCCTCTGAAATATGTCATCGATACGGCAACTATCCCATCAGGAGGTTCTCCACAGATTGTATCAGTAAATAATGACGAACGGATAAGCGTCATTCATTTAACTTTCAGAAATGAAAACTTTTCTGTTGTACGCACGGCAACATTGGGACTTGTTCCTACTTAGAGCTTGTGTAAAAGGTCCTCTGCTCCAACTTCCCCCATGGTAGATTTGCAAGCTTTTCGAAGACAGCTTCGAGTTGCTAGAGGCCAACGCACGAGAGTTGCTATCCGTCGTTTTCAATCGACGTGCAATGAGCACTCGGCGTCAAGACAGGATATCAGTGTCCGTGTTTTCAAATTGAAGTTCATGACTTTAATTTAAATCACACGAGGCACCTGGTATGGTATGTATTCCAGTTTTTTTTTGAGAAATATTGTGCACATAACGCAGTGAATCCGGTACGTATGTGGAACATCACTCAAGCCCAGGGAGCGAAAACGATTTCCCGCTTTGGGGTTAAGGATCGAGTTAAGGGTGAATGGAAAATATCGCGCAGACCGAACCAGTGCTGTCGGAGGGTAAATGAATCGCGTTTGATTAAGGTAGCACCAATGTACATCGCGAATGCCAACCGAACAGCGCGCGGAATTCGGAGTGAATGGCAGTGAATAGAGGAGGGTAGGATACCTCGAAGGCCATGGCTGTGGGGCGGGAGTTGCGTCCAGAGGAGTTCAATCGAAAGGGCGATGAATGGATGGAAAAACGCTCGAAAAAGGTGCAAATGCCAATTAGTCGTTAACGAGGTTATGAACTTTTTAGTTGGGTATGGTTTAGAAAAACTTCGATGGATGAAGAATAAGTGTGTGTATATAGGTCGGTAATGGCTTTCAATAAAGCAGATATTTTCACTGGCTTTAGTTGCCGAAACCAACTTTAGGTGCTCAATGATATATCGGGAATGATAAGGGCTCTTATGGTGGTTCTTCGAATATAGAGTTTTGATGTTCCTTAGAAGCAGTAATGTCTGATAGAGACAATTTAAAAATCATGAATGACACTCGGTTTGGCACGCTGGGTAACATATTGACGCACTCGGTGTAGGAGAGTTAGGGACGATTAGTGTTATGATGTTAACTGAACTCACTCTTAATTTTGATTTTCCTCTTTGCAAATGTCTGCTTCAGGTTGTAAGTTATGGGTCGATTCGTAGTCTAAATCATATTTGCAGTAGACTCTCGATAACACCGATTAAGGTGAACAACGGATAACGTGAACAAATTGTTTCTTTGCTTGACATCTCCAAAATGTGAACAACAGTTTACTTCAATGATTTGCTTCCCGTTAGCAGTAAACTACTTGAGATAGCTATAATTTATCTTGAAATTTCTTGATACAATACCTCGTCTGGTATAGTTACCGGTTGCACATGTCAGTTTGTTCCTCGTTGTCCTTGTAATTATTGGCTTTGGTTGTCTTGTCAGCACGTTTTTTCATATTTCTTTGCTTTTTGTCATCATAAGTTTTTACAGTTTAATGAAACCCAAGGTCACATTGAACAATTCCGCAGTGGTTTCGTAACACATTTAGAAGAACAATACGAAACAATTTCTATTTCTAATGAGGTCTTGCAATGGGCTCAATGTGAGCTCTTCTTCTTTGATTGGCGTTACAGTCCGGGGTCGATCTGGGCCTCAATTAACATGCCTCTCCAGCTAGCACGATCTTTCGCCAGCTGCCTCCAGCTGCGCACACCAAGTTGGTTGAGGTTGTTTGCTTTTCCACTTGTGTGCGCCATCTAGTGCGAGGACGTCCTCTGTTGCGCTGTCCCAATGGCTCGGTGTCGAAGACTCTTCGGGCCGGAGGTGTGGTATCTATCTGCTCTACATGACCTAGCCTTCTAAGGCATTGGATCCGAAGACGCCTAACTAGGTGCATGCTGCTGTATAGACCGTACAGTTCGTGGTTGAACTCTCCTTCTCCTCCAAACGCTATCAACGCAAACAGGACGAAAGATCGTACGCAGAACTTTTCTCTAAAAACAACCAAGAGATTCTTCATCCGCTTTCAATAGAGTCCATGTCTCTGCGCCATAGAGCGGGACTGGGATGATCGGAGTTTTATGCAAAGTCAGCTTGGTGTTTCGAGAGATGACTCTGTTACTCAATTGCCTCTTGAGCCCAAAGAAACAGCGATTGGCAAGAGTAATTCTGCGCTTGATCTCGGTACTGGTGTTGTTGTCCCTTTTTACTTCAGAGCCTAGGTAGACGAAGTCCTTGACTACCTCAAAGTTTCTGCTGCCCAATATGACGCACTGTCCGAGACGACGATGTTGTGCGTCCTTTCGTGATGACAGCATGTACTTTGTTTTGCTCTGGCTTACCGCTAGACCAATTTTAGCCGCTTCCGCTTCAATGCCAGCAAATACCTAATTGACAGCTCGCTGTGTTCGTCCAATCACGTCAATGTCGTCCGCATAAGCAAGCAGTTGAACGGACTTTTGGAAGATCATGCCTCGGGTGTTTACGTTTGAGTTTCGCACGATTTTATCAAGTATGATGTTGAAGAAGTCACATGACAGCGTGTCGCCTTGCCTAAAACCTTTTTTGACATTAAAGGTCTCAGTGAGTTCGTTATCGACCTTGATAGAACAGCGAGAGTTCTCCATCGTCATCCTGCACAACGTGACGAGTTTGGCAGCAATGTCAAAACTAGGCATGACGATTTATAGCTCGTCTCTATGCACGCTGTCACATGCGGCCTTGAAAGCGACAAATAGGTGGTGGGTGTCGATTTGCATCTCTTGAGTCTTTTGCAGGATCTGCCGAAGTGTAAATATTTGGTCAGTGGTGGACTTCCCAGTGAGCTGGTTAGTCAAAGTCAAATCAAAGTAATTACTGTCTTAATGCGCATTAGGAAGGAAGCAGTGAGAATGCTTTTGGAGAAGAAAACGATGCAAAAATAAATGACTGATATTTTTCATTCAGTTTCGTACCCCTACTTTTAATATTATAACACTTTATCGTGTATGTTCTTATGCAATACATGTTCGCTTAAAATTGAATTAACATTTTTGCGAACAAAAAGTGAATTATTTTTAATTTGCTAAAGACAACGTTTTAAAGTGAAAATCTACGGTGGGTTTCTTATATTCTTTCATTAAAATCTTTGTCTTTGATTGGCGCTACAGTCCGGGTGGACCTGGGCCTCATTAAAATCTGTGCTTCGCAAAAGTGAACTCCCCCACACACGTGAGCTCTTGTTTTTCAATAATTCAGGTTATCGAGAGTCTATCGTTTGTTTATTCTATTCCCGACGATTCAAATATCAGTATCGTTTACTCCATCCACAAAAGAAATGAGATCCTTTTGACTGCTTGATTGCGAGACTATTGTCATCGAGGCATAAGTATCTTATGTCGCGATATATCACCATATCTAGTTTTAAGAGTTTGAAGTAAGGTCACGTTCCTCCTCAGCATCATCATCCTTCAACTGCTAGTATAAGCGGATTACATCTCCTCAAGAAAGGCATTTCTGTAGCACAAAGTGTGGAAAATATAGAAACGAACGCAGAGGGTGCACCATTGCGAGTGGTGTCAAGATGTAGTCGCATTCAAGGCATATAAGCATGGTCATTTCCGCCCGAAGAATCAGCAAAAAAACATTGTTTGTGTTTCCCACCCTATCCTACAATCGCACGAAGAAATCTTATCTGGGCGGCTTGCATCCGCGGTTTTATTCGTTCAGTCACTACCCAAATGCCATAAGCATATGCGCTTACTTGACTTTTCTGCTAGTGCTCAAGGGGTTATTAATACCCAGCCGAAGATATAGAGGCAGAGAGGAAGATGTGGCACCTGTGCACATTGGTCTTAAATATCTGGTCTTAGATTGTAGTCTGTGGCAAATATTGGGCTGGGAAGAGCATTATATATTTGTGTACTGCGGCTGAAAACGAGTCTCTAAGTTTTACTGTGCGTCCGAAAGCAAGCCGATGGCCATTCCTGGCAAGACGTGTATTACGGGTGAATTCATAGAGAGGAGCAATGCAGCTGTCTAGCTCACTTGAGCATTATTTGTTGTTGAAATAGCTTTGAAATACGGACAAAGAAGACACGGTTCGTCGATGTTTGAGCGAGTTTGGATTGGATTCCATCTAGTAGCTGCAGCGTTGTCTTGGGGAAACCAGACCA
Source organism: Eristalis arbustorum (assembly GCA_916610145.1). NCBI lineage: Eukaryota > Metazoa > Arthropoda > Insecta > Diptera > Syrphidae > Eristalis > Eristalis arbustorum. The sequence continues at coordinate 38,078,982 of OU744319.1, forward strand.
GATATGAGCGTTCTACTCAAGGGTAGACCCCTTATACGCATTGTCAATTGATGTGGTGGTTATGGTCCGTGGTGAGCTGTGGCATTGTAAGTATGTGGGTCGACCCTAACCTCGACGTCGTAGGTTCGATACCTGCTCTACCCGACAAAAACAATTTTTCACGGTCTTTCGAGTCACTGACAATGCTCAAAGAGTGTTCCCTCTCTAGAAAAAGTATCTCAAACAAAGCTGTTCGGATTCGGCAAAAAACTGTAGGTCCCTTCCACCCTTGAGAGAACAATATCGCGCGCAACACGAGTGGTTGCTGAGAAGCTAGGCCCTGCCCCGTAGAGGGCCAATATGAAATATTTCGTGCATCGATTAAGGAAACCTTAATATTTCGCAGGCGACGTCGAATATGTGATCCTTCCAACTGAGTGTTGTGTTGATACACATCTAAAGCGTTCGCTTTAGTGGCAGCAGACAGCATTAAGTTTTGGAAGCATTGAATTTCAGTCTTTAACGATTATACCAGTTAATTATGTTGTCAAGATCGGAATTCAATGTGCTTAACATACGCTGCCTTTCCAATTGAACGTTCGCTAGCATGATCGTGAGTCCTGGAACGGATGTGAAAAGGTGAGGGTGCTGTCATCAGCGAAAGAGTGGGTTGGAATAGAGATCATTTAAAAGCTGAAAACAGTGTCGAAACAGAACCTTGGGGGACACCAGCATTTATTTTGTGTATATCAGACTAGAAGCCCATCTGAAACAACTTAAATTGAACGGTTCGAAGGTAGTTTCTATTCCATAAAAGAAGAGATTCATCGCGCCACCAGCAGGCATTATTGACAAAAGAACCTGATGCTAAAGTCTGTCAAATGCCACATTGCCTGTATTATCCATAGAATGGTTCCACTTTTCGGTGCGATAAGCTATCAAATCTCCATAGACTCCGTTGCTACGGCAACCGTACTGCCGGTTATTAACAAGGTTCAATGACTACAACAACAAGCAGTCATATGCAGCCAACCTGACACGATGTACCTGCAGCAGTTTAGTTTAGTATCTACTTATCTAGATTTTAAGAAATCGTTATTCAGTTTGCTTGCGGTATGCTTTGGCCAGCTGCTAGTTTGTGCATTTTTAAACCTTCAAGCATAAACAATTCAATTTGAATTTTTGAAAACTTAACTTTAACTAAAAGTTTGTTGATTGCGTTTTCCCCACCGTTCTTTTGTTGAAATGGACAATCTACATGGTTGCATAGTCTGTGATGCCATCCACTTTTACCAACAAAGGTTCAAGTGAAAATGTCGGTTTTTCTTTCACACTGCGCTTCCATTAAAACATGTTTCAATTTTATTGACGCCAACATTAATCGATTTACAACCGACAAGTGCGTCAATAGCTTAAAAAGCAAATAAAAGTAAATAAAAGCATTCTATCTAAAAGCTCTTAAGGAGTGCAATTCAATTGACTCATCCCACAAGTTACAGTGCACGTAGACGTGTGTGTGCGTGTATTTTGTTGTCTATGAATTGATGTTTAATTCAATTCAATTACCATTATTGATTGTTGCACTTTGTACAGAGTGTTCAAGTTTGTGTCAATTCACTTTACGACTGAAAATGCAATGGAGTTGAACAATGTATACAACAGTAGTGAAGATGACAGCATAATCATGAGAAGAAGCGTTTCATGGGAGCCATTAGTTCCAGATGTCTGTGAAAGGGTGCGGCTTTTGGTCACATTTCGTCGTTTCAAAACTGCCACTTATCGCTTAGAAGAGGGATCAGCCTGTAGACTGAAACAGCTTCTTTAGGTGGATATATAAATAATCTAAGCTCTTTCCATAGGAGGAGAAGAGCTAACATATGTATTGTGGATGTTATTTTCGAATCGAAGAGGGGGTAGGAGGTGATGAGTATTTTCTAGAGAGAAATGGAACAAGTCATTATGAATGTTGTTCAGATGGGATATTGAACAGAGACACCCATTCACAGCAGATACACCTACTCTACACTCCGAAGCGGCTGCGAAAAACCTACGTAATTTATTAAGAGAAGCTTTGGTGATCCCGAACGGAGATCAAGGAATAGGGCCGATGAACCTGATCAATTAAGCTGAGTCTTCGGACTACAAGCCACATTATCCTATCTATCGTAATGTGTGAACGTCTAAAGACGTTTTGCACCGCCCTAATCGGCACGTAGGGTTGATTCGACGTTAACAACGATACGAAACGAGTGCTTCCATTCGATACTTACTTACAAACGAATCAGAAACGTATCAAACCACGTCGTGCTTGGAGACTAATTTTATTGATATCGAATTAAAAGTATCGGTTATGTACTCGTATTTACTTGGATCATCCCTATCGGCACTGCACACTAAGGCAAATCCCTTGAAAGACCATCAAATCAATACTACTCATCTTTTTATCGATTTTAAATCCATACGCGACAACATTTACCGCATAGCAGTCATGCGATGTACGGTGTGGTTTAGTTAAATAACCTCCAAAGCGTACGAAACCTGCATTAGATTGGAGAGATGCGATGTTTTGTGCTGGTACTAGGAAAAAAACGTCCGGCGGACAGCCGTAAATACGGAAGGCACTATCTTCTACAAGTCAGTCCAACTATTGGGCTACGCAGATGACAACAACATCGCCGCGAGTTCCAAAAGTAGTGGAAGCGTTTACGGCAATTGAAGAGCAGGTGATATGTTCAATGAGAATAAAATCTGTCGGTCAAGAAACTATCCGTGAGACACTATCTGGTTCAAATAATCACAATCTAGTATGAGCATGTCTACCGGAGGCAAAGGTGGACTCCTCGAATGACATCTTAGTAGTTATCCGCCCTTGGCAGCGAATCCGATTTTGGTTTGTCAAAACAACTGGGCTCGAAACTCTTGACTCGAAGAACCAAAATCATGCTCTACTAAACTGTTATTTTGCCAGTCCTTATTTATGGAGCTGAAGGTTGGACGTTAAGCAAAACCACAGAGATTAATCTTTGTGCTTTTGAAAGAAAAATCCTGCGTAGGATATGTGGTCCCGTGACAAATGGAGGAGAAGAAACAACCCCGAACTCTACGAGCTGTAGCGTGAATTGTGTCCGGATTGAAAAAATCCGTCGACTGCTATGGCTTGGCTAGATTAAAGGCTCAAGACCAAAGAATCCATTGCGTTAAGGAGCACAACAATCGTGTTTAATAATAATATAATATGGGTGGCGCTACAGCCCGTAGGGGGCCAGGGCCTATCTTCTCAGCAACAATTCGTGTTGTGCGTGCTATTGTTCTGTCAAGAGTGGTAGGGATCTACAATTTAATGCCGAATCCGAACGGCTTTGTGTAAGAAGCTTTCTCTAGACAGGAAAAATGCTCTTTGAGTATGACACGAAGGAGGTGGGGTCGTGAAAATTGTTTTCGTCGCACAGGGCAGGAATCGAACCTACGACGTTGAGGTTGGGGTCGACGCACATACCAACGCCACGGGCCACCACCAACGATCCTATTTGCCGGATTGTAAATCCATACAAGCCCACACGACACATGAGAGTAAAATGATTCACATAAATATCTGATTACATGATACACACAAGTGAGAATGAACTGTAGGCAACAAAAGTTAAAACAAGACGTGGAGTGCACCATGACGGATGAAGTTCACTCCACTGATATCCCACACTGTTGTCTCTCTCCATCTTATTTTGTCTTGTGAATTGGCAATTTTTGACAGAACGCAATGGTTTCTATGAGCTTGGGACGTACGACTATGGACAGGCAAGGTTTCCGATCATATAAATATAGTCGAGATGGGCAACATGGAAGACTCATTGGTTTGTGATATGTAGCCTTAGAACTGCAGACAGTACTCCAGGCATCATCTGTTGGGCGACATTGAGCTGAATTGTGTGTTTGAAAATATTTACCGAAGGTAGGATCTTTGTTTTTATAGCATGAGCAGTATGTTAGTTGGCAGGCATACTATCGTCCTCCCAAGTTCTGAAGATGATATAGTGCACGCCATTAAGAGAACATCGCAAACAACTATGAGCTGGCAAAGCACCACAGATCATGTGCTTGTTCAGCTTAGTTCGAGTTGCTCTGGCCTCTGTAATTTCTCATCGCTCTCTCGTAGTCATGCTCATTAAGCGGTTGCTGCAAAAGCGACATCTACTATTTCACACAGGGCCGCCATATGCCCTCACAATCGATGAGTTATTTAACAGAGGTAACTTTCCCAAGGCCTACCGTTCGACTTTAGGCTCATCATTTGTGCGTGTGGCAACCTAAAAAACAATGAGAAATAATAATCAAGCAACCTGCGGTTATATGAGGGGAAACAAGCTTATCCCCCATTTGGTGAATTGATTGTCATATCATATTCGTCAGAGTCAGTTACATAGATATTTTAAAGATAGTAAAAGTAATTTCATTGTTATTGCAGTGCGTATCTCTTAACTTCTCGATCCTTGAGCTGGGATTGTAAAGAAGAGCTTTTTTTTTTCCTTTAGCGTAAGCTCCTTGGTGTGGTGGCCCGTGGCGTTGTGGGTATGTGCGTCGACCCCAACCTCAACGTCGTTGGTTCCTGTTCGATTCCTTGTTTGTACGACAAAACATTTTTCACGGCCCCACCTTTTTCGAATCACTGGCAATGCTTAAAATTCACTTCTGTCTAGAAAAAATGTTCTCAAAATTGGCCGTTCGGAGTCGGCATAAAACGGTAGGTCCCTTCCACTCGTGAAAGAAAAATAGCACGCACAACAAGAGTGGTTGTTGAGAAGGCTAGGCCCCCTTCCACAGGATGTAGCGTCACTCATTTTATTAAAGTAGGTGCTTTTGGTATTTCTTCTGAGTCCAATGCATTTTGTCCTTTATACACTCGCCATCATCTGCTCAGCATCAAACTAAGCTCAGACAGATCCACTTAAGAGCAGAGTCAGCAGAGTTTTTAAGAATGCAAAAATATTGCTGCTCTGCAAAGCTCTGTGGAATTGTCCATTCTAATGAAAATCACTTCACTCAATTGAAATGCTAACACAATTGATTGCAGTGGTAGGCCGGAGCTTAACGTATTTCAGCGTTCTGCACAACAAATTATCCTTACGCCTTGTTATGAGTCCATCCAAGAGAGAAGTACTTACTTGATGGATGAACGAGTTTATTTATCATTCCACTGCACCATGGCACAACGTCAAGAGGTGGAATCGGATTGGAAAGTGGTTGAATGCGCACTTAAAAGATAACAGCGTCGTGCAGACATCCACAATGTTCACATTTCTCACATCGTGAGTGACTAGGAATGAACACTTAAGTGGATTTCCACTCTCTACCTGATTGTTGGCTGTCGTATTTATCTTTACTTCAAAGTAGCGTTGGGATTCTGTCGGGAGTGTTTGCCAAATGGCAAGAAGGTGTAAGCTTTGTATTTAATGAGTGATGTACGATGGAAGATGTAACCAGCGGACTGAGGACTGGACCGATTAAAGTACTTCGAGGGTTCTTGGAGGAGATTGGGAAAATTGTGCTGTTTGGTGAAGAGCTGAAATGTGTTGTCTAGCGTACTTGAATTTTAAAAATTATTGGAAATTTGAGATATTTTGGATCAGCCGAAAAGCCTCGGAAGGCCAATCTGAAAGTTATCACATTCAGTTATATAGTCTTAGTTTGGGTATGTAATGGGTTCACGGTTTACTTTGAGTACTGTAGAAGGTACAGAGATGGGGGTGATGTAAAATTAGGCCTAGTTTCAAATACAGTCTCTCGGTGTGTGGATGTTTTGGTAGCTCTTCCCCAATCTATAAGAAATGAAGACACTTCACACCTCAGTAAATATTAGTAAGGATGATAAATATGAGATAAAGATAAAAACGCCATAATGAGATCCTTACTAACTCGTCGGACTGTAAGCGATCACGCTGAGGAATTCGTTGCTGCTCCATGAATCGTTCAAAGTTGGGTAAGGTTTTAAACAAGGCGACTCCCTGTTAAACGACATGGTAGTTAGAAGACCGGGCAGTACTCACTAGTCAAGAGGCTTCCAAAAGATCATACAGCTTATGGCAAGGCGGCTTGATGTAGTCAATGACAGGCACTTACCACGACGGCTTGGGGTTGTCAAAAACATTGTCGACCTCGTGAAGAGATTAAATCACTAACGCATTTGCTGCTTTTGATCAGTGATCTTTTGCTTCGAATGCCGATTTTTCTGCAGTAGAAATGAAAGCAATCGCAGTTTTCCAAACACTGCACAACCTTGCACAATCCCTATGGAGTAAACAGTCCAAGAAGCCATATCAGTTCCTCCTCGGCCACCGGGGAACGAATGCGACAGCGTAATATTCAACATCAAGGGTTTGCACAGCTGAACTCCTATATTCACTATCTAATATCTAGTTCATACATGTCCGGGCTTACGACACGGAAACTGGAACAATTTCAAGAAGAAATAAAGAAAACCAATGTCTTTTCGAGGGTCATCCGTATCCGAGGCTTGTTGCCGTCTCTGAACTAGTATGTGTTTTACACGGTGGAGAAGTTAGCCCCCGCGAAACTCCCGAACCTGGAGGACCGGGTCCTGGCTTAAAAACCCGGACAAGGGGTTGCTGCATACATTGGTTCACCTATAAGCGATTGCAGTAGAGGCTACCCAGAGGGCGCCGCGAGATGTCTGTATATCAACTTGACCTGTGCATTCACAGGGATAGTTACTGGCATCTCGCTAGGTTGAGAGCAATCAACAACTTTCCCCTGGATGCACAGGCCCATGCCCTCTTAAAACGTCACACTCTCACGCTAATACTAGAGGCACGATATTCCAAAAATCCGTGCAATTGCTAGCATACGCGGACGGTATTGACGGGATTGGCCAAACTCAGCGAGCCGTCAACTTCGATGTAGTAAAGGACTTCATCTACCTTGGCTTCCAAGTTAATAGTACGAACAACATCATGATGATTGTTAAAAATTTCAGAGCTCTGCGACGTGTAGTTTCGGAGCCTTTGTTGGTCAGACACACAAACTTTCTGCTTTAAAGTTAAGCTTATTTGTTTGTACTTGCAAAGTAACTTTTACTTTCACTGGGATTCGAACCGGCGACCTCTATTAACTACGAGCAGACACTCAACCAACCATTCAGTCGTAAATTTCCTACTTAACTCATAAGTCCTGTCATTTCAAAGAGGAATATAAAATCTTGTCAGAACTTGAAAAAAATACAAAAATACATGTCCTCGAAGAATTTGTAATGTAAATCTTCCCAATTCTGAGAGTTTATAAATTAATAACATAAATTTGATGTTTTGAGATGTTCTTAGTTCTTTATGCCAATTTGCTAGCCCTTGCATTGACGACCCTCGAAGCAACCAAAGAAGTTACTACAAAGTTTTAATGAACGCTGAACGGAGACAATAAATTACGCGGATGACTGACAAACAATAATTCCATGATCATATTCGCGGAAATTTCATTACAAAGAAGAATTCTATTCCCAGAAATTTCCATCGACAGACTAATAATACAAATTCCAATTGAGTTACGAAGTCTTGGGAACGTCTTTAAATGCTTACGTTTCAAACATTCCTCCGAAAGCCAGAGTTTATTCTCACAACACGTGTGTAACACAATTCAAACACAGAAGTCACCTCCTTCTCACCCCCTCCAATTCAAATAATCACTCCGACAAAAAAGGAAACCCTGAAAGTTCTTAACATTCTTACATCTTCAGGCATGTACGCAAACAAGCTTATCATGCTCACATCTACAAGATTACATGGAAATTAGTCAGAACGTTAGATTAAATGCTGTCACGAATTATAATGTCGAAGGGTGTAAATGCGTGAACCACAGAAGAAAGTTGACATGTTCCGAGGATATGCACAACAATGGATCCCTTTTTTGCTGTGGAACGCATGGGTGGCGAATGTGTTGGGCGGATTATTCCGGAATACATTATCCTTTGTTTGGGTAAAGAACATGTCAATACCCGTATGGCCCTTAATAATGTACACCCCCCGAGGGTTGGAAATAGAAACATTTCTTTCGTAAAAAAATATTCCATTGTTGATGGAATCCCGAAGAATGTGTATCTTGTTCGATTACGTCTGAGAGGTGCACTCAAGGCAATTAGGTAAATTGTGGAAGGTGTAATGGTGGTCATATAAGAGAAATTATTTCTGTCACTTCTATTGGACCTATAAAACAATATTTTCCACGCAAACACTTGGATTAATCGTCGTAGTGCTTATGGTAGTTTTGATTATTGTGTGTTTTCTCTTGCGGCAAGATACAAAACTTCTTTTCTATATCTGATCACTGTCTGTATTGGTTTTGGAATATCCATTATAGAAAGAAGAAGGTTTTACATGTGTACATATAAGTGACGTTTGGTGACCTGTTATTTGCTTTTTTTTCTTTTTGTGTGGACAGGACTTCCACCTAGCAATATCTCTAGTAAGGTATAATATATCGCCTTGTCTCTGCAGTTTAATAATAAAATAATAGACTTTGGATTTGTGGGCAATTGTCCAGAACCACGCCGTTGTAATGAACGAGTATACAATACTCGTAAGTACAATATGGTGATGAATCCAATACAACATTTATATGATGACTGGCAGTAGTGCGGCTGGGATTATGAATTCTACGTCTACTCCTCTCTCCCACAAGTCACATCTTAGGCACATCTGCCTGTCTTATTGACAAATCGCTTTTATCTTGTGTCAATATGTTAGCTTTTAACTATTACATTTTAAAGTTAAGGGAGTGCATTGTTGCGTTCAGTTACTAATACATAAATCGCTTGAGCGTACAACGGAAAGGTACTCAGAACGGCGAGAGTCAATATTTAATAAACAACCCCGCAACACAAGTTTTTTTTTCCATTTTTGTAGTCTCTGTCAGACAACCGAATTAGTCTTCTTCTTCTTTGATTGGCGCTACAGTCCGGGGTGGACCTGGGCCTCAACCAACATGCCTCTCCAGCCAGCCCGATCTTTCGCCAGCTGCCTCCAGTTGCGCACACCAAGTTGGTTGAGGTCCTTTTCCACTTGTGTGCGCCATCTAGTGCGAGGACGTCCTCTGTTGCGCTGTGCCAATGGCTCGGTGTCGAAGATTCTTCGGGCCGGAGCTTTGGTGTCCATCCGCTCTACATGACCTAGCCATCTTAAGCGTTGGATCCGAAGACGCTTAACTAGGTGCATGCCGCTGTACAGCCCGTATAGTTTGTGGTTGAACCTTCTCCTCCAAACGCCATCAACGCAAACAGGACCAAAGATCGTACGCAGAACTCTTCTTTTGAAACAACCAAGAGCTTCTTCACCAGCTTTCAATAGCGTCCATGTCTCTGCGCCATAGAACAGGACTGGGATGATCAGGGTAACCGCATTAGTGGCAGATTGTTAAAGTAAATAAACTGAATTCTTTACTCTTAAAACAATACTTTTAAATGAATATTAATTTCTCCTCTTTGGTAGAACTGGGTTGTACCAGTCATCACCATCACTTGTGTGAAATTCAAGAATGTGTGTGGTGGCCTCCCGGTTACATGTTCAAGCTTTGTTGTAACATCCATCGCCTGCGAGTGTGATACTCAAGGGTGGTGTGGTGGTCTCCTGGCAAAGATGAGGATCCCTTTTTGTGTTAGTCCATTATTGTGTGGCAGAAATTTACAATAGCCACATCGACCGTATGAACACTAAGTCTGCAGCAAAAAAAGGTCTTTGAATTGTAGCCTGCTGGTTACAGAAGAAGAGGAATCTCTAATATCGGTCACGGAGACCATGGTGATACCGAATTGCTCAGGCTCAGACCATTTACGCGTCGTTGGGAAGAAAAGTGAGTACAAAAGTTTACCGCCTGGACTTAAAAGAGAACCGCAGCCAACCTCATTTCAGGCAGAATTAACAGGAGGAAGCTAGTTGAAGTCCTTTCAGGATATTGCCTAATGGACAGACACGTCGCAAGACTAGAATTACCATACAACCACTTTTGTAGCCGAGGCCTGGATAAAGAAGAAGAGGGCAATTTTTTAAAATTGTCACGTCTACTATGTAACTGGCTTGCAGTGGCCTCCATTTAGAAATAAACAGTGGGAGAATATCACATTAACGTATTAGCGAACTTTTCCGAAAGGGATTTCAAAGCGCAACGGTTTCAGGGGCAACGGAATGTAACATGTGCCCAGTGTCAACACAATAAATTGATCGTTGATGATGGAAGTCGCTTCACCTAATCTGACTGATCACCACGGAACACCTTTTCTTTCACAATTTTACATTGGTATGTACTTTGGTAAACGTGCCTTTTTTATGACTCCACATTAACGCCTAAGCCTTTGTTTCATTTATCCATCATTGTATCAACTTAAAGACTAATGAATGGAAAGAAGAAAATAAATTCCATTATTTTATCCGCAGCGCAAGCAAAAAAAAAATTACACTCCCAGAAACCATTTTCTATTTTTCAAGGAATTTCATTACATTTTCTCACAAGGGCGACAAGAAACTAACTGGAAACGAGTGAGAGAGTGAGAAGAAAAAAAACAACAACACTGTTTGTGGTCCTGCAGCAATAAGGAAAGTTTCGTTGTTAATAACAACTTTAGACAGAAATTCTTTAGACTGGCTCTCCCGCGGAGAGCTGTGTGAACACGAGGCGCGTCAGTCACCAAGGGGATCCTCATGCCACGGCATGGCATCTAACTTCCTTGGACTTACGTTTGGCTATTGTCTTCGGGGAATTCTTTTCATCTAAAGCGCGCTTGAGACCAAACAAAAATAACAAGGTATTCATCCATTGTGAGCGCGTGCATTTCTTTTTTCCTTGCAAATGTTCCTCTGAAGCAACAAGCATTAATAAGAGTGGTGGTTTGTGTTGGAGTTTTAATAATTTTCCCTTCTGTGTCGTGTTCAGTTTCTGAATGCAACTAACAATTTTGCCGACGGACGACGGTTTTGTTGTGGTTTATTTTGTAACCACATTCAATGAGTGTTGACATGCATGCGCTTGGAAGTTACGCTAAGACGAGCGGTTATTGAGTGGGAGTGGCTTTTTAAAGACGACGTGATGAAGGTAGATGTAGGAATGTGTGTAGGAATCGATGTCATATATACTTGAAGACTGTAGAGTGAGTAACAGACTTGGTCATGGTCGATGGTATTGGCCTTATTGGATACAGCGTTTTAATTTCAATTCCTTTTTGTGGATGAAGCGGAATCGAGTTTTTCTCTACTTTTCGAAGATATGAGGCATTAAACAGCCAACACCGAGGTAAAGCGGTCAGAAGTGCGTGATTTATATTAATCGAAAGATAAGGGCCCAAGAACGATAAAAAAAGCACCGAATGTCTCCAACGACATGTCTTTCGAGGTGTACCTTAAATGCGACTCCATCAGAAAGGCAACCCTTTGGTAGGCCCAAGTTCAAAAACTGCTATGCTACTCCTGGGCATAAATTTTGATGACTTAGAGCCGATGGCAGATGAGTCGATTGGCCTGGAGATCTCTAGTGCATGCTTTACCATCAGTACCCCTTTAGTCGACTATGCAGGTGATTAACATTTATTCGCGCTTGTCATGTATCTTGGACATGTCATTCATATCACCACTTCGGCTCTGCAGGTAATGCTTTAAATGATCGATCAATTTGCTGTCCAAAATGTACGGCATCTTTCAACCGTCTCGAATGTAAGCGTCAGCCTCGTCCACAGTAGTAAGCCTATCAGGCAAAAAACTTGACGAAGCCTCAGAGGAAATAATCGAGTAGTGATTGCGTCTAATTACCCAGTCGTCAAATTACCAATTCACAACGTTGAGTTCGTATGGCACGAAGCTCAGCGAAGTCTTGTTGGAACCAGAAATCAGATACCGATACCGAGATTGTCAATCTCTGGCCATAGAAAGTCGGTAAGCATCACTCATTGACGAAAGTCTGAACGATGCCCTAAACCACAGACAAAGTAAAGCTGGCCTCGTCCATGAATTACCGAACTCACGCCTTCGTCTGCAGGATTCCCTGGCGATGCTGAACACACTTTCCCTTTTTCGGTTTCGTTCAGTATTACTGCGGCTGTTTTCATCATTTAGCACCAATCTCCCTCTCCCTCTCTCTCTTTATCTCTCTCTCTCTCTCTCTCTATCTCTATCTTTAGGTCTAACTGTGTGTACTTACGCTCAAAGAAATCAGAGTTACATGACCTAAAATTGACCAGAGGTTTTAATTAATTTATCTCTCATTTCGATTCGACGTCTGAAGACCCATTACGAGATACCACAAGTCTGTAGTGATAGAGGACAGGAAGACCCTATCACACGAAATTTTACTGTACCTAAATCTAAATGTTTCAAATTTTAAATGTTTCAAGTGACTGACAATACTTTGTGCCTTTTGGGGTTGGCACAAACTTATAGGTTCCCTTCACATTGTAGACGAGTTCTTCTTCTTTGATTGGCACTACAGTCCGGGATGGACCTGGGCCTTAACCAACATGCCTCTCCAGCCAGCACGATCATTCGCCAGCTGCCTCCAGTTGCGCACACCAAGTTGGTTGAGGTCCTTTTCCACTTGTGTGCGCCATCTGGTGCGAGGACGTCCTCTGTTGCGCTGTCCCAATGGCTCGGTGTCGAAGACTCTTCAGGCCGGAGCTGTGGTGTCCATTCGCTCTACATTACCTAGCCTTCTTAAGCGTTGGATCTGAAGACGCTTAACTAGGTGCATGCCGCTGTACAGCCCGTACAGTTCGTGGTTGAACCTTCTCTACCAGAGTCTAGGTAGATTTACTTGACTACCTAAAAGTTTCTGCTGCCCAATATGACGCTCTGTCTGAGACGTCGATGTTGTGCGTCCTTTCGTGATGACAGCATATACTTTGTTTTTCCCTAGTTTATCGCTAGACCCATTTTATTCGCTTCCGCTTCAATGCCAGCAAACGCCTCATTGACGGCTCGCTCGGCTCGTGTTCGTCCAATCACATCAATGTCGTCCGTGTAAGGAAGCAGTTGAACGGACTTTTGGAAGATCGTGCCTCGGGTGTTTATGTTTGAGTTTGGCACGATCTTTTCAAGTATGATGTTGAAGAAGTCACATGACAGCGTGTCGCCTTGCCTAAAACCTTTTTTGACATTGAAGGTCTCGGTGAGTTCGTTACCGACCTTGATGGAGCAGCGAGAGTTCTCCATCGTCATCCTGCACAACCTGACGAGTTCGGCAGGAATGTCAAAACTAGACATGGCGCTGTATAGCTCGTCTCTATGCACGCTGTCATATGCGGCCTTGAAATCGACAAATATGTGGTGGGTGTCGATCTTCATCTCTTGAGTCTTTTCCAGGATCTTCAGAAGTGTAAATATATACTGATAAGGACCTATCAGGTTGTTGACAAAAGGTTTCAGGCGTTCACACAGAACGGCAGAGAGTATCTTGTACGCGATCTAAAGGAGGCTGATCCCCCGATAGTTGGCGCAGTCAAAAGGTGTCTCCTTTCTTGTGGACCGGACAAACGACGCTGATATTCCACTCATCGGACATGCTTTCCTCCGACCATATCTCACAGGTGAGCTGGTGCATGCGTCCAACCAGGTCATCTCCATTGAAGACGGGTGTTACTTCATTTTGAAATCCGGATGGAACAACTTAAAGGCAGTCTCATAGCATCTCAGCTCCTACTTATCGTCTCACAAGATTGTGTGTAAATGATAAATCCAAGTCTTAACTCTTGAATGTGCCAGAGCCAAGTACGAACCCATCACCACAGGTGTATAGAAGTGGCAATGTGCCGTATGAAGTGACTGCAGCCGTAAGAGCATCCGTACAGAAGGAGACTACAGCCAGTTGCCAAGAGTATTTTCTCTGCTCCGAGGAAGCCTTAGTTCAATTTGAATCTCGTTTGCTTGCCGTTAATTAATGATGTTTCCTTCAACTGAACTTCACCTTCATCCTTTGCTCTTAACAGGGATACAATTGCTCTTGTTTGACACCTCAACCCTTTATCCTCTTACAAGGATTGTCGCACATCACAGAGTGGATTGAACTTAGACATGATTTTCCTGAATTCCCATTCATGCAGTACTTAAGACGAAAACACCCGTCAACTACATTGTCTCGGCATTCATATGTGTCTCCTGTAATTAATACAGAGTGCATGCATGCGACAATGTGATCTTACATATGTCTGCATTGCCAATGACAAAGGACTGCCACCAGTCCATTGTGAAACACACGAATTGTGGTATCCTTTAAGGCATGCTCATGACTATCGCCGCTTTAGCGCTCGTGATGCGAATGTGTCTACCGGCAAGAATGAGGTGCTTGGGAACAGAACCCGTTTAAGGTGACAATACTGAATGAATAATGCTTGTTTCGCATATGTGCGCAGGGTTCAAGGGCGTGTAGGGTGTGCATGTGACATTTGGCTGAACATAAAAATCCACTTAGCCGATATAACCTGCAAAGTTTAACGACGTCGCCGAATATGTAACAGTTTAGTATCGTCTGTATCTAAGATGGCATTCACGTTTACGATGGTATCCTTTAAAAGAAAATTGCGTTTTCTAGAAATTGAAGGGGAATCGTCATAAAGTTGGTATTAAACCCGGGCAAAATTTTAATTTACTGGGTTTTTCTTTATTAATCGATTTCGTTAATGTAAGTGCTGTCTACATGAGCAGATGCTCATATGGAACATGGATTCTTGGCGTCTCCAATTTTCGTCTCAGATGGATGGGCCACGTCCAGCTAATGGACACAAATGCTCCGGCCCTGAAAGTCTTAGACTCCAACCCCGAGGGACAACGCGGTGAAGGAAGACCACGCATACGGTGGCGGACAGAGCTAGAAGGGGACTGGAATAAGTTGAACGTGCATGGATGGCTGCAACTAGCATAATATCGGGCTAGATTTAGAGGCATGTTGGCTGAAGCTCAGGTCCATCCCGGACTGTAGAGTCAGCCAAAGAAGAAGAGGGCAACAGGTTTTCTCTAACAGCTCTTGTTTTTCAGTTATAGCTAATAAGCCTTTGTTATTGAATTTTGTGTATATTTTTGAGTATATTTTTATCTGTTTTCCATCTCCCAGTATTTTTTTCATATTCTGGCCATCGGATTAAAGAAAACAGAAGGAAATTACTAGAGGTAACGCCATTTCATACGTTTGGTGACTGGGTGCTAGAGCAGATGGCAGCGTTAGCATGACGTGCTGAGATCCGGACGGAAAACAACAGTTGCAGTTCAAAAGACGATGCCAACTTCATTGAGTAATATTTGGTGGATTTAAGATAATGCCATCACATATACGATTTGCCAAAGAGCAATGCACCTTATGGTGTTTATTACGGTCATGTGTAAGTGCTACCGACGAATGTGAGCTACATGTAATCCCAACAGAGTTACATGCCTACAATGCTACAATGACCACTCTCCATGAGCACGAGGCACTCGGTGGTGTCAAAAAAAAGCTTAAGGAACACTTGGCGCCTTCGATAGAGAGAACAGTCGTTCTGGTATGAATGCAAAATCCTCAATGTATTCTTAAGATTGAAGTCTGAGAACTAATCTGAAAAACTGTCAAACTTAAGTCAAAATCCCATGAAATGGCATGCGTTGCGGTTGATATTTACAAAAATTAAAGAGCAAAAAGCTGTCCATTGGTGCGTCCCAAATCCATACAACTCCACACGACACATGAGAGTAAAGGCCCGTTCATATAAGCGGTGAACTGCGATCGCGAATATTCAAAAACAACCCTTTTCTACAAACTACAACCAAAAAGCTATATTTTTTGGTTTGCAAAAATATTGGAACTGAATTATCGAGGTTTTTATTGACAAAAAATTCAATAGTTAAGTTAGTTTAAGTATCCTAATAAATGATTTAAACTCTTTTTTCTCCGAATCAATCATTCTCTCCGCGAACTGTTAAGCTGAGTTCGTAATACACAAATATTCAAACGCAAACCACAAGCTTCACGGCCAAAATATTCGCAGTGAAGTGTCAGATTGCACTCGAAGTTCTCTGCGAATGAAAAACCTCCATATGAATGAAACGTCAATGTGTGAATTTTGCAATTCGCGGCGACCTCATATGAATGGGCCTTTAAGCTGAGTTCGTAATACACAAATATTCAAACGCAATCCACAACCTCCACGGCCAAAATATTCGCAGTGAAGTGTCTGATTGCATCAGTAGTTCTCCGCGAATGAGAAAAATCCATATAAATGCGTTGTCAGAGTTTTGCGAAGTTCGCAGTTCGTACAGACCTCATATGAATAGACCTTAACACACAAAGAGGCAAACGCAATCCACGACAAAAAATTCGCTATGATGTGTCAGTTTACCGCGTTGTCCTCTGCGAATGAGAAAACGCCATATATGTAAATGAGTTGTCAGAGTTTTGCGAAGCTCGCAGTTCGTGGCGACCTCATATGAAACGGGCCTTAAATGATTCACACACTTGAGAATGAACTGTCAAACGCAATAAAATGTCTTATGAGTTGTCACTGCAAATTGACATGACGCAACGCACGCAACTTGCTTTTATTTGACAAACATTCAATTCAATGGGGTCTTACATATTTCTTCTATTGGTTCATAGCACTTTCATGTATGAAGTTAGGTGCTGTTTGATTTTTGATCCATTCCATGACACTCAATGCATGACTTAACTAAACCGCCCATAGATATTGACTGTGTAAACGAAATCTTCTTGAGCGAAGTTTAAATTCGATCCTAAACTTAGTTAAACCAGCAGATCAGGTTACACTGCGAAATCGGGCATTCATCTGTCACAGATTTTCTTTTCTTCTGTCACCTTTCCTTGTCTTCTACATATATTTTAAAAAATCTTTCAAAGGGAAGAATTCTTTCCAATGAAGGGAACTGTCAAAATATTATATGTGAGTGCAGGGTTTTCGTTAAAAAAAAGGATATATATATAGAATAGGATATATATATAGAGATATATAGAAGGACAATACCTTCTATTCACACTAAATAGATGCTGAGAAAGTTTATTCACACCACTCATTAACTCCCGCAAAAGTCACGTGAACTAAAAGGTTTTCCAATAAGAACTTGTCAATATTTCCTTAAAAAAACAACGCAAACCACTTTCAAAAACTTTATTATCGGCTTGAAGTACAATCCAAACATTTATTAATGAAACTCGACTTAGTTCATATCACCACCGCGGACACATTTGCAGCGATCGATTCGTTGCACAAAATTTTCAACGACTCGACCACACATTTCTGCCGAAATGGCTTGTTGGCTTATCGTAGCCCCACAGAAAAGACCAAGCGGCGTTAAGTCGCACGAACGAGTCAGCCAATCGACTGGCCCATTTCTTGAGAAAACACTCTCACCGTACTTACACTTCAATAAATCGATGGTAACGTGTGCTGCGGCTTGTGGCACAATCCTGATGAAACCACATGTGTTCCCTATCTTCCAATTCTGGCCAAAAATAATAGGCAATCATGGCGCAATAAAGCTGAACATTCACAGTAACGTGAGCACGCGAGAAAAAGCAATTAAAGAAATTGATATGTACTTGCACAAACATTTCTGACAGCATTTCTTACTTCTGCTTGAACACTATTGTATAGGTACACAGGCGGCAGGGACTACCCGGGTTGTGTTCTATGATCTACTATATTAAAGTTTTAAGAAACATTTTATTTCAACACAGTGTGACAGTGGGTGTCGTCGTTGGACTATGTGAAGGCGCTCGGCACCGATCATCAGGCACAGAATGAAACCGAAAATGCCAAAAAAACCAAAACGTCCTCGACTGTTCACAGATCGTATGCATGAAAAAAGAAAATTGGTTTGAATACAGATTTGTTACTGGTACTCAGTGAACAGACTTAGCACGAGTTGCATCATGGCTTTAGAACGGTCGTCCAATTTTAAAAAAAAAACTTAAATACAAAATATTTTTATTTTTATTGATTAGTCTCAAATGTTTGCGTTCCTCTGATTGTCTAGGCTTCGCATCTTCATGGAACAAGCATCATTCCTGATCCGTCATCGTACCAAGGCCAGTAGTCTTCAGAACCTCTGAAATGCAATAAAAAAAATGTACGACCCTCTTGAAATTCGATTGACTATACATGCCTCGTCGTTCTTCCGTTGCCTGAAAGCAGTCGCCCATGAAGTTCTGAAAGCAGACAATTGCATACGCGAACGTTACGTTTTTAATGAAGTCAAACGAAAACCGATGATCGATTGAGAATAGGTTGAGAACCTTTGTCGAGATGTCCAGAATATGATGATGGATCAAGAATATTTCCATCTGAATGAAAAATCATAACAAGAGCACTTATGTGGCAGGGATAGTATACCTCACGTTGTTGTTCCACATTCTGTAGCAACGAATGATTTCCATAATACATCGACAGCAATGTCCTGCGAAATATTTTCTCAGCCTGCAGGACCGCTTCGCCCACGTGTCCGTTGAGAAACAAATTATACGACGCCCAGACTCCACTTAATATGGTTCGCGTGACGTAGATCGTCACTTTCAGTGCACTCGTCTTCTGTCCATACAGCCTGATCACCAACAAGAACTGAAACACCCTGTACATGAAGAAAATATCATTGAACAATCCCAAGTAGCAGAAGATGTGGAGAAACTTGAAGAAGTCGTTGAACTTCTCCTTTATTTTGTGTATGTCGTACGAAATCGAGATCACTTCCTTCGTGAGGCCCTTCAGAGTCTCCACTTCCGTCACGGAACTCAAGCCATGCAGGAGATCAATCATCTTGAGGTACAGGCACGTCAGCACCAGATTGCCGTACAAATGGGCCCAGTAGGTGAGCTCCATCAACAACACACTGAACAACTGACATGCCAAAAAGCCCATATTCAGAATTACCGATTCGTGCCATTGGTGATTAAGTATAGTAAATACAAACAGCAGCAGTTTAATGTTGAGCAGTTTTCGAAAGCTGCTCGGAAAGTAAAACCTCTTGTCGGTTAGCCTCTCAACCCGCTCGAAAAGAACCACTATCTGGTTGAGGTTGTCCGCAAATGTACCTCTGTGCCTCAAGTAGCTGAAGGAGAACGCGTATGTGTTAAAGAAGGTGCACATCATGCGGCTGAACGTGAGTATGTCCTTAATTGTGGTAGTGATTTTAAATTTGAATATCTCATCAATTGAGAGAACTAGGGTGGCGGCCAGGCTTGAAAATTTAAGAACTTGGAGGACTACTCGCGACACACGCTGCCTTTGAGGTGAGGCCTCAAATCTTCTGGTCAGTCGGTTGTAAGTGAAGTTCGATATTCCAAAGCATTGGTACAGAATCAGTAAGATCTTGAGGCGACACTTGAAATTTATTTTCGACTCGTATTGATACATTGCCTGCGGGTTCAATTATTCACAAAAACTGTCTTCAATTGTTTTGATACGCTGTACTTTGCTAACTGAAAAGCTTGTTCTGGTCATTCTTGTGGTTGCCTGGCCAATCCACTTCAACGGAGGAGTATGCTAACGTTCCGCCAATTATCGTTGCATTAGGTAATTGAACGTTCTTGGACGGGATAGTCGGTGCGGAGGTCAAAGTAGTAATGTTTTCTCATTAAGGGATACTAAAGCCACACATGGTTTAGGTACATCAATACATATTTAATAGGGGAGTTGCTATGCAGGTTTCAGTTAAATAGGTACCCCAAAGCTATATAGGCGAAAGCAGGCCACTACTGACTATACATTGTGCTTCGTTGGCCAACAATGGTGCATCTAGCACCGGGAAGGTACATTTTCTGATTAGTAAATGTCTTCAAAAATGAGGATTTATTCAGTACGGCCAAGAAATGTGGGTGTTAGGCCAATGTGGGCTCGTTGTGCTACCACAGGATCCAGTAGATCCTAGTCCGCAGACAGGACCTTAGTTAGCTCCGACCAGCGCACCCAAGTGGCTAAGTCTTCGAGAGGAGAGGACATTGCAGTTCCAGCGGAGATATTCAATGGTCCAAGAACTATGACCTTGACAATTCCAGTCCTGCTGTATAGCGCAGAAGCATGGACACTAACTAAAGTGGAGCAGGGTATTCTTGGTTGCCTCGAGAGGAAAGGCCTTCGAATTATCTTCGGCCCATATGTACGGATTGTGTTTGGAGCGGGAGACTGAACGACGTGCTGTGCGGGCTGCACAGCGACATTTGGTCAAACGAATTGGAATCTCTCGTCTCAGATGGCTAGGTCACGTCGAGCGAATGGACACCAATGTTGCGGCCCGGAACGTCTTCGACGCCAACCCCGAGAGACAACGCGCTAAAGGAAGACCACGCTTACGGTGGCACAATCCGCTAGAAGGGGATCTGCATAAGTTTAACATGCGTGGCTGGAAGCAATTAGCACAAGATCGGGCTAGATGGAGAGGCATGTTGGTTGAGGCCCAGGTCCACTCCGAACTGTAGCGCCAGCTGATGAAGACAGAATAAGAATGACAAATGCATAATTGGCATCCGCAAAGAGAGAAAGAGAGAAAAATACTTCTTAGATAATTTAATGCTGTTACCTTTCAAGTCTACATTCGATCAAACAACACACAATCGTCTTCGAAAACATTCTTCTCCATTGTTGTCTGCAGTAGAAACAGGTTATCGTAGTCAAATCATAAGTTCCTTCTTGGAGTTATTGCATGGTATGATTGATCTACGACTTTTATTAGACGAAAATGGCAATCTCAAAGCATCCCTGGGAGATGTATGTATCGAACATGATTTTTGCTTAAGTGGGCATGTCAAGTATTCGATTTATTGCGGAGAACGCAGTATGCGATGAAGGGATGTGAATTTACAGCATAATCAGGTTTCTTCACTTGTAACTCAGTTTATGGCCAATAAAGCATATGAATTTTCGCTTCATCATACTCAGCGTGAATCCTTTTCAGAGGGTGAACATTTTAACAGAATGCAAATCAACGCCGTTCTTGCAATGAAATTGAAGGCATTTTAAGAACTTTTATTTAGTAGCAACCTGTTGGGCGCATTCAAATGAAATATTGACGTTCAATGCTACATTTCAGAAGCACCTTTTCAACCCTTTTCTATGAAATCTGACGCAGGCAGGAGTTCATTCGCAATTCCAATTTATTGATTCGAACGTATTCGCGTGGCTTAAGTACTCGTATGAATTTTATTACAACGGCGGCGGGTGTATTGACTTCTGGATAAGCCATTCAAGACGTGTGGAACACTTGGCGTGAACAAAATGAAATGGTTTTTATTGGCTGGCAATAAAAACGTACAAATTACCAACGATATGCCCGCATTCATACACATGTTTATGCAGATTTTGACTTTAATTGGCTGCTGGTTTTTGTTTTTCCAACAGGTTGTTGAGTAAGGAGGCATCATCATTATTTCCAATGCGTTGGCAAGGTAAATATGCGGCTTATAGCATGGATTTAATTTTTGAGGGTACTCTTTGCTAAACAATGGCGGAAATTAATTGTTCTAAATTTGAGTCTGAACCAATGCATGCAGCGTTTCCCCAGCGGTTGTGCGGAGGGCTAACAACCCACCCACAAAAAAAAATAACTGTTACGGAAGAGCAAGCAGCCTCGGACGAACGGACGGAACCCCAACGACGACACGGCGCGAAAAAGGACTACGATTTGCGAGTGTGCTCCTGGAATGTAAGAACACTACACTCCGGGGGCCGCACAAAAACTGGAAAATATCCTCACGCAGTATAAAGCGGATATTACTGCGCTCCAGGAAATACGCTGGATAGGACACGGAATTATGAAAAAGAAAGAGTGCGACATATATTACAGCTGTCATAAAAGGTTGCACATATTTGGATGCGGATTCGTCGTGGGAAAGCGGCTAAGGTCGAAGGTCATCGACTTCAAACCGATAAGCGATCGCCTGGCTGTGATCCGCATCCAAGGCAGATTCTACAACATCAGCCTCATATGTGCACACGCCCCTACCGACGAAGCTGAAGACTCTGTCAAAGAGGATTTTTACGACCCCTTGGACGGTGCCTACGGAGAATGTCCGGAGTACGATGTCAAAATCGTACTCGGAGACTTCAATGCTAAAATCGGTAAGGAAAACATCTTTGGCGGAGTGATCGGAAAGCACAGCCTCCACGACACGACAACAGACAACGGCTTCCGACTCACACACTTTGCGACAGCACGTAATATGGTCATAAGTAGCACAAGGTTCCCTCGCAAAAAAATCCACACAGCAACCTGGCGATCCCCGGATGGTCGAACCGCCAACCAAATCGACCATGTGCTTATTGACGGAAGACACGCGTCAAACATCCTGGATGTGCGAACATTCAGGGGGGCAAACGTCGACTCTGACCACTTTCTTGTTGCAGCAAGATTCAGAGCTCGACTGTCCAATGTCAGAAAGCTGCACCAGCCGACAAAGAGAACTTTTGACATTGGACGCCTAAGCACACCGGAGATTGCCAGAGCCTACGAAGAGCAATTAAGTGAGAGACTCTCCGGTATGCCTACGTCAAGTGCCAACGAGATGTGGTTGCATTGCCGCTCGGCCATCAAAGAGGTAGCGGAAACTACATTAGGCTACCTACCACCCCCGACAAGAAACCCGTGGTATGATGGCGAGTGTGAGCAGAAAAAACGTGCAACCGACGAGGCATACCAAAAAGCGCTGAAACGGAAAACAAGAGCAGCGCAAGAGGAGTACCGGGCTAGAAGACGGGAGGAGAAAAAGCTTCTACGCCTGAAGAAAAGGTCTCTCGCAACCTCCCAGCTCAAGGATATCGAAGAGTCTAGGGACAAGCAAAAAATACGGGCCTTTTACAAAAAAGCCAAAAGCCTGGCCACAGGCTTTAGGAAAGGCACCCAGGCTCTTCGAAATTGCGAGGGTAACCTAGTTACGGACCCCCAGGGAATAGTGGATGTGTTTAAGCAGCACTTCCAACAGCTGCTTAGCGGGCCTGACCAGGAGAGAGTGATAGGGAACCAGGAAATCCCAACTCCAGATGGTTTCCCATCGGAGCTTTTCAAAGCTGGGGGCAATGTAATGGTAGGGAGCATGCACCAAATCATTTGCCGAATTTGGGAAGATGAAAGCATGCCCGACGACTGGAATATCAGCTCCATATGCCCCATCCACAAAAAAGGCGATCCTACCTCCTGCAAGAACTACAGAGGTATATCCCTGCTCAATGTCGCCTACAAGATCCTATCCAGCGTACTGTGTGAACGTCTAAAGCCGTTTTGCACCGCACTAATCGGCACGTACCAGTGCGGCTTCCGGCCCGGCAAATCGACTACAGACCAAATCTTCACACTAAGGCAGATCCTGGAGAAGACCAGCGAGTTTCAAATCGATACTCACCATCTTTTCATCGATTTTAAAGCCGCATACGACAGCATTCATCGCAAGGAGCTATTCGAAGCGATGGCCGAATTCGGGATCCCGGGAAAACTGATCCGGTTGTGTCGCACCACGCTAACACATACGCGATGCACCGTGCAGTTCGGTTCAAAAACCTCTGAACCGTTCGAAACCTGCACCGGATTTCGGCAAGGAGATGCGCTGTCGTGTGATTTCTTCAATCTGGTAGTGGAGAAGATAGTGCGGCGGGCAAAAGTCAACACGGAAGGCACTATCTTCTACAAGTCAGTCCAGCTGTTGGGGTACGCGGATGACATCGACATTGTCGCGCGGTCCCAACGTGCCATCGTGGAAGCTTTCTCGGCACTTGAGGAACAGGCGAAACGAGCTGGTCTTAAGGTCAACGAGGACAAAACAAAATATATGCTGTCGAGCAAACAACGATCCGCCGCACACCACCTAGGCCAAAACGTTACAATCGACAGCTACAATTCCGAGGTAGTAAAAGTTTGTCTACCTCGGGGCAAGCGTAAACCCCACGAATGACATCGTAGTGGAGATGCGACGTAGAATCGCCCTTGGCAACCGATGCTACTTCGGTCTGTCAAAACAACTGGGCTCGAAACTCCTGACTCAAAGGACCAAAGTCATGCTCTACAAAACCCTTATCCTGCCAGTCCTACTTTATGGAGCCGAAAGCTAGACATTAAGTAAGGCTGCAGAGCTGATTCTTGGTGCCTTCGAAAGAAAAATTCTACGTCGGATATATGGTCCCGTCTGCGAGGAAGGCGAATGGAGGAGAAGACACAACCGCGAACTCTACGAGCTGTACAAGGATGTGGATGTAGTCCGGAAGGCAAAAATCCGTCGACTACACTGGCTCGGCCACATCGAGCGAATGGACAACAACGCTCCAGCAAAGAGGGTCTTCGAATCCGAGCCTCCTGGTTCGAGAAGGAGAGGAAGACCGAACCTCCGGTATAAAGACCAAGTCATCGCGGATGCAAGACAGCTTGGCCTTGATGACTGGAAGCAGCGTGCCCAGGACCGTCACCGATGGAAGGCAGCAATTGCTCAGGCTCAGACCCTTCATGGTTCGTCTGCCTGATAAGTAAAGTAAGTAAATTTGAGTCTGGAGCTGTCGTTTATGTCAATAAGGGACAAGGGTTGCGTAGGTCTTTGACACCATGGCATCAACCCACCAACTTTTATGAACACCGCATCACCTGTTCTGTTTCGATTGTGTAGCAGCTTGGTACAAGATAACCTTCGAACGTTGGTGTTCGGTGTAATGACCTTAGAAGTGAAAAATCGTCCGGAAGAAAAATAGAAACTCAAGTCTCCTGGGTCGCGATTGACCAAGTGAGTACTAACCTTTGCAGTTTGGGTTTCACTTCACCTACTCGTTCCACTTACACTTTCTACTGCTATCGTGGAATCCGTTAAAAAGGTCTTCTCATCAAAATTGATTTCGGTATGGCAGTTTCACGAGCGAACAGATGACATTCATTTGTCAATAAAAACATTTTTGAAAGGGAACAAATAAGACTTTCATTGAAGTGTTGCAAATTAAAATTTGGAAGCAGAAGATGAAGTTGTTTTTTATTTTCAATGTTTGTAAATGACCTTCCAACGGTGTTGTCCTGTTGTAACTTTCATATCTGTGCAGACGATGTTCAAATCCACCTAAGCTGGTTGAAGACTTAGTTGCAAAAATTAATGAGGATTTGAGCTCTATAGCAAATTGGGCTACCTACAACTGTCTAATGCTCAATCCGGACAAAACAAAAGCAATCCCGATCTCGAAACAATCCCCTTCTCTATCCAATTTCCCGCCAATAGAACTCAACTCCACGATAATAGAATATGTTACATGTGTAAAATGTCTTGGAATAGTGTGCAATAGTGAATTGACATGGACTGACCACATCGATAGCTTAGTTTCTAAGATATAAAAGTCCCTAAGAGGAATGTCTATCAGCAAATATATTCTCCCTCTCAATGTGAAACTTAAGCTTGCTAGAGCACTCATAGTGCCAATATTGACATATGCATCCCAATTGTTTGCCGACTGTGATTACTCTTCTTCCCAAAAGTTAACAAGAGCAATCAATGCTATTACAAGGTATGTTTTCAACCTACGCAGGTATGATCGTGTCTCGGAAAAACATCGTATTCTCCTAGGATGCGAATTAGAAGCATTATTTACTACAGACATTGCATATTACTCTTCAAAATTATTCACAAGAAACAGCTAAACTATCTTTTGAAAAGATTACTTTCTGTCGATCGAGTCGTAACATTACCTTACGGCCCTCCATTCATACTTGTTTAATGTCACGCAGGAACTTCTTCATTTACGCTGTTCATCTTTGGAATCACCTACTTTCACAGGGACGGTCAAAGACAGAGTACAAACAATTTCGTAACGCTTGCCTCCCCCATTTTTCTAGTCCGCAACTGAAATAATTCCCCAAATATATGTTTTTGTTCTTTTTGTATGCATTTGTGCGCAGTCATTTAAAATAATTTTTTGGAAACATACACTTTTCCAACATACTAATAATAATTGTATGAAATTTAAAACATGTCATTTAAAATCGTATGCTTAATTCAATTATTCCTGTACTGTTAAAAGAATACATGTATTATTCTTAAGGTACAGCGATATAAAATCAATAAATAAATGAAAAAAATAAATAAATATGAAGGACATTTGCAGCTTTCCCAGAGAAGAGCTCGAGAGAGATTCAGAGGAGCAGCAAGTGGCACTATCTTTGCAGAAACATTTTATTTTTATTGTTGGCATTAATGAAGCTTAATATTGCATACATACAGTGGCTCAACTTACATGAAGCTCACAATTATGATATATTTTAATTATTTTCTAAAAACGCAGGATTAAGAAATATACATTAATTTTGAATGTCTATAGGGTCAGCTTATTAGAAAACAAAAATCAAATAAAATTCTTTTATTGAGAACTAAGAAAACAACAAAAAATCAAAAATCGTATGCCAAGGTAATAATGTGGAGATTAACATGAATGTGAATAAAACAAAATAGTTTTTAGTCGATTAGGCATCAATTTAACCAATTTTGGCAGTAATCTGGCGACAGTTTACTCCATTCCTCCCTCAGTGCTGAAATTATTGTTTATAATAATATAATATATCGAGCAATGTCAGTGACTCGAAAGAGGTGGGGCCGTGAAAATTATTTCTGTCGCTCAGAGCTGGAATCGAACCTACGACGTCGAGGTTGGGGTCGACGCACGTACCCACAACGCCACAGGACACGGAAATTATTTTTTGTTTGATATTTATTTGATGGTTCCTTTATTTCTGTTTCTATTTGAAACATGAAGTTTGACATTGTTTACATAGGTTTATTAAAAATGTTCAGCTGAATGAAGCAGTCTTTTTATACAACAAATAAAAATGGCTCCAAATACAAAATCCTTTTCGATTTATAGACCGCTAAAGACGTATCAAATGTAAATGTAGAATTTTTTTAGCATATCCAACTGCTTTTCCAAGACAACCATTGATTGTTTCCTCAGCCGACAGGTTGCGCAATTAGGTTATATAAGGCGTTCTTCTGTGAAGTGAAGTAGTCCAAAGGAGAAGTTTTGACCGGTCTTGGTACATTTAGCGGCCGAAACACAAGGCTGCTACCAACCCTCAGCTGCTTCTCTGGATTAAGTGAGAGCAATTATTTCCACCTCATCAGCTGTACAAATTCTATTGGCTTTTGCCATATTTGTAGCTAGTTATTGCTTCAAAGCACCAAACCTTTAAGCATTGCTTAATTGCAGTCTATTTGTATTTTTTTCCTGTAAATTAACCACATACTTTAATAAAATATTTGGACTTAGTGGACACTCAAACTACTGCGTTGACTTGACTGCTTGACGGCTGAAGTTCAAGATTAGTTCGTAGTCTTACGTGTGTCGCTTCCATTCTCTGACTGTTTTCGTTTGTCGTATGGTAGTTCTGTTAAGCTGTCCTTCCCGATGTTTCGTTTAATACTGTGGCGTACGTGCCTTTGTTCGTATATTCATCGTAGGGTGTCGTTTGATTGCTTGGCTCCTATCCCTCTTACATATATGATTGACAAATACAAAAGTCGTTTTTCTTATTTCACTTGCTCTTTCATTTTTGTTTACAAATGGAAGGAAATGCAACCACTCTGTTTGAAGTCCGCAACTGTTTTGATGCGATACAGTGGAGCTGATTCACTTTACAGACACGAGGTACTTTTTCTGCGAATAATTCCACCCGACGGATTCAACGGTAGATGTGGTTAGCTCAGAGTCAGCTTCGCGAGGGTTCCCGATGCTTGAAGGTCAGTAACTCTTAAGGTCCATGTCTGTTGTATTCCCTACATCCTGGCCACTTGTCCTTCCAACGAACATTGCGGAGGAGCTGGCTTAAAGTCTGATCGAAAAACTAATCGGTGCTATTTTAGCGACTGAGCGTTTGTCTTTCAGCGCCTTTAAGGTCCCAGAAATTCGTCCACGCCCAGTAATCTTACATGCCGCATATTTAAATGAGAGATTGAAAGGTATCCCTCTGAAGAAGGTCTCAAAAATAGCCCAGTCTACTAAGGAAGTGTAGTTGTAGCTTATCGAGCCGAAATGGCTCAACCTGGTCGCTGTTTAAACGATTGTGAAATTAACCGGCCCTATTGCGAGTTGTTCAAGAGCAAGTGCTTCTGGCTTTAGTATCTCTCTTTCATTTGGAGAAGGACTGAGGTTGTCATCAACCACATCAGCAAGCAACGCAGCTGTGCCCAGATTATACATTCAAAGGCTTTCAAATTGAACTTGATTTGCCCCAAATTTGAATATCGTGAACTTCTTTCAAAAACCACACGTCTTTCTCTGTGTTAAACGAATCATTTATACGTTTAGTTTACTAACTAATCGCACCATTCCCGATTTCATAGGAACTTGTCTCACGCTACAGCAGCCCCCAGGCATTCACAAAGCCTACAATGACAAACCCAATGAAGTAGAATTTCCAAACTTTTGTTTTAGTTCTTCTCGAAAGTGAAATACACCTTTACTTTCCTGCATGCCTCTTTACACTACGCAAAGTTAACAAAAACTTTCTCGCAACTTGGCCAACCATGTGGAGGGAAATGTCAACCACTTGAAAATCATTACAATTAATGGTTAACCACAAACAATAGAACTTTTACAATAACGTTCTAATTGTGTGCTGTACGAAACAGGAGGGGCGGCAAGTGGGTTTTCTGGTATTAGACTGGGAACACCAAGTTGAGGCTTGCTGTTGGTTCAGGCAAATAAGTTCTAGGACACCCAACCGCACTGTGAATTCCGGCAGGGAATGTCCGAGTGAGAAGTGTATCAACTTTCTCGAGGAAAAATTCTGCTGAATTAATCATTAGGCTGTTCAATAGCATGTAGTTCCGTCTCAAAGTTGGCAGGACACACATACGCAGAGCCATTCGTGTGTGGCAAGGTGAAGGACGAAAAGTTCGGTGTATACCTTGGAACTTGGTAGACTTTGAGGCATTTGTCTGTGATCCTTTCGCAGAACTTTCTTTTAAACTAACTAATAAGACTTGGGTTCCGTGCATGGGCGCACGACTTAAGTCGACGTGACCACTTCGCCCACTAGAGTTCTTTCCCTGTTGCTAACTTACATGGGAACTCTTTTCTTCTTTGCATGGCGCAATAGCCCGGTGTGGAGCTGGGCCTCAGTCAGCATTTATCTCTGACTAGAACAATCTTGCCCTAGGCGTCTCCAGTTTCATAAACTTAATTGATTCGAGTCTCTTTTCAGCTGGTTAAGCCAACAGAGGCCTGGTTTCCTCTACCGCGTTGTCCTCGAAGCCTGTCCGAGCCGAAGCATTAGTGTTCATTCTCTCTACATGACGTAGCCATCTGAGTCGGATCCGTTTGACTAGATCAATGTCCTTGTACAGCTCGGAGAGCTTGTCGTTCAGTGTTCTCCTCCAAAATCCCTCTTCGCAAAGGGTCAAAATATAATTTGTTTTTCTTCTGGAAGCGATCAAGCATCTCTTCGTCCTCATTTGACATTGTCCATGCTTCTGCATCCCACAGCAGGAATGGGACTGTCATGGTTTTATGTACTGATAGCTTGGTTTTCCGGGACAGGGCTTTATTTTTCAATTGCCGCCTAAGTCCATGGACATAGCGATTGGCCAGGGTTATCCTTCGTTCTATCTAAGCGGTGATGTCATTTCTGGAATTTATTGCTTAGGCTAAATAGACAAAGTCCTTAACTACACCGGAGCTACATCTGTCTATGTGCATCTTTGTCCAAGATGTCGGTCTTGATAGAACTTTTTTGTAGACAGCATGTACTTTGTCTAACTTTCCATTCACCGCAGGATCCAATTTAGCCGATGTTCACAAACACCCCACTGACAGTCCGTGGATGACAATGTCATCGACATAGGGGAGCAGCTGCACAGACTTGTAGAAGATCGTATCTCTGACGTTGACGTCTGTGTTAAGCACGATCTTCTCGAGTTTTATGTCATGAAAGTTCCATGCCAGTGCTGCGCCTTGCCTAAAGTCCTTGGGAGCTCCACTATTTGTTCAAATTTAGCTTTAGTTCCCAAAGCAACATCACCGTTGCTTCTGTTAAATTTTTGTTTGATCGCGACGCAAACTTGAGCCTACGTTTAGTCTACGTGGTAGTTCATGTCCAGTGGTTTATGAACTCGAGTTAGTCCATCACTTGTTAAGATGTGCTACGGAGCATTAATTTACATTCATACAAATTCCCCAGTAAATTGCATTATGTTCCTAAATAGATGTCAACTGATGGAGAAAATGGTTAACGCAGATATTGAGTATGCTGAGGATTGCCTAGAGCGAATTTCACCCAGCAAATGTGTCCAATTAAACGCCATTTTCGACCAGAGACACACAAATCGACGTGCACTTATGTATATATTGATGCATATAAGATTCGAAGTACAACAAATGTATGAGCCATGCTCAAATTATATAACAAGGCTTATGATGTCCATTTTTGTGCTTAAAAATGCTATGAATCGTCATCAATGTTCAGAGTTTATTTTGAGACAATTCCATCAACACGAATTGTCAAAAAATATTCAAGTAAGCCCCCACAAAAGAGCAGCAATATTTAACTTAGTTATTTCTCTGGTCTTGTGGTGGCCCGTGGCGTTGTGGGTATGTGCGTCGACCCCAAACCAATAGCACGCACAACACGAGTGGTTGCTGAGAAGCTAGGCCCTGGCCCTCAATGGGCTGTACCGCCACCCATATTATTATATTATTATTTGTCTCTGGTCATGGAATAAACTGGTGCTTCGAATTCTGCTGGTCTAGTTGCAACTTATTTAAAGACAGTTATTGTTTAGAACGCGTTAAGTTCAGGAGGCTAGTGGCCGGTATAGTCAATAATCAATGATTTTTGTTTCGCGGGAATGTACTTTACCGTGCGGCTTTGTTTCTGTGGGAGTCGATTTTTTGCAAACTTCACAAGGTCTGGCATTTCTTTCAGTTTCAGTTTTAAAACATAAACTAGTTTTAAATGATCGATAAGAAAAATCGATAATTAAGTCTGGTATACCAAGGTTTAGTCTAATCTTACGCATTTTTCTTTAATTTTTGCTGAAGCTAGTAGCTCTTGTAAAGAGTACTACACTAATGTGAAGATTTCTGATGGGGATTTTTTGTTAAGGAAAATGCAATATTTTACCGTGCTGTACCTGTGGCCTTGTGTTGCAATTCAATACCCTCTCTGTTTTTACATATCAAATGTCACCGTAATAAATTACAACTCTTCATAGATGACACTGACATTCTATGTTGTTTTGATTTTTTAGGAGTGATAATTTATTGATTGATTTGACCTCAAAATGCATATGCACATGATTGAGGATTGATGTCATTTATGATATGGTCGCGAACGGGGTCCTCGTTCTAATTGCTTAACTGGTCACCGCCTACTTTAAGTGCACAAATGCAACTGAGCCCATTTGCCTTTATTGAATAAGATTTTGTAGAGAAACAGAATACAGGGATATGAACGACTGTAGTGGAATACGTTGTTGTTCGATTTGGGCGAAATGTGGATGTGGCCGTGGAATTAAATAAAAAATACACAGAACTGCTGCAAAATTGGAAACCGAACCGAGAACAAATCATCCGCTGCTTTAAATATGTGGTATTACAGACCATAAATCTAAATCGTTGAAATCAGGGGACATACGCGGCAAGGTTGGAAGGAATTTTGCCAGATATTTTTTCCGGGAAATCTATATGAGCCTTCATCTCAACCAACACTCAACAGGTTGTTCAACCATGATATACAATATGTCAAGAATACATGTCAATAGCTTACCATGACAAACGCTCACATCAAATTTTGAGCACCATATGAGCTGCTATAGCAATTTATCCACAGTTGCGTTTCTGAGTTGACGTGATTATACATACCTAGTACTCATTCATTCCTCGATCTTCCAGAATTATAGGGAATAATGGGAACAAATAATGTTTGTCTCTGAAGGGAAGTTAACGAGCGAATAATATTTACAAGCAATTAACATGCTGGGAGATGATTTGTGTTCAGTTTGGTTTGTCACTTCAAATCTGATTAGTTCGG
This sequence comes from Eristalis arbustorum, assembly GCA_916610145.1. Taxonomy (NCBI): domain Eukaryota; kingdom Metazoa; phylum Arthropoda; class Insecta; order Diptera; family Syrphidae; genus Eristalis; species Eristalis arbustorum. The sequence continues at coordinate 38,110,943 of OU744319.1, forward strand.
TTATTTGGCCACATTTTTGACAGCAAAATACTGTTTCTCTTATTACATGTGGTATTCGGAAGTAGTTACACTTGGTTTAACGCAGCCTTGCTTATGAGTGTAGAATTAGCTGAACTTGAAGTAATTATTAAAACGTGCGTGTTGAAGTGGTGTTTAGGGTGAGGCTTACGCCTATTGTCCACGTCATCCGCCAGTGTTTGAATGTAATATAAATGACTTGGCACAGGCTTATTTCCACAATAAGGTGGTAGTTTAGGCCACAGCGGCACAATAAGTCCTACAATTTCTACGGTTCTGAGAATTTGGACTGCATAGAGTGCATTTGAAATTTTCGATGTTGCGAAATATTTTCAAATGCATCAGTATCGATTATTACACATAAAAAAATAAGAAAACAGGAGTGCGCAAGTCGTTGGTACTAAACTATGAAATCCATTAGAAAAGCCTTACTAAGCACTGCAATTTTTGGGTGGAAATTCCGATGTCGGCAGATCCTTATTTAAGTCTCAGAATCGATTAAAACAGATGTGAAAGCATGAAATCAAGTGTCCAGGGCTCATTGGTATGCCTAAGAGGGCCGCTGGGACAGATGGAAGATGAACTATGACAACTGAGTTCATCTTTCCGGTGATGTCTTTTCTCCTGTCTTTCGTGTATTGATCGAATCAGAAGTCTAAGTCCACTGTCAATGTAAGTTTAGTATTTTTTCATCTATGGGAGGCAATACCGATGACTTTAAAATGTGGCAAGAGTGTCTAGCTCAAAATAAAAGTTGCAACGTATGAAGGCCCAAGGTAAGAGGTACGCTTCCTTTCCGACGAAGTGCGCAAGCATTGAATACATTTTTTTATTGTGTAGATTCCAAAAATTTCCGTTTCTAAATAGATTACCTCTCCTGAAGCACCGTCAGTTCTCATGGGAATGTGAAATTGAAAAGGCAAAATTTGCAGAAGAAAATTAATGTTTTTTTCTGCAGACAACTGCATTTTACGCGCGACTAGAGTGTTTCAGATAACTGCCTTCAATGAAATGCTAACGTTCATTTGAGGCTGAATCCCCATTAAAACGTACAAAGCGCGCATTCCTGCCGCGAACTATTAAGTTTCGTTTTTTATGGCCGAAGTCATTAAACTTTTATGAACAGTAAAAATGATTCTCCATTCAGTTAAATGCTGGCGTTGTGGGGCAAATTTTTTCCTGATTTACGAATCCATCAGGCGAAAAATGTGCACCAAGAAATTAATATATCATCAGCATCAGCTCTGTACGAGTTATGGAGGGATGTACATTTGTAGAACTTATTCTTGAAGCTCTTCGAGTCGCACTCAGACTCATTTGTTTTCATTCAATTTTGAACTCCTACCAACGGAGTGAGGTTGAACATTGTAAGCAAGCTGATCAAATAGCCGTAGTATTTGTTTTCAAAGGAATCCACATCAATTTCATCGCCAACCTTGCTCAAGGTTCCCTTATTAATTTTCCGTTTTCGGTTCATCTCTGTTATTGCTGGTTAACCCGTGCTGTTGGATACGTATAAATAGACAAAGATATTCGCTCAATTACTCGAATACCAAATTTGATAGGAATTGAATGCCATTCCACTGTTTGTCTCCGATGAGAGACGTTGACCCTTTTTGCGAGACAACGAGAATTCTTGTCACAATCAGACTGGGTCTTAATGAAATCGATCTTTCGTATAAAATGAAAGTAAACTTTCCCATTAGTAACGTCATTTCAATTTATTGGAAAATTATTTCACGTGCTTGGAGGAGGAAAAAGTTGCGTCGCTTAGGGAAGAGAGACTTTTCTCTTTACTACAATGTGCTGTGGAAAGTTTATCGCTTGCAAGAGGAACTCGTAAAAATGTTTGTCATATGAGTAAGTGCTTTCTAAATATACGAGTATATCCCTCTTTTCTACGATGTGGTCCATGTTGAAGGACGTACGTAAATGCATTATGCTTTATGTGCACTCCTAGACGTATGAAGTGGTATCGTGTTCACTTTGAAAATCCAACAAGGATAGCTTAGGAAATTTCTTATCCTAAACGCATAAATGGGAGTAAGGGGGTATTGAAGTCTACGAATTTCAAGAAATGCAAATAAACTCACTCGGATAGCGTGTTAGAAGATTTCAAAGTTGCTTAGTAAGGGACATTAGCTCAACTTGTCTATTTGTATGTTATCATGTCCTGTTTGCTCGTTGTTGTTCTGCACGAATGAATAATAATAATAAAATTGATTTGGGCTGCGCTACAAGAGTACAGTACGAGGTGAACTTGGATCTAGTTTATACATAACCTTTTCTGTCCTCCGAACTAATGTTTTCTTATAAGGGGAAAGGACACCCACAGACCGAAATTTTAGTAGCATATAAAGAGTGCGACATATATTACAAAGGTTGCACATATTTGGATGCGGATTCGTAGTGGGAAAATGGCTAAGATCGAAGGTCATCGACTTTAAACCGATAAGCGATCGCCTGGCTGTGATCCGCATCTAGGTTAGGTTAGGTAGTAGTGGCTGACTGCTGCAGAGCAGTCACACTTAGGCCAGAGTAGGCCCATTGTGATACCACGCGGATTGACTTCTCCTAACTCTGGAACGAGTTGGTGCTGCTGATGAACCGATTTAGTTGGCCAATGCTGTCACTTTTTAGCTCCTTACGGCCGCTGAAGTAGTAGGCTCCTAGGTGCAGAAACTTTTCTACTCCCAGGTGCAGAAACTTTTCAAGAAGTCGTCAAGGATTCGAAGATATTGGCTGATTAAATTGGTGTGCCATATCGACATTTCAAAGTGTACTCCTGAATAAATTTAACAGAACATTGATCAATACACGTGCACTGATTTTGGAACACTGAACATTTTCAAATCTCAATCAGCGAGAGACAACGCGCAAAGAAGAAGGGAACTCAAGTCACAATGTTAACGGATGTGTAGTATACACATTAAAATAGGTGTGTACAATAAATAGCATCTGTTTTGAGGGGACTGAAGTTCCTCTTGCGAAAGATGCAGTAAACCGTTGATAATTACACACTTAATGTGAACATGACGTCACACCACCTAGGTCGCTCAAATGACACGAGCAATAATGTGAATTTAATCTTGCAGTTTTATTGAAACATAAAATGTTAATGAGGACTCTTGTGCGATGACAGCTATTTTATTTCGTTCATTATCTCAATAATATCTTGGTGAATTTTTTCTTCTTCACATATGAACAGTCCACTTATACGTAGTGACGTGCGAAATTATAGGTGTACGCCTGAAATTTGTCAGCCCAGTTTAATGAGGCCATTATCGTTAAATGAGTTCTGCAGATCCCTTCAGAAATGTGTCAAAATTCAATAAATTACACCAAAGAAGCCTTCAACACGGAAAGAATAATTTTGTTAAATTTATTCGGAAGCCTTGCGGCGGTCGTATTTCAATGGATTTGTGTATTGCGATCCAACCTTGGAGAAGTCCAGGGATTTTAAGTGCTCCCCAAATATTTTCAACCGTATACAGGAGATACGAAAAGAATTCCTCGTTTTTTTGCAAAAATTTATTAAAACCTGATACAATTCAAGTAAGGAAGAATTGATCGATTTCGTGTTGGTTTGAATGCCCCCATCAGCCTTTAGTTGACTTTCCCTGAAAAAAAAACATCTGTTTTGGAGTCACATCGGAAATTGTATGGCTTTTTCTTCTGAGTCGCTTAACTCACAATTTTGACCAGGCAATGTCATGTTCCGAGTCTTAAAATAAATGAAGTTGAAGTTGCCCATTTTATTTTAACTTCGTATTAGTAGCTACGCAAGTTTCATATCTTTTCCACACTACTGTGCTTTAAAAATGTACTCTCCAAGCATTTCTTTTTGTTAAGGGTGTGTTTTTAAAGGAACTTGATGTAAGTTCGTCTGAAAGAAAGCTGCTCGGTCTCTTGTCGCCAGTTGGCCATATGGAAAACATTGAACCCGGTTAATTAAATCACCTTTTTACTTGCAACTTTAAACAGTGCGTCATCGACTTAAATGAAATTTGCTTTACCTCAAGGGGTTTTTAATTACGAAAAGGTTGTCTCCGGGCGGAACAGTGGACGCAATTAATTTACTCCCTTCAATTAAAAAAAGGTAAAAAGTCAAACAAGTGTTGGGTGCTCTGCTGAAGACTGTTGCCTGTAGGCAGAATCGTTTGTGTGCGGTATAAACATGTTCCGAGTCATTTACAATTTGCTTTTTTGTCCATTTAGACTGCAAATGTGTTTGGTCGACTTTCAGCAAATTCTCTCGCTGGCCATTGTTAATTACTTTGGGGAGAAGCAAGTCGCGAAGTATGAGCAATGTTTGTCTTATGATTTCTTCCAAAATCATAAAGTGCATAATTATTCATGTGTTTTATTAAGAAATCAGTACTCATTAAACATTTTCAATAAAACGCTCTTTACTTAGCTAGTTTTTGTCTGCGTGTGCTTACATTTGAATTGTGCATCAACAACATCAGGTAAATAGAAAAAAAACGAACACACAAGTATCAAATAATCAATGGGTACCAATGGCGCCGCTAATGATTTCGTTACTTCAATACCATCTAGTCAGTAACCGACTGTCGAATTTGTCTGAATACTTTTTACTCAGTAACTGCTCAGCATGTTGTTTGTTGTTAGGATTATTTACGGAATAACACATTAGGTAAGTGGCCACCAAGGCTCTACAGGCACATTCGTTGGTTCTGGGCTTTTTGGCATAGACAATTGGCTTCAATTGAAAGAAGAATATAAAAATAAATCTAAATATGTTAAGGAACATACCACCTGGAAGACCAACCCAAACAGTCGATAGTTGCTACCAGTTGTCTCCTGTAGAGGCGCAAGCTGACAAAATGCAGTCTGTGCAACGCTGCCGGGCCATGTAAGGGGCATGTACAAGTTGATCGTTCTGGAAAAGCGTCCAACTCTAAAATACAAAAGCATTGTCTTTAAGGTGGGTCCTGGTACACAGGGGGTAATCAAGGGATCTCGATCAATGTGGCGTAGAACTGGATACAATTTATATGAGATCGTCCTTACAATCTATTCGAGCGAAGTAAACTGAAGTTCAAGTCGAATTCGAATTTCGATTCGAGTACTTGATATGTACTTATGGGCTCTCGAGTTTGTAGCTAAAGCTAGATAAGAGGGGCAGTCACACCTTGGCCAAGTTAGGGCCATTGCTGTAAGAAGCGCATTGACGGGGCGAAAGAAGTTGTTGTTGGTGAAATTGACGGAGTGATGTAGCTGGCTTATATTGGCATCATTTACTTCCCTGGGGTTGTTGTAGAAGTAGGCCCCTTACACACTACCCAGAGCACTGCACTTACAGAGGAGGAGAGTTGTTTGTGCAGTGTAACACCGTTGAGGGGTCTGAGTGCTGGTCTCCTTAGTTCGAGCCGATAGTTTAAAATTCTGTGATGGCCATTTTTCAATTGATTGACAGCAGTCCCTTCTAGTCATTTGAGGATGGTGGTTCTAATCGTATATAAATTAGTGAACACAGCTAATATTTTAGGTTTTTAGGGGATGTTCCAGTCAATTCCTACTAATTTGACAATCGTATTTGTACATTAGTTCATACTTTAAGAGTGGGCCTTTCACTTGGGCATCATTCAAGCACGTTCTTATTACTACGGATTTTTCACGAATTAAGTTGGTTTTTGAGTCTATGATTCTGCACTTAAAATTCCCGTGAAACGTCCGCAATTATCATCGGCGAATGGTCGACGATAGCATCATAATGCAACAAATAAAGCAGAGCACCTCGAGACAAGCAAACTCTCTCAAATTGCTCGTCGGAACGCAAACATTGGAGAAGTCCTTCAACTGAGTTACAGATGTTGAAATTGCATCTTTTTGTCTCCCAGTTGTCCGCTGTCAAAAGCCATTCATCTTTCTGTTGAAATATACAGACATCCTCGGGAGTGCTACAAAAAGCACACAAAAAAGTTCATCCAAATTGTGAAACTCTAAACGAACTGAAATTAAAAATGTCAGCAAAAATAGCCTTGTAAATTTACTTGTGCTTTGTCTGACACATTATTTTTTATGAACGTGAAGTCTTCTTTAAATTTTTTTAAATTTTATACAAGAAACAATTTTTTAGAGAGAACAACCAGAGCCCTTGATTGCTAAATTTTAATTTGTTTCTTTTCATAAATATATGCATGAAAAGACACTTGAGGAAGGGTTAACATTTGAGAAACGCACGCAGAATGCTGGATGTGAAAGAATGTCAGGGAGCATAGTGCCATTCTATGGACCATTTCGTGTAAGGTGTATGTTTGCGAAATAGCCCCATCTATTAGTGCTGGCATAACAATAACAATGAAACTGATAACATCTATGGACCGTACGTGTCTGGCAAAAGTCACGACTCACGAGCACATTAACCTGGAATACCAGTTTATTAAATACAATTTCGGCTAAGTTATCTCCTGAATACATTTATAACACAACAACAGCTGCGGAAGCTGTTTCCTGTACCCATTGGACACATTAAGAGGAGAATAATACATGGGACACCAGCAGTTGGCATCTCCAATAAGCAATTCCTTGGTCCAACGGGGTGACCAATGCGACGGGGGAGTGGAGATCTTTGGAGAACTTGTGCGAAAGGGAAGAGTGCTCCGTTTATAGCAATCGATGGTGATTGGATTATGATGATAAAGCTGATATGCAATAGCTATGGGAGTGCGATAGCAACCAATTAGACATGGAATGGAGGCACACTTTACTTAACTAGCTTTTGTGTGTTCATATTAGAAGTATAGTAAACGGAGAGGAATAAGATAGAAGTCGTAGCAGCAGTTGGAGGCGAGGAGATAAACAGGATGTGACAAAGTAGGTGGTGAGGCTAAAGTGAGTTAATACTGTACTTAGACCAAGTTTGACCCACTGTGCTGCCACATGGATTAACTGGTCTTCCATTTATAATAATATAATATGGGTGGCGCTACAACCCATGGAGAGCCAAGAGCTAGCTTCTCAGCAACCTCTCGTGTTGTGCGTGCTCATGTTCTTTCACGAGAGGAAGGGACCTACAGTTTTCTGCCTACTCGGAGCGGCCAAGTTTGAGAAGCTTTTTCTAGACACAAGTAATTTTTGAACATTGTCAGTGACTCCAAAGAGGTGGGGCCGTGAAAATTATTTCTGTTGCTCAGAGCTAGAATCGAACCTACGACGTCGAGGTTGGGGTCGACGCACATACCCACAACGCCACGGGCCACCACAGGTCTTTCAATATATGGCATGGATAGTAAGCCAATGATGGTTTTTTAACTTGCCTCATATAAGCAGCTTCTGCAGAAATCGTTCTTTATAATGTGGAGTTTCCCAACAGGGCATTTTCTATTATTTACATATAAAAGTTTGCGAACGAGCTTGACAATGTTCCCCGTTCTCCTAGGTATTATTATTCATCTGAGTATAATAATTTTTATAATAATCTGGGCGGCGTTAAAGTCCATAGAGGACCTATTGCTCAGGCGAGCAATGCGGCCTCATACGGGCCTATAGTGATTTTCCAATTCAAAGTTCCCACAAGAAGCCTGAGTTCGTGACGAATTTTAGTATATTTTTGATTCAAGAAAACGCCTATCTGCCTATGACGTGTCCTGACTAGGCAGTTACAGTGACACAAGGTGTGTTCTGCAGTCTCTTCATCCACGTTGCACATTCTTATTGTTGAGTTTGACTTGTGAAGTAGTTTGTTTTGTTTCATACCAAAACACTGGTGCAGCGTTCTTGACCATTTATCAGGCGGTGGCTGCGTATAGCCAATGACAAATTTGATGTGACGCCTCAGTTTTCACCCATTAGACTGTTGCTGGCTTACATGGCGGCCCTAGCTTTGTCAATGGTCTTATTTATGTGAGAACAATTGGGTTTTTCGTCTGGTGTTAAAAACAGGTATTTGACCTCTTTTGAGAATTATATTGGTTCACCGAAGAGGGGCGGTTTTTTTTTAGTTTGTATTTGTTTCTTCTTCTGGTGGCTTTACGTTTAACACTTACGCACCTATTAGCTACAGGGTGTGCTCTTTGTAGTATCACCAAGACTATGTCTTCGAATTTGCCCTTGATGAGAATTTCATTCGTCAGCCGAGGATGACAATTAGATCTTGCACTACTAGGGACCATGGAAGGAAAGATAGTACCTTACCATGCGGGCAACCTTTTGTAGCTTTGATACAGATTTTGCCCAGTTGAATTGATTTTTCTGTGGCTAAGCTAGGCTAGGGCCTAGCTTCTCAGCAACCACTCGTGTTGCGCTTCCTATTGTTCTTTCAGGAGTGTAAGGGACCTACAGTTTTATGCCGACACCGAACGCCTAAGTTTGAGACGCTTTATGACTCGAAATAAGTGGGGTAAGCATTTTAGTCGTACAGACCAGGGAGCACAAATAGATACCTCGGTCCAAGAGCGTTGGAATCGCATACGAACATACTCACTACTCATCTTCTAACTTAAATCACATCATTCCTCTATACTGCAGTGTTCACGATTGAGTGTTGGAAATTGCACCAGTCTTTACTAGAAGTGAGCGACATCCTACAACCACTTTTAAAGAGCATACAAAGTACATGATCATTATGAAAAGAATAATAGTCAGCTACGACGGACGCGGGAGTCCCCCAGGGATCAGTCCTTGGACCCTTCCTGTGGAACAGAGAGTCCCCTGATTGCCACTACCACAAGGAATAAAGGTCAACGGCTCTGCCGACGATATAGCGATACAGCATCCACGAGGTGGAAGCCGAAACAAACGAAGCGATCAACAGACTTGGAGACTGACTGGATGCTACCAACCTGAACCTAACTGACCACAAGCCGAAGGAGTCCGTGAACTCATACATGTTGACATAAATTGGACAATAGCAAAATAAATTCAATAACAAATTGTTTTTGTTTGCTTCGGTACAACCGCAGATGCTCATACATATATTGCATGTAAGAAATGTGAGAGCAAGCAGATTCTAACTTGGCCTTGATTCGAACTGGTGTCCCCCCACACTCTGTTCTGCGTCCGTCACTATTTTTCATTTTTATAAAACATCTCCTGTCTGCTACCTCAGCTTTTTATACTCGTTCCAAAACTCACTACCCCACCCTTTGGAAGTAGTAGTGGAACGGCTGCGTATGTCATGTACATTGAATTCCGATCTTGACAGCATAATTACCTCAGGTAAGAGCTGCTTCCAAGACGCAATTATGTCTGCTCGCACTTAAGGGAACCCTTCAAGAGCAGCCGTTATCCATTAATGGCGCTGGAAAGCAGAAGCTTCTAGCTGTGAATGATGGTCCTTGTTGCTAAGCATGCCTGGTTCTCCATGTGAATATTTTAAAAGTGAACAAAGTGCAGACAGATTATACATTCAAAACGATTATTATTTTTCTTGAATTTTTGTTTTTCGCCTAAACTCACAAAATGACCAAAACATAGAGTACTAGGGAATAATATGGTATGTACTGTAAAAAAAACCTCTAAAGTTGTAGAAAATAAATCAGCAAGGATTTGCAGCAGTCGATAAGCAAGTTGTTGGGAGTTTGTTTGCTGACCCGGAAGTCATGTAAACCGTACCGAATGCACGAGTTTGCGGAACATTACTTAAAAAAGTTCCATTCATCCATTACACGAGTGCAAATATTTCTCTACCTAAGCTCTTATGAATTTACCCATGCATTTGCCAGCTTTCATTTTTGAACATCAAACACGCTCCCTTTCAATACATAAGATGAAGGAGCAAAGGGAGAAAAAGGAGAAAAATACAAACATCACATCGTGCAAGTGAACCCCCACGAATATCATCGAAGAACTGAATGAAATGTATGTATCCAGATACAGTGGTATAATTTTAAACTCAATACCGTAGCCAAAGTCATTTAATCCTGTTTGGAAATTTTACGAGAATGAATCAAATTAAAGCATGATTATCGTAATGAAATCAATTATGTTTGCCCGTGGAATTAATGCCATTTGATACTGTATCTTCGTTTATGCGATAACTTCAGCGGGCGTAATTAAGATGAATAATAAAGCGAATCGTGATGGGAAAACTTTAAAATTTAATCATCGATTCGGTAGATTTCAGTGCAATCGTTCTGTGTTTTGATGGATGTTTTTAACAGTTCCATGGAGGAGCTGATTTGATACAGTTTTCAATAGAATTGAACTCAAATTTGGTTCATGATAGCATTTTTTATTGTAAATTTGTATCTAACGCTGAAAGGGACCATTGCTGCAACAGGCAAATGAGCTGTATGCTATGATAGTACTTTAGAGTTTTATAGTACATTAATACCATAGTCCGTTGTGTCCGTCAGGACTGGGCAAATAGTCGATTGCCGTCGACTGGGGCCGTTGCGCAAGTGCTCAATAAAATCGTTTTAAATCACAATTGAGGCGAAACATATCAACGGCTGTGTCTGTTTTTCATTACAATTCGATGAAAAATTAAAGTAGTAAGTTTAAGTTCTGAATTGTCCTTGTGTTCTTCCGGGGTAGACCTGGGCCTCAACCAACATGCCTCTCCAGCCAGCACGATCTTTCGCCAGCTACCTCCGGTTGCGCACACCAAGTTGGTTGAGGTCCTTTTCCACTTGTGTGCGCCATCGAGTGCGAGGACGTCCTCTGTTGCGCTGTCCCAATAGCTCGGTGTCGAAGACTTTTCGGGTCGGAGCTGTGGTGTCCATCCGCTCTACATGACCTAGCTATCTTAAGCATTGGATCCGAAGACGCTTAACTAGGTGCATGCCGCTGTACAGCCTGTATAGTTCGTGGCTGAACCTTCTCCTCCAAACGCCATCAACGCAAACAGGACCAAAGATCGTACGCAGAACTTTTCTCTCAAAACAACCAAGAGCTTCTTCATACGCTTTCAATAGCGTCCATGTCTCTGCGCCACACAGCAGGACTGGGGTGATCAGGGTTCTATACACGGTCAATTTGGTGTTTCGAGAGATGGCTCTGTTACTCAATTGCCTCTTGAGCCCAAAGAAACAGCGATTGGCAAGAGTAATTCTGCGCTTGATCTCGGTACTGGTGCTGTTGTCCCCATTTACTCCAGAGCCTAGGTAGACGAAGTCCTTGACTACCTCAAATTTTCTGCTACCCTATATGACGCACAGTCCGACACGTCGATGTTGTGCGTCCTTCCGTGATGACAGCATGTACTTTGTTTTGCCCTGGTATACCGCTCTACCCATCTTAGCCGCATCCGCTTCAATGCCAGCATACGCCTCATTGACAGCTCGCTATGTTCGTCCAATCACGTCAATGTCGTCCACGTAAGCAAGCAGTTGGACGGACTTTTGGAAGATCGTGCCTCGGGTGTTTACGTTTGAGTTTCGCACGATCTTCTCAAGTATGATGTTAAAGAAGTCACATGGCAGCGTGCCGCCTTGCCTAAAACATTTTTTGACATTGAAGGTCTCGGTGAGTTCGTTATCGACCTTAATGGAGCAGCGAGAGATGGCCATCGTCATCCTGCAAAACCTGACGAGTTTGGTAGACAAAACTAGACTTGGCGCTGTATGGCTCGTTTCTATGCACGCTCTCATATGTGGCCTTGAAATCGACGAATAGGTAGTGATTGTCCATGTCCATCTCTTGAGTCTTTTCCAGGATCTGCCAAAGTGTGAATATTTGGTCGTTGGTGGACCTCCCAGGCTTGAAACCCCACTGGTAAGAACCTATCAGGTTGTTGACAAATAGTTTCAGGCGCTCACACAAAACGGCAGAGAGCAGAGTTGAGGAGGTTGATCCCAGTCAAAGGCGCAGGCAAAGGGGTCTGATTTCTTGTGGGCCGAACGAATGACGCTGAGATTGCACTCATTGGGCATGCTTTCTTCCGATCATAGCGCCCAACCTCGGCAGCCCGCCCGCTCCAGCAGCTTTGTTCGACTTCAGTCTAGATATTGCTATCTCGACTTCGTCTAAGTCGGGGGGATGGAATTCGTGTTCATCATTGTCCAAATTGAGTAAAATATTCTGGCTGACAGCGGGATTTGTGTCGTCATCGTCGTTTAACAGTCTAAAGAAATGATTTTTCAAAATTCTCAGTATCGACTGCGATTCTACTACTAGTTGCCGAAAGTAGAAAAGAAAATGATTCCAACTTATGAGAAACAAAACACTGTGATTGCATGTCTGATGACAAGTTGAACGCCTGAGTGAGACCAGCAATAAGCAAATACACCTCAGTTTGCAAACATAGCGGCGAAGCTTGGTCTTGATTACTGGAAGCAGCGTGCCCAGGACCGTCAGCTTTCGAAGGCAGCAATTGCTCGGGTTCGGACCCTTCATGGGTCGCCGGCCTGACAAGAAGAAGAAGAAGTTTTGTTTTCTTTTTGGTTGCCAAGTCAAATTATATAAAAAAATACAGTTTTAATTGTGAAGAAAAAAGGGAAACGAATTGGAATAAAATATTATGTCCAATATTGCTGAAGACACCGCTAGTAATCCGCCACATGAAAAAGTGTGTCCACCCATGGTGTACATTTACCCTTTCATGATGCTACAGATCCAATAACAGGGAATACTATGTGTCGTGCCATGTCAGAATGCACGTAATTGATAGTTACTGGAAAAACAAAGGACTTCGTGAATGACTATTAGCTTTGTGTTGCATTTCAGTGTCGAATTAAATTGCATATAACATTTCACATCCCATTCAACTGGCATCAAATGCATAGATTAGAATTAAATCAATTCATTTTATGCACAGATCCACGTGTTTAAAATGAAGTCGCCACCATTCTGCACAAAGTCATACAAAATATAAAAAAACGACTCCATCGAATTTAAGAAACAAATTTTACATTTTCGGTCGTTGATCCCCTCCACTTAGCAGTAAGCCCCCATTCGCATAGCAAAACGCCATCTATTCGCATTAGAGGCTAAGACCTTCTTATCGATGTCGAACAATGATGAGATTTATGCAAAAGCTTTCAATTTGGAATTTGTTGACAAGGTGTGTCCTCAGAACGAAAATAAAATGCGTCCCACATTGTTTGTTCTTGATATTTAAATTCAGATGTAGCGAACAGGTACCGACCTTTCAACTCATATCTGCGACGTGGTTATGATTTCTATGGATACTCGAGTGTCTGGGTGCGGCTTTATGTTGTACGGAGGGGATGAAATGATAAGCTCATACATTTTAATGCACACAGTAGGTTGGTGCGGATTAACGTTTAGTACTCATTAGACAAATCCGTTGGTTGTTTTGACTTTAATTGAATAAGTTGTTTTCGGTAGCGGTTTCGTGGCAGTTGATGTTTTTGCAACTAAGTTTGCTTGAAGGCGTAAGTGGAAGAAGTAACGTTTGTAATAAGGCTCGTGTTCACACATTTAAACACTTAAAGAAAAGTTTGTATTGGCGAGTGTTATATATTTCAATATGTACCAAAGGACTGCTGCATGTAAAGACAATATATCATTTTTCAGACTTAGTAGGGGTAAAGCACGCACAAAGGATCTTCAGGCCACTCGATCCGCCTTTCTCGACTCTAATTTCTGAGAACTTTTTCCCAGGCGCTACCAAGCGAGTTTTGGACTTGGTCCAAACATCTCCATTCGTGTCACAGGTCTATAACATGGAAGCATAGCTCATTTAAGAAAGTACCGGCTAGCCATTGAATTCTCCTTGTAATGCCGTTTTTCTCACCCTATCCCGGCGAGTAAGTCCCACAAAAACACCAAGATATCGCGATCTTCTTCTCTCAGTTATTGCCCGAATTTCATGACCAAAGGTGAGAGTTGGAACAAAAACTGAGTTGAAAACCGCTAACTTGGCTTTGATAGGAAGCTCGGTCCTTCTGATATCTTTTGCAGATCTTGCAAGCTGTTTCAAATCCTGCCTATCCTACATGAATGCTCAGCGTTACTCCTCCCATCACTCCTGAAAAAGACCTCGAGATACTTGGACTTCTCTAAGTGCTATAATGGGACTCCACTTACAAGTCAAGAGCATTAAACAGGTTATCTGGAACTTACAATAACCTCAGATGTGTTAATGTTAAACCTCATCCTTCATTCCAGCCTCTGCACACACGGTCAAATCTATCGTGTACGCGCTGGAGTTTCTTTTGGGATAAAGTGAGGGTAAGCAAGCCGATCTGCAGGGAAGATTAATATTTTTTAATGTCTTGTTTGGAGGTGAAGAGCCTTAAATTGGCAGCACTGTTTTCAAAGACAGCTAATTTAATAGTTCTCAGTTGTTTTCAGATTAGTTTTTTTTAGGTTAGGATTGGCAACTGATTATGAATGAACTCACTCCGTGGGGGCTCAAACGAAAAACAGTCGATGATGGAAGATGGATCTAAGATCTTATCATAAGCTCTTATACCATAAAATCAACAAATGCGAAGATAATTAAGTCTTCTTTCTTCAAAAGGAGAATGGACTATCAAAAGTATGAACACTCCAAAGCTTATGTACCTCAGTGGACCTTCACACAAAAAGCACTATGGCTCGCAGCTACGTAAGGCTCAGGGTGGTGAATATCTATGCTTTTTGGTCATACCACCATCTTAGATCTTCTACCAGAAGATCTGGTAACATCCTTCAACCTTCAACCATCGTAACAATCTGCATTGACACTCTAATCCCGAAAAGAACTTATTGCAACAGCGGCTCGTGTGCTGGGATTTTAATCTACACTGATGTCTCTAAGATGAGCAGAGGAACTAGTTTAATCTGAGAAGTCCTAACCATCTCTAAAACTTGCAGACTTCCGGGCAATTGCAGTGTGTTCGATGCGGAACTATTTGTAATCAAGGAATCAAAATACAGACAAATTGAATGCCCTTGCTGTATCGACAGTCACGCAGCCATTAAAGCTATTTCCTTCGATGCTTCAAACTCTGAGCTAGTGCAGTAATGGCGAGCTGAGATAGCGTTTTTAGAAGATCATCTTAATATATTCGTTATCAATGAGAAGGTCGATGAACTAGCTACGCAGGTTTCTACCCTTCAGATAGAGGTGCAGATACCAATTCAAGCATTCAAGGCCACCCACTTCCTTGAAGTGGATAATCGTAGATGGGCCAGTCAAAAAAAACTTTTCAAAACGACATGGCATCACTAGATTAATGGCGGTCAATTGAACTACATGCCGGCAGACTTGGTGTGACACTCATTGGAGCATCTGCAACAACAGATGGGGTGGGGGGGATTTTTGTTTGTCTTCAGAAGAAGTCACCATCTAGTGATTCTTTTTGAGGGATGTAGAGTTTCAATTTTGTATACGTTAATTCAACTACACATAGTCGAAAAAGTCTCCGTACACCACCAACACCATTCTCAATTTTGGGATAAACTCTTTAATTTGGCTTTAAAACATGCAAAAAATAAAAACAGCAAAGAGAAACAAATAACTTAAAAACATCAGTATTTGGTCGGACCTTCTTTGTTCCGTATAACATCATTCAACCTATTCATCTGGTGCATTCGATACCAGTTTGAAAGTCGTGGCTGGAGAGATCCTGTTCCACTCAACAATCATGATGACCCTCAAGTCAGTCTTACTGGAAATTGAGCGTTCTCGGATCTTTCTTTGTAAGTATTTCTACAAATGGTTGGGGGGTTCGATCTGTTTTTTTTAACATTGTATAGCAGCCATTTTTTTACCAGAAAAGATGTGTGCTTGTCCTGTTGAAATACGAAGGTTTTGCAGGGACTTAGTTTTTCAGCTCTGGAATGTAGATTTTCTTTAAGAATATTCAAGTATCCATATTTGTTCATAGGTGATTCAATAAAAGCTAGATGTCGAACACCGGAAGAGGCCAGGCATCCAGACCCCATTACATTGCCTCCAGGAAGCAGTGTCTGGCTTCCTCCACACCATCCGCTGTCTCCATCTACCCTTTTCTTACCGTCAGGGGAGTTGCTTTGCCGCAAGGACAATTAGCAAAAAAAAAAATGTTCAGCTCAAGGATCGAAACCGATAGTTGAAGTTAGGCTTGCCGGAGGCGGAACAACAAAAGGTTGAAGTAAAGAAGAAGCTTAGAAACGGACAACCTCTTTTTTTCTATGAATTGTATTTTATTGAAGAAGTTGATTGACTTAGCTCTATACTGGGAATGAATGCATCATCAGGGTCATTGCCGTCAGGAAATCTATGGTCCGTTTTTTTAATTGGTCTAGTCAAGCTATATAGATTTCTTGCATAATTCGCCATCCTGCACCTCCCGGTTCCCTTGAAGTAGCCAGACCATCACTGCATACGAGCACAACATGCATGTGTGCAAAAAAACGTCGCAGCATGAAAGGAGCCAAAGGGCGGTCGCTAAGCAGCTAGACATTCAGTGCATATGTGTGCACATCACGAAAACATCGAATAGTGGGAGTAGCCAAAATGTGGTCGTTGACCCCTTGTCACTCACGATGTAGATCATTTTCTGATCTCCTAAATTTGATGAAATGCCGCCGTATAGGTTGTTATTCAGCTTTCAGATTAGTTTACACCCACGAATTCTCCACGGGCGTTCAACTAGGGGGCCTAAGAAGATATGAAAAGAATAGAAAAGCAGAGCAGCGGTAATCGAAATGTATGAAGGGCGGACAACGCCAACGAGAATGGAGGCCGTCAACATAGGCTTCGCTGTTGACTGTCAAACTCTAGATTCTTGGAAAACTGATTTTGATTCTCTTCAAAAAACGAAAACTGATTTTGAAAAAAACGCAGTTGATGTCAAACAACATTAACCTTCACTCAAACAACATTCTGTCACGTCATTATGTCGCCTTTAACACACCACACGGTAACTGCATATGTATGTATATTTCCATAAGCTCCAGGACCAGGACTTCTGACCCGACTGAACTTGTTGGAAAGCTGGTGAAATTACTGCACAATTCATTTCTTTTCACCTTTGTTCACCCAGCACTTCGCTTGTCGCCAATTCACAATGACACGCTGGTGAAGAAGTATATGGTATATGTGACTTCCATGACAGAGAGAGGGAAAATAAAGCACGTAAAAAATCGAAATTCTCCACGCCCCTACGGATCAAATGCGACTTTCCAATTAACCCACAGACCACATGTGCCTGGCTGGCGGTGCTTTGTGCGGAGGTTAAGTTCAACAATAACCGATGGTGCTATGAGCTTACAATCCCTATTCATTTTTATTTCAATGTCAGGCTTGTTGAGAGACAAGGGCTGCATACAAGCGATGAACAAAGGAACACCTTCCTGGTGAGGTGCTATTGTTTTGCCTCGAAAGCATTGCTTGTGCCATTCGCTATGGGACGCAGCTCTCATCACGTAGGACATGCCTGGATATCCATACTTTTGTTCCACGCGAACTGCTATGTGTCATAAAAGTTGAAATAATTGGACTAACATGGCGTTTGCTTAACAGTTATGTGTGAAAAATTGTTTCCAGTCTGCCTTTTGAATGTAACTCTCAATTGAACCTTAACTATGCCTGAGCAGACCTGCTGACAGAAGTTACTCTTCGATTTGAATGAGTGACGAGGAGAAATACGTCAACTACAGATGTCTTTAATCCGAGAATCCGCCCACGACACATGCATCAGCAGCATCGATTGCAAACGGAAGCACTTGCGTAAGTCGACGAATTCAACAGTCACATCAAATTCAAGACAGCTTGACCGATTAGAGTAAAGCTCTCGAAAATTGGCAGGAAATGACAGGCCGTTTCTTGCGTCTAATAGAGAGCAGACCCGGATACAGTAGTCCTCTGCGAAGCGGGCGCTTCCGTCCCAGAGGATGGTTGCCAGCAATTCTGCCTCGAAGACTGACTACTTCGTGCATATGTTAATTGTCGTCGAGAAACTAATGCAATTGAAGACTGGCAGGGGAATTCCGAAATGTCTACATAGTTTAGGAAATAAATTGAATTTAAGATGTGACAACTTTCTGCATCCGGGCGCCGCAAGATCTTGGACCGCCTGTGTGTAAGGAAGGAATACAATTTTCATGAATTTTGGTTCGTAAAATCTCTGGGGGCATGTTCAAGCGCATGCAAATGTCAATGACAGCAGCAGGTCCTTTGAAGAGGGAAGCCACTTCAAATATTCACATGATACTACATCCAACACATGAGGACATGTTTGCGTGTGCCTATGGCAGCTCTGTATGGATGCGAATACACATACATGTGAATACATGGACCTGATGTTAAGTGTGTGAGCATGTTTTCGATCGGAAATACCAATCAATGATGGGGTAGTTCCAATTGGTTCAACGCTTTGTGTTTTAAATTCTTTGCTGGTCGTTTTTGAAATTTATTATTTATTCGATGTGTCAGCGGGGAACAAAAATGTAAATTTGGAGAGTGCAGTGATTGAATATCAGAGAGTCTCAGTGATTGCTGCTACGGCTATACCCACTAGATAGCTTAATTGGCAAAGTCGCCTTGTTTTTGTGAATGGGTCATATGAAGCTGATATTCCAGATATCGGGCATGCTTTCGTCAACCTGAATTCTGTATATGATTTGGTACATGCTCCGTGTCAGAGCATCGCCACCAGCCTAGGAGAGCTCTCATGCTAGGTCATCTGAGTCTACGGAGTTGTTGTTCTGCAATCTTTTCATGGCTGTGACGAGTTCTTCAAATCTTGGTGGTTTTCTGATTCCTTATCACTCTCTTCTGGTCAGGCCCGCTGCGGGTTAGTGACTTGGTTACCCTGGGAGCCTCTTCTAGAACCTGGAGCCATGTTTTTATTTTTTTTTTTATTTTAAGAGGTCGTATATTTTGCTTGTTCCTAGAACTGGGGATTACGAGAGACCATTTATTCAGGCTTAGAAGCTTCTTCTCCTCCTTCAGAAACTAAAAACAATAATAATTTGATTTAAGTGCAGAATTGAAGGGCTTTCAAGAAAGGTATAAATTGCATTATTGTTGGTAGTCTAATGTCATTGTAAAAAGTTTTAATTGAAAGCTTCGAATGGGCAATACTTTGAAAAATACCATTATACTAGACGTTTTTGAATCTATCGTTAGTTTGCAATATCAAACGGAGAGTTTTGTAGTGGCGTATACATATTTTCAGGTCTTATTTTTTTTTTGTTTGTTTGCTATGACATCTGTGAAAAATATTTAGTATACATGAAGTCATTGAACAGACAAAATCATATTTTTTCATCGTGTTAAAAATGTCGAATTTTGTACCAGAAAGTGATGGTTTGCGGAAAGCATTAATTTTTTGTTTTCACTTGAAGAAAAGTGCTGCAGAGTCGCATCGAATGCTTGTCGAGGCATATGGTGATCATGCTCGATCAGAAGCAACATGCAAAAGATGGTTTCAACGGTTCAGAAATAATGATATTGATGTGAGAAATGAAGAACGTGGATGACCACCAAAAAAGTTTGAAGACGCCGAATTGCAAACGATGTTGGATGGAGATGACACTTTGAGTCAAAAGCAAATGGCAACAATGTTAAATGTTGCACAACAAACAATTTCTGAAAGATCCAAAGAAAGACAGATGGAAAACCGAAAAAACACTTGTGAAATTTTGCTTCAAAGACAAGTAAGATAATCGGTTTTGCATCGGATTGTTACTGGCGATGAAAAATGGATTTATTTTAAGAATCCTAAACGGAAAAAATCATGGGTTAATCCGGGACAACGTCGACTGCAAGACTACATCGATTCGGCAAGAAGACAATGCTGTGTGTTTGGTGGGACCAGAAAGGTGTGGTGTACCACGATCGTGTGTAATACTGATCGCTTCCGTCAACTAATGATCAATGTGAACCATGTATTGATCGAGAAACTACCATAATTGGCCAGAAGACACGGCAAGTTAATTTTACTGCATGACAATGCACCTGCACACAAAGCAAAACCGCTTCAGGATACAATCAAAACACTTGGCTGGGAGCAGCTGCCTTCCCTTCCGACTACCATTTGCTTTCATCGATGCAACACGCATTGGCTGAGCAGCACTTCGATTCCTACGAAGAAGTCGCAAATTGGGTGTCTGATTGGTTTGTTTTAAAAGACGAACAATTTTATTGACGTGGTATTCACAAATTGCCAGAAAGGTGGTCAAAATGTGTAGTAAACAATAGCCAATACTTTGAATAAAATGTTTTTACTTTCCCATTAATAATTAGTGTTTTATTTTTAAAAACGAAAAAACACGCTCATTTCATACTGGTATACCTGGTAGACAGAGTGGGGCCATAAACACCTAGAATATTCCCCGCTTTTGGACTAAAAACTTATCTCAAGACCAAACAAAAATAGGATGTTAATTTCGTAATGAAGAAACTAAGAAAAAACCTTGTTCTGTTTTTTTCTTTCTTTACTAGTTTGGTTAAGAGTGTGGTTACGAAATTTGAATAACATTCTCATGCCATCTCCCGCCGAGAAAACCGACCAGTCATTTATTATAATATGAATTGAATTTATTGCGAAATAATTTTCTTCTGAAGGACATCACTCATATCTGGCAACAAATGACCTGAGAAATTTCCCAAAGTGCCTGGACGAATTCAATTTTCATTTTCCCAATCGAACAAAGTAATCAAAACAGTTCATATTCCTTTGACGGCAGGTCCCACATGTCCGTAGGGCATGTATCAGTGTGGTTATCACACATCCAAGGATATACTGCAGAATCGAATCAGTCTAAGAGTGACCTCGGGCCAGAAGATATAAGTCGATCAATTCGAATGAAAGTCCCCGGAAGGGTGGCTTCGATGGACTTCCCGCATGTGTGTTGTCTTCTATCAAAACCGAGAAGTGGACAAGAGCAAGTCGAATGTACTCTAATCGAATAAAATTATGAGAGTAAACAACTTATCTCGTCTTGTGTGGACAACACCAACGGAGGAAGAATATTTGGTCAAAGACTCAGCAATGGATTCACTTGGACTGATTCAATTTTTTATTGCTGCTAGGGAAGGAAGTGGCGACGTTAAATTTTCGTATTAAGTTTTACTTAAATTTGCTGAAGACTATTTCATCAACAGACGTGTGTGTGTGTTGCTTGGTTGCTGTTTGGTCGGCTAGTTATTTAATCTCTTGCTGTAGATCGAGAAGAAGCCGGTTTAATTTTAGTCTGTGGTCATTCGTGGTGGGCGAACGTCTCTCTTAGGAACATTTTGAACAAATCGATGCCCATGGAAATGAAACACATTCGAAGATGTAGATGGTGGGTCGTACCCTCCAGCCATCTAGTGGTCCTGATAAACCTGCAAATAGAACTTGGTTAGGTCACGTTATGGAAGAAAACGCGCACAGAAATTAATCCGATACAGTGCTACAGCGATTTAAAATACATTAACCCTCAGGCCACAAAGGTTTTCGCCTAGTTCAAGATTTCAATGTGGGGTTATTTATGTTAGCCTATAGTGGGGGCGTATTGTTTTGCTACTAGTTTATTCTGATGTCATCCTAGCGGGAGTCTTAGGTCCATGGTTCTAGCGCTGGCTTGGTAGTCATTGGGATTAAGGTTCCAATCCGGTTGGCTGCTTTCTTATATTTTTTTTCGGTTCGTCCCAACTTCCACTGCTTATTTTTCCATGGCCTTTATTTGACTGAAGTGGTAATGGAAATTAGCGGCGCTTCAGTTGGCTTGATGTTGTTCGGGGACAGTTGGACCCATCCACTTAAGTCACAAGCTGAGCTCGTGGAAAACACATGGTGCATCGGAAAAAAAAGGAGAATTAGTGCAGTGTGTTATTTTTGTGACGTATGAAGTTTTAAAACAAGATAAGAGAGATAGGAAGGATTGATAGTTTGAGGCGGAACAAGTTTTTTCTTGTTCTGATTTCATGATGTCATTGATGAAGTAGTTGAACGTCGAGAAGAATTTGGACCTACCCTTATGATAATTCCAGCAAAGGAACCGAACGATTGTAAGAAACGATTTTCAACTACGGTGACTTCGGAACTCGCCAAGCGGTACCTAGCAACCTGCGGATTTGCGGAACTAAGCCTAAATAATTCCCAGAGCGGAGTGGTGGCCCGTGGCGTTGTGGGTATGTGCCTTTACTCCAACTTCGACGTCGTAGGTTCGATTCCTGTTCTGTGCGACAAAAACAATTTTCATGGCCCCACCTCTTTCGAGTCACTGACAATGCTCAAATGGTACTTTCTGTTTAGAAAAAGCTTCTCAAACTTGACCGTTCGGATTCAACATACAACTGTGGGTCCCTTCAACTCGTGAGAGATCAATAGCAGGCACAACATGAGAAGTTGCTGAGAAGCTAGACCCTGGCCCTCTACAAGCTGCTGCGGAACCCATATTATATATTAATATAATTCCTGGAGCAGGGTATTTATAAATATATTTATGTATTTTAGTGTACAGCGAAATTCGACGAGTAACAACCAAGACGGTACGAGAAGATGTTGAGGAAATAAGTTGTAGCGTTAACTTTAGGCGGTGGGGCTCGTTTTAAAAAACACATCCCTATTCAAATAATTACTGACAATTTACTTACTGATTACTGAGCTCGCTTTGCAGAGTTGGATGCATGAACTTTATTTAAAACGGATGCGTCCCAGGCGCTGACATTGCAGTTGATCGTGAGTTTGATGATAAGGAGGCGAAGGGAGCAGTGCCGAGCTATATTTACTGGTGCACATGCAGGCAGGTGTCGTAGTACAGGTGATCGCCGTCGTTGAAGTGTGATGAGGCGGGGATCGTACTGCAGGTGATCGTTGTTGGCACTGGCTGGTCAGTGGTCGACGGGTGCAATGGGTGTGTAGGCAAGTGCCGTAACTCGCGCAGGAATTTTGTACCAGATCTACGAAAACACTGTTTTGAATTACGAGACGGGCAATTTATGTTTTTTTTTCCTTTGTGTTTCTTTGAAGTTTCGATTTATTATATTTTTTTCTTGAACTTGGCTTGGTGTTAGTTATAAGATATATTAAGGAAACAATTGTATAGTTTTAAGTAAGTACAGATTGTGTACGAAACCAAAAGCGGACTACCACCTTGTTGTCGCGATTCAAGAGGTGATTGATCGTACAGAAGGTTAATGATTTATTCATGATATCTCAAATGGTTAAATATGGCTGGTTATAGCTCCCACTACCACACACAGCAGCCTATTGTTGCAGTAGAGAAATATGTCGGCTTTTAAGCAGTTTAGTTTTAAGAGCTTAAAAAATAAACATTTTTTATCGTTTTCAGTGTTCAATTTATAAAATTTCATCCTCGTTTCATGACATCATGGCATGCTCAGTACGCATTTTATTATAGAAGGATCTAAATCAAACGACTGGGAAGTGCGTTTAATAATATCGTACGAAGTACTAACTAACTTAGGGTAACAAGGTAACCTAAAATAGTTGTTATGTCATCGAATAAGAACAAAGATTTAGTGGAACTCAGATATGACAAGAACTGCTATATAATCTTACATCTGACTACACAAAAGCTTTGACATTTGCTACTAGGGACCCCACCCCAAATATGAAAACCATATTATTGAAATATCATGCGATACTTAACATTATGTTGTTAAACGCCATCAGAAGAAGAACGATACCTGACCCAAATATCCCATCAATGAAGTGTGCCAAAATGCTCTCCTTATTCCTTGCGACAGAACAAGTAAAAGTAATGCCTCGTAAAATTGTCATTGGTTCTTCGACCGGATGATAGGCATCATAAAGCGAAAGCCTTATTAAATAATTCTGGATCACCACAAGTGGAGTGAAATCAAATCCAGATGCTGGATTGTTTAAAGCCCTAACCATCGGCCGTTTGTGCGCTCCATAGCGAGACAAAATCTCCGCACCACATTAATATCGTTTACGACTCATAAATCACCGCCTAAGGGATTGACTTTGTTGACAACTGTCCTCTTTGAAAACGGTCGCTTCTCAGTGGATTGTTGCCATGGAAGCAGATGCCAAGCCGATTATTGTCTTTTCATTTGTGCTTCAAAACCAATCTCAAATCGATTCGTTTGTACATGTGTAAATGTCATAACAGAGACGTGACTGCTTCTCCAAGTGCTGGTCACCAGTTTGTAATGCCTTCATTGAAGCACCTTGTATACAGTTCGCTGTAAGGCTGCCGACATTAGCATAAGTCGACGCCATTCCCATGGAGCACAGTGTTGCGCGGATGTGTCCCTGTTGGCTCCTTTGTTGTGTTTACTCACTTTTATTAAGTCATAAATCCAGCAAAGGGGCTGTCAAAGTAAACCTCCAACGACGTCAAAAGGTGAAAACATCATGCTTTCCCGGTTTAATAAACAGATTGGCCGTCTGGTGCTATTGACTTTCGTGTGGGGCTTAATTGCCGGCCCCACGCTACATGCACCCATTCATAGTTTTTTTTATGTTCCCTCCGTGAAGGAAGCACATCAGATCTCTGCGTCCTGCCGGCTGTGGGGCTTGTTAAGAACACAGTGATTATCCCCAAGTACACATCATTAATAAGAGCTAAAACTAGGCAATGCGGATGAGTCCGACCATTAACCAAATACCGCAAATGTAGGAGGAATGATAATCATCTTTATGTGCTCCCCTCGGAGCTGAAGCGACAGCAACAAGTGCTAAAATATTTATCATGTGAAGGCTGCTTGAACTGCTGGAGTGGCATGAGAAAACAAGATGCGGGTCCAAGTGGAGGGTGAAAAGTGAAATTTTGCGGACGGAGCACATTTGCTTTAGGATTCATAAAACTTTTATTCACTAGCTGTGTGGACACCGTAAATAGCGGCCTTCAATGGGGAAGAGGACGAGTGATCATCTTCCATGAAGCCATATATTTTAATTTTAATTTTACGAGATTTAATGTTGGAATACATTTTTGTGAAACTTTTCACGTGGCACCGCTGAAGGGACAATGCCGATGCGTCTGGGGAAATAATTGCTTCATTCGTACACTGGCATGGCAGTACCAAAGGCAGAAGGAGGGAGGCGAATGGTCCGTGGGCTTATAAGATTAGGCTCGTCGAAAATATTGAAATATATTCACATACTCTTAGCATGTGGTGGTTGTAAGCTGTGATGGAATTATTTATTTTAATGTTGTCCCTTCACCACTCAGGCTGAGGCGCACCCCCAAAATCTTATTTGAACTACCGGTGAACTTCTGGATTACACAGTGGATGAGTTATTTTCCGTACTCATAGGGCAGGGAAGGCAATCAAAGTTTAAGGAAAGTAAAGTACGCGCTGTTGGGGCGGTTGTGAATAAATGACTGAGCAACACTATACACATGGTGATGGGGTTTGAATTGCTACGGCTGAACATAGGCGGGGAGTAGGAAACGCGTCAATCGCGTCGAAAACATGTATTGGGCAACCGCAATTTCAATGGTGTGTGGTTAGTGGATTTCTGCAAGTCAATCGATGTAAAACACAGACCAGCAACCTCCAATCAAAATTACCATTTTGGCAACAATCGGCGCCTTGAGGGCTGTCTGATTGATGTCTGAATCAGGTGTGGAGGTAGTAAGTGAAATTTCCGGGAAGAGTAAGAGCTCGAGGTACAACTTTCAAAGGGTAGGTGAACCCACTTCAACTACAGTCTCTGAAAACGTACGGTAACAATCATCCGTCCAGTATAGAGGCCGTCAGTCAGTTTGACTTCAGGCCACGAGAGACCACAGTGGGCAGGGTGTATATTTGAACAACAGGTACCACGTTTGCGTATCATCATCAAGTTTTCATCGAACACCAGGGATCAGTTCAGGGAACCTGCAGTACATGACTTGATCGGTGACGATGCTTGTTCAGACTACGTTCCAAGTTTGCAATTACACTTGCGACTTCACTGCCCTTTTTTATAACCACAAGCATAATTTGAAAACGCATTTGCAATCTCGAATCATACACACCTCTTAGTTTTTTTACAACCCCATTCGCATGTTCCAACTTCTACTACTAGGCCTACCTATGACGTCTGTACACCTTTTTTAGTTTACATAATGGCTATGCAGCCTAACATAATAAAACGCATGTGTTTAAAATCATTTCGATTAGCAAATAGCAATATTGCGATAGTACATTCAAAACGTAGCCTACGACACTCACTTCTTCAATTTAATTTAAACGCAATGGTCATTACGAAAGCAAGAGATTTTTTCACTGTGCACAGACCTTGTCTAGATTGCTGGTATCATCGTCGGGTAAAACTGATTACAGTTTCTGACTTGCTCAGAATTCAATCAATTGCCTAACGCCGGCGTTACTCTGTTTTCGTCCATTCTTTCTCAAGTTTTGTTTATCACGCTATGTGGGTTTTTGATACAATGCTCATGACGTAAATTTATTTGTACAGCGCATGGATAGTTTCATTCTAAGTGCTACCCTGTCAGGGACGAAAGAGACAATGCTCTGCAAAATGCAAAAAAAAAATATTCTGAACACAGATGCGCACGAATCCAATTAACGAATTTGCAACATTGTGAAACAAGGACAAATTATAGAAACTTTATGGTAAGTAGATAGTAGCAATTGTAAATGTCAAATGTCACTTCAGACGGAACCGGGTAATCCCCTACAACCAGCGCCTTTAGTGCAACCCTCGCAATTGCTATATCTGCACTCGAATTCAGTAATAAACATTAGTTCCACCATTTATTTTTCCATAGAAAAGGGGGAGCTTTGTAACATCCAGTTTAAAAAAACAGAAAAAGTTTTCAAATTTTCAAAAGTTGAATAAAATTACCTCAATTGAAGTAAATCAATGCATGCCTTGATGAAGCGGAATGTTGGGATATTATTATTCAATCCGTACAGCTGCACTCATAACGATGAATAATGACTCTGAAGTGCTTAAAATTCTCTGGTTGCATATCATTAACAGAGAATACACAAATTATGTATCCACAGTCATAACACATGTTCTTGGACGTCAAAGTTTCAATGTTGCGGTTCGTCTTATTTTTCAAGAAAAGGAACAAATGATGTCGCACTAAATAGTTCTCTGACTGTTTTTTTTATGAGACACTGTCTTCATACTTGCAAGTGAAGAAGATCCACCATCATGTTGTGGGGTTGAATACATCAAAATTAAATTAAAGCACGAATGTCCCGTGCTTGCTGGAAGGTACGGTGCAAGCTGAACGAGTGTCCTGTGCACTTTCTCGACACTGGATACTGTCCACTAAGTCCATCGCCGAAGCACTTTCTGGACACTACCTACTGTCCACTAAGTCCTTTGCCGAATCACTTTCTGGACACTACCTTCTGTCCACTTGCGGAAGCACTTTTTGGACACTACCTATCGCACATCTTGACTTCGAAGCTTGTCAGGTTATGCAAACAAACACAATCGGAGGTGGCATGACACACCATGAGGCAGGTTGAACAAGCGGATGCAATTTAATTACTTTAAGAAAGCCGAGCACTTCCTCCGCTTCTGTCTGACTCCCCATTAAAAGAATGCCTGGAATGCCTGACATTTCTCCGGAAGACCAAGAAATTTCAGCAAAGATGGGTTGATAGTAATTTTAGTGCACTGGAGCTGCACTGCTGAAAACTGACCGTCAGTATCGGATCGTGAGAATAACGATGGTGATATGACAAGTTACTTATCACACCTTATTTTCCTAAGATCCAGTATGCCCACTATTCGGCCTATAAGAAGAGCCATCTGTACAACAGCTACAGAGATTGCTCAAGCAGTTATTTGAGCTCACTGTCTACGTGCTCTAGGACAAACAATTAAATGAGAACTACCGCCATGTGGGGTTAATTCGTTTCAGAAAGTGTCCTTAGTTCTCAGCTGAAGGTTATTTAAGCGGACGTAAAGTAGCTTCATTTTCAAAAACGAAAAATGAGAAAAGTGAACCGCGGTGGAGTATGTAAGCAGGGCATGCTGGCCCATAATGGCGTTAATTAATATTGCCTTTGTTCGAGGCACCTAAAACGACTGTCAAACTTGGAACATCTACGATGTGCGTTTTGCAGTTACTTTGTCCGCGTTTCCCTTTGATATTCATAGCCATGAGCGAGTAAATTAAATCCGTTCCTCACTAACACCAATATTGCACATAGTTACAGTGGCAAATTATGTACCAGTTCAGCAATATTTACAAACTCATACTGCAACCTTAATGTATTAGTGATTAAATTTCATCATTATTCCCGACTTCTAATTGGAAAGGCAACATTGCTATTGGCGAAAATCATCATCCCTAATTTAATGAAAATATTTTGGCTGGGTTATCCCAAAGAAAGTGGGTACATACAAGGGAATAGGGTGCTCTTGTAAAATGCCATGTTTCTTCCCCCGCGGCTGCTAAAAAGACAATGGCAACGTGCCATGACGTAGTAATTAAATATTCTCATCAAGTTTGCGGCGACTTTTTGGATCGGCTTGGGTAGATGATGAAATATTGGGGTTTTGAGTCTGGATTAAAGGTGGCCAGAGCAGACATACATATCATTTCGGTGGAGTGTATTCATTGTTTGTAATGGACTGACGGTCATGGCAGAGGTATATGGCTGCGTGAAGTGTTGAGATACAAACTTTAAAAGTATGATTCACATGGAATTCTGTCAATAACGCAATAGAGAGGACCTGTAACTGCAAAGGCCAACTACGGATGGGTTTTTAACTCACGGGGGAATTTCAAAAAACTTCAAGCGGACGTTGATTTAGTTTCGATTTCGTAATATTTTTCCTCAAATAACACAACATTTGAGCAATTGAACTGACAAGTCTTGCGTTCTCGTGCAATAAGTGATGAATCGTAATTGCCACGTATCCGATACATTTGAATACTTCAGCTTTAAGGTGCTTTAAAGTGATGATCTGGAGCTTGGATGGACAGAGGTCAAAAAGTTGAAATGAGAATATTTAGAACATGAGCTATTTACTTGTTTTATAATTCGAGTGTGCTAACGGGATTACTAATACTCCTTAGTTGCCGGGTGAAGACACAGCACGGGCCGAAAGGAATAGTCGGAGACAGTGAAAAGGAGCAGTAATGTCCATGCGCTCTACGTGGCCTAGTCTTCCAAGGCGTTGAGCCTGGTCAGACTCATGTCACTGTACAGCTCTTACAGTTGGTGGTTGAATCTTCTTCTCCAAAAACCTTCAACGCAAACTGGACCAAAGATTGAACGCAGAACTTTTCTCTCGATAAGACCAAGGGGTTCTTCATCTATCTCAAGAGCTTCCGCTCCATAAAGCAGGACAGAGATGATCAAGGTCTTATTTAATATTAGCTTAGTCCTTCGAGAGATTGCTGTACTACTCAATTGGCTCTTGAGTCCAAGGATGCAGCGGTTGGCAAGAGTTTTTCTGCGTTCAATCCCGGTACTAATGGTGTTCGTACTATTAACTTGAGAGCCAAGGTAGATGAACTCCTTAATCACATCGAAGTTATAGCTGCCTTAGGCTCTGGCCGGATCGTCGATGTTGTGCGTCCTTTCTTGATGATAGCATAAATGTACTTCGCTTTGCCCTCATTCATCGCTAAACCTATTTTTGCCGCCTCAGTTTCAAAACCAGCAAACTCTTCATTGACGGCTCGCTGTGTTCGACCAATCACATTAACATCGTCTGCGTATGCTAGCAATTGTAGGGATTCTTGGAAGATCGGTCCTTGACCCTTGACGTCGTTATAGGTTTTCCCGCCTCTAGTGTTAGTCTCAAATGTGTCTAATTCTTTGCGATTCACGTTCAACACAATCGATTGTATCTGTCACATGTTTCACGAGGAATTTATTGAACTGCATGAATTAAATAATACTGTCTCCTAAACGTTACTCTCCTGGTTACGTGTTCGTAACGTGTCTAGACTCTTTCGTCTGATACACACCCAAAAGAATATTTACCAGATCGAAAAAAACTGCAATGACTTTAATTAAAACCCATTCGTTACTTTGCCTTGAACTCATTGACGCCTAAATTAATTCCAGCAAATTCCCTACATGCACTCTTGAAAAATCCATACGAACTTTCAAGCGATGGAAAACTTTTAATTCCACGTCTGATTACATCATTTAAAGTTCTGAAGCATTTTCACTTTCGAAGTTGTTCGGGAAAACTTCATCGTTCCGGCAGGAGCGCGTGTAATGGCCTCTGACGTGCACGCACCTAAGATGAGGGTTCTGATTTTGTAGGTGATGTCAACCTCAAAGACACCAATCATACAAGTTTCGAAGGAATATTTTTCATCCCATGTCCGGAGAAATTTATTTGGTAAATCTTTGCCCCGCACAAGTTTGCGGACGCCAATCAATCTTTCAAATGGTTGCATGGGTTCGTCTATTATCGAACATGTGTATGTTCATCAATATGCGATGCTGTCAAATTGATGGTTGTCCTTGGGAAGTTGTGTGAAAAATTCAAGCTATCCTTTGAGACACATTAATCTTTTTGATTCGTGTAAGCACTGCACACATTCATGTGATTTTGTTCTCTGCCAACTTTGAAGTGGTCTGGCACAATATTGGATAAATTATTTTTTGTTATCAAACAATCGTTAATGAAAAACAATCGCTATGCAGGCGCTATGTTCTTTAAATCGAGCCAGATGAGGGCTTGAGAACTGGTGTGCTTGCAAAACAGAAGGAAGGCAAACGGGTCTCTAGAAGAATCGGAGTGGCTGATGGCAGAAAGCAGTCACACATAGGCCAGAGTAGACCCATTGGCGGGTTGACTAATCTTTAGCTTGGAACCAATTCGTGGACAAAAATCTTTAGCTGGCTTTTGGTGGTTGAAGCAGTAGGTCTGGAGCAAAGAAAGTAATTTGGGGCCATCTTCCTCCTCTTTATCATGCAAAATCTGCAGAAATTCTTATAAATTACAATTATCCTTTTAACGTTCATGCCAATCGCACAGTGTTCTAATTGAAGGTCTGCTTGATTTGAGCAGAGGGAGAGAGAGTAATTGCTTCAATTTAAATAGCGTAAAGGGAATAAGGTGGTGACCCGTGACGTTGTGTGTATGTGCGTCGACCCCAACCTGAATGTCGTAAGTTCTATCCCTAGTCCTTGCGACAAAAATAATTTTCACGGCTCAAGGAGTATTTTCTGTCCACTCGTGAGGGAACAATATCACGCACAGCACGTGTGGTTGCTGAGAAGCTACGTCCCCTACTGGCAGTAGCGACACCCATATTATATTATATTAAAGGGAACGAGGATAAGATAAAGTTTATGAAACAGCTTCAGGAATTCGTACGTCCTTCTTTAAATCTCTAGAGTCCATAGAAAAATCAGTTGACAAGAGTTCTTTTGCATTTGTCTCTACTACACAAATAATATCACAGTTGATATCCAACGCAGAAACCCTTGGCAAACAATGTTATTTTGGTTTGTCGACATGACTGTTGTCAAGACTCCTGACTCGAAGGACCAAAAGCATGCTCTCGTACTTTGCCACTCTTGTTTTATGCAGCTGAAAGCTGGGAGGGTTACAAAACTACAGAGCTGATTCGTGGTGCCTTCGAAACAAAAATTCGACGTAGGATATTTGGTCCCGTCTGCTAGGAAGGTGAATGAAGGAAAATACACAACCGCCAACTCTACTAGCTGTACCAGAATTCCGGATGTAATTCGGAAGGCAAAAAACCGTCGACTACAACGGTTCGGCCACATCGAGCGCATGGACACCAACGCTCCAGCTAAGAGGGTCTTCGACTCGGAGCCTCGTTGCTCGAAAAGGAGAGTAAGACCGAACCTCCGGTGTAGAAATCAAGTCCTCGCGGATGTAAGACAGATGAATATAAGCAGAAAGCCCAAGACCGTCAGCGATGGAAGGCAGCAATTTTCAGGCTCTGATTTTCCATGAGTTGCCACCCTGACAAGTAAGTAAGTAGTATATCTATTTCAGAGCCTTGGTAAACAAAGTCCTTAACTACCGCGAGGTTATGGCTGCCCCCTGTGGTGATCTGTTAGAGACGTCCATTTTTAATGCCCGTTGAGGACAGCACGTATACTCATACACTCTCAGAGCCACTTTACCCGCTTCTGTCCTAACGCCAGCAAGCCCCTCATTGACAGCTCGCTAGTAGGTGAAAGATCGTGTCTTTAGTAGAGGCTTGTGGGTTTTGTTTTGTATATTGCCTTTACTAAATCCTTCTAGAGAGAGAGAATATCTTTGACAACAATGTGTTAGGTGAGTTCGTTACCAACCTAGTAGACGAATTCTCATTCGACATCCTGCACAGCCTGACAAGTTTGGCTGGAATGTCTAAAGCCACTTTGAATTTGATAACTACGTGTCTGACTCTTGGACTAATGATTCGAAATACAGAGGATGACCATACCAAGCATTCAAGGCTAAAAGGCAATTAGAAGGTGGGCAGAAGCTTGTTAAGTAAGTAGCGACGACCAAATGAATGGCCGGCAATCAGAGTAAAGAATATAATTTAAATGAAGCATAAGCGTTCGCAATCAAATTTAGTGTGGTCTTGGAGGCTAATTTTATTGCCTATTCACAAAATCCACTCACTGCCAACCACTCTCAAGCCACCAACTTTGATACGGGAAACAACTCACAAAAATTTAATTCAAATTTCTGAGAGTTAAATAAAAGGCAAGTCATCAATTTTGCGCATAATTCACTTGTCCAAATCAAATTAACCACTAGATCGTGGAGAGTCCCGCAAGACGAAGATGTAAACCGAGAATCCTCACAAGGTAGTGAAATGAAAAGTACTTCCCCGAGGCAACCAAGCCGAGTACAGCTGGTGCCGCAACAAACTTCATGGGCATACGAGAATTCAATAAAAATAAAAAACGAGGCCAAGAAAGTGGGTGGAAAGAGGAAAAGTCGAGGGTTATTGACAATTTCAGCGTTAACGAAGCGAATGTAAGTAAAGGTTGAATCTCGTCTGGCAACACAAAGATAAACATTGATTTTCCGGGGTTTCAAGTGCAGACGTCGTCGCTCGTCTTCGGTGTGCATGTGTGTGCGGCGCGCGCTTCGTTGTTGGTAATTTATTCTGACTTTAATATTTCCCAAAGGGTCAAGGCCTTATCCTCATCCGCAACTTTATGTTATTTCCTGGAAATGAAAATATCAATGTTGTCACAAGTTCGTGAGTCAAAGGAACCTCGTTTTTGACAACGGTGACTTTGGCGTGTTTCGCAGCTTTTCACGGTCTCCAGCTGGGTTTTCGTTTCTGTAAGATGTTCGAATGTAAATATCATCTGACAAACAGCACACGTGGAAAAATTGCGATTTAATAAAAGACGGCGACTGGAAATCCTATCGTCGCCGTTCTTGAAAATAATATCAATTAGGGGACCATTTCGGGCGAGCTCCGCGGTTGAGGGAAAATAAATTTGATACGACCACGTGACGTGGGGTGGACGAACGTCAAAAGCGATAACGTTCAGAGCAAACTCCCACGTAATCGCGTTCTTTTATTAAGTTACTCGTATAATATGTGCCCTTTCATTTGGGGAGTGATG
The DNA here is from genome assembly GCA_916610145.1 of Eristalis arbustorum. Lineage (NCBI taxonomy): Eukaryota > Metazoa > Arthropoda > Insecta > Diptera > Syrphidae > Eristalis > Eristalis arbustorum. The sequence continues at coordinate 38,144,292 of OU744319.1, forward strand.
TCGGATTTATGACTGCTTTTCGATATGAATATCTTATCGAAGAGGTTGTCAAATGATATCTCTTCGGCGGGTGAATTTGGGGACACTAATGACGGAAGACATGATGTTTTCAACGTGCCCAGTCTTGAGAGCTGCCAGTTGATAGCAGGTGTCCGTTTGCCAGGACAAACTATGTCACAAAAATAAACAAACTTCAGTCAGTTCATTAACATGCGCGAAAGGCGAGCACAATAAATTCTGATATCGGAAAGTTGTTGCGGCGTGACCGGAGAGAGCGGAAATCAAACCAACCGTCGAGGAAACAATTGACGCGATTAACCGACCAAAAATAATAAAGTTCCCGAACTCGAAGTCCATCCCAGGGGATCTTGTAAAATACGGCAGTGACGCAGTGATGCGAAATATTTACGAGCTGATGGGATAAAGAAACGCCGCCGGAAGTATGGTACATTTTTATTGTAATTCCGCTCTCAAAAAAATGAGGAAGAGGCATTGCTATAACTATCGGGGAGTATTGATTTTGTTTACACCGTTCTAGAGGATTGGGAAGCATTTTAGAGGTTAAGGCGATTACGATGTCAAAGGAAACCATTGCTGATTACAAGTGGTCGAGCAATTGATTTGCAAACAAATAGTTTGTGAAAGAGAGAGTGGGGCGATTCACCACATATTGACATTTGTTTTGTCAAGCTTGGCTTAAATAAAACAGTGCTTCCTAAAGAAAGCGACAAATGCCTCTCATAGTCCGAGGGTGGACTTAAACTTTCTACAGTCTCCGAGAAATGTATGGCATATTTTTGAAAAAAATTAAGTTTCAGTTGATTATTCTAGGACGTGACTCGTGACTTTTTCTTAATATGTAATAACATATTTTTTTTTTTTTCATCTGATAGACCGTCCGCGTCAGTTAAGTGGGGACCGTAGGAAGTCTAACCAACAATTGTCTCCAGACAGCTTTAGCTTCCTCAAGTTTCGCGCGCATTATTCGTTGAGGTCCGCTTGATTCTGGAAGCAGCATGCCCAGTTTCTTCCCTTCCACTCACTATCTATGCTTCATCTGCAATCGTCTATGAGTAACCACAACGGCGGCCATGTCCACAACAATATCCTTCCATACTAATGATTTAATTTTTTTTCCCGAATTGAACGTTAACAATGCTTCAGCCGCTCTCAGGCCGGCGACCCATGCTACCTTCCATCGCTGATGGACTTGGGCATGCTGCTTCCAGTCATCAAGACGAAGCTGTGTTACATTAGCGATGACTTGATTTCTACACCGGAGGTTCGGTCAGCCTCTCCTTCTCGAACCAGGAGGATCGGATCGGAATATCTTTTTATGTGTAGCGTTGGTATCCATGCTCTCGGTTATGTCTTCTCCTCCATTCACCTTCCTCGCAGACGGATAGCAATAGCTTAAGGCTCCATTTGAAATTTGAGATGTGATATGAAAGCGGTGTTTGTATGATTAGAGATTTTGCTATTGAGCATATTATTGAAAGGAGACATTTAGGTCTTCGGATCAAACCTTGCATATTGTGCATAATTTATGCGCCACTTTCTCTCTTCGAGATGGTCGTGAGGATCAGTTTGAGCACATGATGGTGGTTTTGTCTGTTGCAAGTCCTGGCCCGGTCACATTCGGTGTTCAGTCCGAAGATACTAACTAGAATTCTTCAAGCGCACGTAAACAGAGCTTATGGCACGTAACTTGGAAGACAAAACCAGATTGTTCCATCGATGGGGGACACTATTATACAAAATTATGTCTTGTATTCAAGGAGACAGGGTGAGTAAACAATGCGAACCTTTGTCTAAGATGTCAATGCCGTCCCTGAAGTATTTTGTGACTGCATATAAAGAAGACATCATTTTTCACTCACTCAGCGTTTCAATAGAAGCCGCACTCATCTCAGAGCTAAGACAGCGGTTTCATTACAAGGGTGCTTTAGACAAAAGTCTGTAACATCGAAACCAAATGTACATCTTATTTACATTACTTACGTCTCGTGTGCTGTCAAGCCATTCACTGTATTTTCTTAGAAAGAAGTTTACATTCCATGAGCATTTATTCCATCTCGGCAAAAAGGACTTGCATGCGCAAATATATCTTAATGAACACTTATTCTGTATATTTTTGTAGGTTTGCTTAATGACCTCAAAATTTTCCTTTACCTCCAACCATCTATATTTACGGCATGAATATTATATTTGTTGACTACTTTACTACAACCTTACAATGTTTGTATTCATTTAGTGAAGATTGACACATTTTTCGCAAAAAGTAACACACACGCTCTTAAAGAGGAGAAAATCACCAAAGTTGCAATGCAAACTGCGGTAGAACAAAGTACACGAATGAAAAGTTACACACTCGTAGGGGGCCAGGGTATTATTTCCTCAGTGCTATTGTTCTCTCACGAGTGAAAGGAAGCCGCCTCCGAACGTCTAAGTTTGAGCAGCTTTTCCTAGACAGAAAATACTCTTTGATTTTTGTCAGTGACGCGAAGGAGGTGAAGCCGTGAAAATTATTTATGTCGCATGGAGCAATAGGGCCGAACCTACGACATCAAGTTTGGGGTCGACGTACATACCCACAACATCACAGGCAACGCACATATTTAGTTCTTATTTTCATAAAATTGAGCACATCAATATGTATGATGAGTTAGTTTAAATTTATCTAACTACCTACCTGGTCTTCAATGAACATGGAAATCGTCTTCGCCTGACAAAAAATTACTTTAGGGCAACGAAACAAATGCAGACTAAAAACTGCCAATGACTGCAACAAGACATTCAACTTTAGCGAGTGATTATGTTACCAAAAATGAATCTCAGTTGAGTAACTCAAATTTTGTTTGCATAGACCATTATCAGAGAGAACTTTTGCAACAAAAAATATTGATACTTTCAAGTTATGAATTTTGTCGTTCGTACTCTGCGGCGCACCACTGTGCGTCAAACTTTCTGTATTCGATGTAATTCGATTGATTGATTTTTGCAAAAACTTGACAAGAATGATGTTAAAAATATCACATTGCTCCGATGGATCAGTGCATAGTCTGCATCCTGGTCAGCCTAAGAAGTTCGGTAGAAAGGTGAAAACTGGAGATCGTGTATATAGCTCATATTAATGCACACTGTCAAAATCGGAGAACAAGTGGGGGTTTCATTTTTATTTGGTATTTTCTAGGATCCGTCATAGTGGACATATCAATTCAAGTGTGGTATATATTCTTTAGAAGGATCCAACACTTCTTTGCGTCACAGTGCCGTGACGTTCATGCAAACCGATTCCAAGGCGGTTACAATTTAAAATGTATCAATACAAAAACAACATGATTATCTTTATATGAGCCTATAAATAACATATTTGTGTGTTTTCCTACAGCAGCATACGCAAGCGACAAATTGTGCGAACACACAAGGCCACATTTCCATATCTTTCTACTGGTCTGAACTCTGAGATTGAAGCCGGCAGTGGACAAATTGGCTCGAATTTGATGACGTTTCATAATATTTAGTTACATCGATCGAGCCCTCACCCCTTATCAAGTCGCCCAAGTACATTTCTCCTTCGATTGGTTTCCTTATTAGTATGTGACTTGTAATACACAATAAACATAATTTCAGAAACGATTGCAGGTGCATATATTTACTGAGTTACCACTTAAGTTTTTGCACGTCCCACCAATGTTAGGCATATCTGTTCATTCTTTACCTTGAAAAATTTTATGATTTGCTTCGTTGTAATTGTGCTGCTTACAAACACGGTCTTTGAGAATGTGTTTGTCCCGGGCTACTGTCTGAATTGCCACACGAGAATACTTCAATACTCTTACTGTACTCCTTAGCTTTTAAAATAGTTGACAGCTGACTTAAATTAAGTTGTTGCAACGTAAAAGCATTTTGAGGTAGAGTTTGACTACCTCGCGTGCAAACGTTAACTCAACTAACAACATCCTTCTGGAAATCCGACGCAGAACCGCCATTGGGATGCGCAGCTACTTCTTTTTGTCGGAACAACAGAGCTCAAATCTCTTGACTCAAGGACTCGACCAAGGATTTTGTCAGTCGTGTTATTGGGTCTATAACTTATTCGTGCAGTTTTTTGAACATTTACTTAAGAAAAACACGTACAATAGTATTATTCAAGCTATTGCCCATTTTCCCATCTTTCTTGCATTTTGTGAATCCCATCCCAAAATAACTGAGCTGGTTTGACAGCCAAGAATTAATCAAGGTAATTTTTGATATACTGCTCTGACTCACTCTCTCTGTACGAATTAAGTTATAGACCCAATATACCAATAACAGAAAACTGGACATGGGTTGCAACCCTTAGAAGTATGCACTTAACACAAACTGGATGGAAGATGAATTGGGATATTTTAACTTAAGAAGCCCGTTCATAATTGGTACAGTCAAAGACGTGGCATTTATCGTGGATCTAACTCGTTAATTGTGGTCAGGTTCCATATGAGGAAGCCTTTGTCTTTTGTCCACCACGGCGTGCCTGCGCTCCAATCAACAACGAGAAGCCGAATTGCTCGATATTGTTACCTTCGCACCGTCTCTGTGATGAAAAACGTCTTTAAATATTCCGAAGCAACACAATTAACACCCCAATCAGAATTGCCGCCCGCTTTCCCTTGACAAATGTTGCCACGACAAAACGGACAAAATATTCATTCTCAATTTCCATTCATCTACATACCAAATCAATTCTGTTTCATATGAGCAAAAGGGCAGGACTCACTTAGCATAGCTCCTGTGGAATAGCTGTACGAGTATACTTCAAACATTTGCCAGAGGAAAAACCATTAATCAATACGGAGAAATGGTGTAGAGAGATAAAAGTGCCGCGTGTGTGGCGTGGATACTGTCGATGATATCCTTCAGCGGCGAGGATGGGAGTTAATAAACTGTGACATTGTCTTGTCGTCGGAAGGTTCGAGCGCAATTAATGGCAATAAATTCAAATTGATGCGGCATAATGAAGTTGAATTTGTCAATCAGAAGCTTGAATTTGTACATGTGAGTCTTTAAATGGTGTGAACTGATTTGTTTCTCTTTTCTTATTGCAGACACAGATGCTTTTGTTTAAGATTAATTTTAATCTTGTTCTTTGTCAGTTTGTGTTCGGCATATTCTACGTCTTCTTAGTCCCTGGCTCCGGGGCACACCAAGCGTGTCATGTGGGTTTGGTAATGGTTATATGGTACCTTAAAGTCAATTCCTATTGAAAGTGTATGAAGAAGCTCTTGGTCGTTCTTCGAGCGATGTTTAGTCCTGTTTGCATTGATGACGTCTGGAGGAGAAGATACAACCACGAACTGTACGGGCTGTACAGCGGCATGCACCTAGTTAAACGTCTTCGAATCCAACGCTTATGATGGCTAGGCCATACAGAGCGGATGGACACGACAGCTTCTGCCCGAAGACGCTTCGATTCCGAGTCATTGGGACAATGCAACAGAGGACGTCCTCGAACGAGAGGGCGCACACAAGTGGAGAAAGACCTCAATCGACTTGGTGTGCGCAGTGTAGGGGGAGGGAGTGGGTTGAAGAAAACACTTTGTTGTACTATGTGAGTAAAAATACTTCTTTATTGTTCGACGAACTCCAACTGACTGACCGCGTTTATGACAGATGGGCTTACATCTATGTTCTTAGCGGAATTGGTAACAAACATGAATAATTGTGTGAGTGCGTAAGTGTGTAATGTATGTATGTTCATAAGCAAGATGATGAGCTTTTCGTGCAGATCATTCGATCAGGCCTGGTACGTTAATTAAATAGACACCGCAAAAAGATGTAAATTGTCGTATGATCATGTCACCCGAATATAACATGACAGTGGAGTCCGATAATTTTCGAACGCTTTCAATTTTTCGCCTACAGTTCGGCCAGCCTGATCGAGTAATCGTCCCGATTACATATTCGCTCACTCTCAATCTGGATACAAGAACTTGGAAAACTATTAACATTAAAGTACAGAAACCAATATATATATATTCCATTCAAATTGAAGATATTTTAAGAAATAAGCTTAATTCAAGAAAAAACAATTCAGTTATAACAGAAACAATTCAAAAATCAATTCAATCGAAAATTCAAAAATTCAATAATTCAAAAATAAAAAGATGTGGGAAGACATGTTTGGTTGTAGGCTTGCGCTGGATTTACATACGTACATATTTTCAAGGACCGTCGTTGTCAAGATTAAGTTGATCTGGACGACTTTCATCATCCCTTTCCACATCATCTCCACTCTTAATTTGTTGCACCATAAACGGTCTCATATTAGATGGAGAACACACACCCTTATAAGGCAACCGTGTTAACTGTAAGCCATCAACGTCTGTAATGAGATAGCGATCATTCGGCAACACATTTTTTATCTCGTATGGACCCTTATATTTGGCAAACAGTTTCTTGTTGACTCCAGGTGTGGTTGCAAAATTTTTTATCATAACATACTCACCTTGTCTGTATGTATGAGGACGCTTATGTCTATTGTCATAGTGCGCTTTGTTATATGCCTGATTTTTTTCTATATTTTCTAAAGCCTTTAATCTAGCTTCAATACAATCCACTCTTTCTTCGCCAAATTTATCCTTTAGAAACTCACTTAAACTATCGCAAACAACCCCTTTCTGGCTTCTACCAAACAAGAGAATACTAGGTGAAAAACCTGTACTTCTATTCACTGTGTTATTAAGCGCATGTTCCACCTTGGCTAAGTGTTTATCCCAGTCGTTCGTATTTTGACCAGATTCTTTAGATAGCATAGGAAGTATTATGCGATTTATGCGCTCCACTTGCCCATTGGCTTGAGGTGATTGAGTGGCTGTCAAAATATGTTTTACCCTGTTTTCTATTAAGAAGTCAGAGAATTCCTTAGATGTGAAATACGTCCCTCGATCCGAAATGATCCTATTGGGTCGAGAGTAATTCTCAAAATAGGAGATCAAACAGGATATTGCATCCTTCGTTTGCGTCGTTTTAACGGGATAAAGTTTCACGAATTTTGTGAAAGCGTCGATTACTAACAGCAAGTATTTTTTTCTTGAACAAGTATTCGCCATGGGGCCCAGATGGTCCACATGCAACGTGTCAAATGGAATATTTCCTTTGGGAATAGAGTGAAGTGTACCCTGCTGTTTTCCAGAGTCAGGAGAGAAGCAAATACATTTCAGACACTTTGCGATATACTGCTTTATCTTTTGTTTCATGTTTGGAAACCAGTAGCTGCGTAATATGTGCGCATAACACTTTTCGACGCCTAAATGGCACATTGCTTCATGATTTGTCCTAATCACTTCTTCCTCCATATGCGAGGGTACATAAAACAGTACATTTTCTTTATCTTTGCGATATATTAAACCATCGATCATTTCGAAAAAAGGGCTTTCATTTCTTTCTAGTTCAACTGAAATCGCAACTATTTTTGGGTCTTGTTTTTGTGCAGCTGCAAGAATAAATTCGAATGATTCGTCCACAACATGAAGGACGTTAAAAGAACGGCTAAGAGCATCGACATGATTCATTCGGTTACCTTTTCGGTGTTCAATAGAGTAGTCAAAACTCTGTAGTTCCAACACCCAACGAGAAATACGGGGATTTATAGACTTTTTCTGCAAAGTCAAAGTAAGTGCTTGACAATCGGTTACAATTTTAAATTTTATACCAATTAAGTATATTTTAAATCTTCTCAACGCGTAGATAATAGAAAGGGTTTCAAGTTCATAACTGTGGTATCTGGTCTCAGTTTCAGAAGCGCGTTTTGAGAAGTAGAAAATAGGATGAAATTTACCATCTATTTGTTTTTGCAATAAGACTGCACCGAAGCCTGCACTACTCGCGTCACAATGTAGCTCTGTAATGTTATGTGGACTATAGATTGACAGAACAGGGGATTCTAAAAGCTTCTCCTTTAAAAGCTCAAATGCTCTTACTTCTCGTAAACCAAATATAAACGGCGAATCCCGCTTGAGTAAGTCATACAATGGTTTCGCTACGTAAGCAAAGTGCTTGATAAATTTTCGAAAATACGAACATAATCCAACAAAACTCTGAACATCTTTAACACTGGATGGCATTGGAAAAGTTTTGATCGCATTTAAATTATTTGGATTTGGTCGAATACCTTCATCGTTTATTAAATAACCCAAATAGGTAACTTCGCATTGTAGAAATGAACACTTATCAAAGCGTAAAAGCAAACAATTTTCTACAATGACATCTATCACTTCCTTTAAAATTGAAAGATTTTCTTCAATGCTCTGAGTAGCAATAAGTATATCGTCTAGATACGTAAGTATTTTGCCTTCTTGAATTAGCTTACCGAAAACATGCTTCATGTATCTCTCAAACACTGATGGAGCATTTTTTAAACCGAAGGGCATTCTGAGGTACTCGAACTGCCCCAAAGGTGTTATAAAGGATGTATATTTAATGGAATCTTCCGCAACCGCAACGTGATGGAAGCCATTTTTTAAATCGAGAGTGGTAAAGAATCGTTTGTCCTTAAGACGATCGAGGTGATCCTCTATTAGAGGTAGAGGGTAATTGTCGCGCAACGTAAACTTATTGAGTTCTCTATAATCTACACAGAGTCTCAATTCTTTATTTCTTTTTTGAATTAAAACAATCGGAGATGCGTATTCCGATTGCGATTCGCGAATAACTCCCTTACTTAGTAAGTCATCCAAAAGTTTTTGCAACGCTGATTTGTGTGCGAAAGGTATTCTTCTAGGCGGACAACTAAATGGGGTTTCTTTATTTAGGATTATTCTCATTTTAAAATCGTTACGCGGACTAAAAACGCTTTGGTTCGAAAGAGAATAGGCTGGGCTTACTATGTCTAAAACTTGTTTTTTAACATCTATAGATATTTTTTCACTAATATTGATATTAGGTAACTCACAGTTTGTATCACTCGTGTCGATGCTTAATATTTGATGAATGAAATCGTCGGTATTGGCATCGGTGCAGGTGGAGATGGGACGAAAAGGATGATGAACGCCGTCTGTGTGAAATTTGATTTCTTCAATGACTGTGTTTTCCGGAGCGGGTTTTTGCAACACCATACCTGTCTTCCCAATGAAATCTCTACCTAGGATAATAGGATAAGTCATTGAACATGTTTTAACAATGAATATATTTAATGTAATAATCATATTTTGATACGTAACTTTGGTGGTTATACTTCCTAAAATATCCAGAGGACTGCTATTCACACCGCAATAATTATTTTTCGGCACTTCGGGTATTATTAATGCCGATGGTATAAATTGTTCTTGTACGAAACTGATCGGGCTGCCGGAATCTATTAGGGTCAACAACGTTGTAGAACTGAACATGTTGTCACCGATAAATTGGTAGCTTATGTGCATTTCAAAGTCGTTTAACGGTGAACTTTTGGCTTTACATACAACTTCAGGTTGAAAAAATCCGGCAACTTGACGATCATCACTGCTGGACGACGGCTGAAGAATCATTACAGGTTTTTTGTTATTGCATCTGGTCGATATATGTCCCTCTTCTCCGCATTTAAAACAGGTGATGGGTTTTCTGGCAGAATCGATACGTCCTTTTGGCTCCTGATTACTTGATGGTATTGTGTTCTCTTCTCTTCTTTTAGGTTGCGTAATCGGTGGCTTTGCACGAGTGAAAGGTTGTGACGGTGTACTGGTTCTCTGGTGTCTGTGTTGGAAGCTATCACGACAATTAAATTTAAGCTTTGCATATTTCCTCAATGCTGATTTTAGGTCACACATATTATTCGCACTATAAAGAATAGTTTTATTAATTTCGCTATCGGAAATGCCCTTAATAATAAATTGGATATGGTCTTCCTCTTCCACCAATGCGTGCGAAGCTATCTCCTGCATGGATAGCACATACTGTTGCATGGTCTCATCCCTTAGCTTCTTTCTATGCCGGAGGCTCTCATATATGTCACTTCTTGTAACTACTTTGCGGAACTCATTTAATAAAGCAAACTTTAGTTCATCCCAATTTTTACAATTAATCGTTCTTAAAAATAATTTTGCAGTACCTGTGAGAAGCCTCTTTCCATAAATGAGTTTTGTCTTATTGTCCATCGCTAACATTGCCGAACACTCTTCGAACTGCTCTACCCAGCGTTGAATGGAAAAGTTGTCGTCACCGCTGAAGGCTGGAACAGAATCTTCGATGTCTCTGAAGTTGTAGCTTGTGGACGAGACTGTACTCAGATTTTCTTCCATCAGTTGAAGTTCTTGTAATTGTTTTTTAAGTTTTGTTATTTCCTCCTTCTTTTTGCAGATTCTTCTCAGGGTCAACAGTTCTTCGTCAAGCGCCTGCTCTTCTCTACTTTCCAATTCACTCCCCTCGTCGGATAACTGGTCCATATCTGGAGATGATTCGTCTGTTCGAGAATTGTCACTTACGATTTTCTGAAGTTCTTCCCTCGACAAATCTGCCACTGCCTCCTCAATGCGCACTTTCAGCTCAGATTTTGTCCCGGTAGATGGGAGTTTAAGATGTCTTAACACGTTCTTTAAAACAGTAACATTTGCCGAGTTGAAAAATTCCTGCCACACTTTCGACATTATTTCAATGTTTTCAGCACTTATTTTTCATTAATTTTATTTGCACATACAAATTTAATAATTACACATTTCTTAGGTTCTTTATTACTAAGAATACTCGTACGTTTTTTTTTTGTTTCTAATTCAGACTCGCGTTCGTTAACGGGGTACTATCCCACTTCTGAAATTGTAGGGGGAGGGAGTGGGTTGAAGAAAACACTTTGTTGTACTATGTGAGTAAAAATACTTCTTTATTGTTCGACGAACTCCAACTGACTGACCGCGTTTATGACAGATGGGCTTACATCTATGTTCTTAGCGGAATTGGTAACAAACATGAATAATTGTGTGAGTGCGTAAGTGTGTAATGTATGTATGTTCATAAGCAAGATGATGAGCTTTTCGTGCAGATCATTCGATCAGGCCTGGTACGTTAATTAAATAGACACCGCAAAAAGATGTAAATTGTCGTATGATCATGTCACCCGAATATAACATGACAGTGGAGTCCGATAATTTTCGAACGCTTTCAATTTTTCGCCTACAGCAGCTACATGCAGTTGGCAAAAGATCGTGCCAGTTGGAGAGGCTCGCCCAGGCTTCCGCGCCATAGCAGAATTGGGATGATCAAGGTGTTATATAATGTAAGCTCTAATGCTCAATTGTCTCTTAAGCCCAAAGAAAATTTCTGGGTGGACGTGGCCCTCAACCAAATCAAACCTCTCCAGCCGGCACGATCTTTCGTGCTATTGCGTTGTCCCACTGGTTCGCAGTGTTGTCCATGCGCTCTACATTGTTAAATCCGTAGACGTCTGGATAGACTCATGTCGCTACAGTTTGTGGCTTAATCTTCTTCTCCAACAATACGTAAGTGAGAAGCAAGTCTTAATAGGTCAACGACGAATATCGGATTCAGATTCAGTTAACGTATGATGTGGATCTTTATCACACTCTATTCAGATAAGTTCGATGAACAGAAACGCAGCCCAGTTTTGTTAAGTGATGCTACCATGTGCCTCTGTCGTCCGTAACTTGCTCGGAATGCTTCGCCGGTACTCTACTTGGGGCTTACATAGAATTGCGCTATAGAAGTGAATTGGATGTTTTACTGACATGGTCGAGATATAGCCGTTTGTAATGAATGTTATTCATGGCGTGGATTGAACACGGACACTCCGTCACGGTATGCAGTATTTACCTTACGATTTCGATTTATTCCGACTTAGGTGCAATGGAACGTTGAATGTCTTCTCATCAGGAGACTGTGTGATGAGTTGACTGCTTTTCGAAAAAGCCTAAGGAATGCAGATCAACTCTCACCAGCCGGCCGCCGATTTCAAAGCCGTATGCGGCTTATATAGGGATAATCTATGCAGGCAAAGTCTAGTTTTGAAATTTCTGGCAAACTCGCCCACTTGTCCTGTTTGACGACAGACATTTCTCGCTGCCACTTCAAGTTCGAGAACGAACTCAGCACGACCTTTTGTTCAATATTCTAAAAATCGTGATACACTGGAGAAAAGTTACTAGCCAACACAGCATGACCGCTCATTGAAAAGTCAGTACAAATGGTGGCGTACCTACATAAATGGGTCGAACTGACGCCGCGAACTAAAAACATTATTGCGAATTGAGCCCGTCACTTCCTGTGTGGACTATGAGTAGATTCATCACCCACTATGCCACGTCCGTCACTAACAGGCAATCATTAAAAGAAATCGTACGTAGAACTTTACTTCGATCTACTTTTTAAATATGCAGTCCCCAGTAAGAGCAGTTTTTTTGGGCACAGTAGATACATTCGATTAAACGACGCATTCGATTAAACGAATACTTGAAATAAATTTCCAAGCGTTATTCTGTGAAAGCCATACGTGCAAAGGGATATCTGACTGAATTCTAAAAGTGACGACAGTTTGTAATTAATTCCAAGAGCATTTCTAAGAAACCAAAAATTAAGAAATCATAAGTTACCGGTGCCAGTTCTCCCTGGATGATATTCTCCAATCTACATCCCCGAAGTAAGTAAATGAATAAAATCCATTTAACAAAACTGTGCTCCTTAAAAAAATAAGTCCGCGGCATCGTACAAATTTATGGGTGAAGGCATAAATATGTGAATTATGCTAATCATCGCATAAATTACGTTCAGTCTCACATTCAATTATCCGGTGTATAAACTTAAGAAATATGATTCGTTCGTTTTTGCTTTCACACCCGGCTAACATACAGTCGCGCACTGGGGTCGATGAAATTCTCCTGCAGAGCCCGTGGCTCTCCGTGGACTTAGTTAAGGTAAAATCCGGACCCCCTCAGAATGTATCCAAACGCACTCAAGATGTCACAGGATCTTCTCTCGGGGCGGTGAATAATTCAATGAAAAAGTGAAAATGTCGTTCCTTCACTTGTGCGTTATGCGTTTGGCTGTGGGACCTGTACACGGGCGAGGTAGTCCCTTGTCAGGACATAAGTGATAATTTGAAATTCTGGCTCAATGGCGTAGACATATTTCGTATTCAATTGCGACATCGGGGATGACTTATTGAACTCGTATTAAAGTTGCAAGCGTCCTTGCATCACCGGGCACCGACGCAAAGCACATTCTAAACAACTACGAGTATATTCGGATGAGCGTTAATATATGCTAACGGAGTTGTTTGTCTGCAGAAATATTGGATGGCATTTCGAAAGCACGGTGGCAATTTGATGGGTCAGTTGACCCCAGTGACCAGACTGTCTGAGGTTGGCTCTTGAATGAATGACCCATTAAACTGCAAGACGTGCTTATTTAGTGGCATATGAATAAAACCATCTGGCCCTGCACAACTGATAGACATTCTAAGTTTTTCATGCAACGGTCGGCCTGCTGCCCATCTGTATGTCTCTGTAATAATTGAGGCATATCAAAGCAACAATAAGTCTTCACTCAGACAAATAGAAATCACTAGGTGATCTAACTTGCATTTCCCTATTGTGTTTAAATTTTAAAGATCGAGGACATGGTGTACTTCGTTTGAGCAGGAAGCCTTTTGTTTCGCTTCCTGTGCGTATTCTGTGTTTAAGACAGACATCCCACTATATCTATATACTACACTTGGTTATCTACATACTGCAGCAAACTGACGAATGAAAGACAAAAGATGTCCATCAATCTCGTACTCCTACAGAACACTCCAGAGTTTACCTCGAGGCATTCGGTCGTACGCCTTCTCCAAATCTACAAAACAGCTGACGATTGGCTTTTCATACTCCCAATCCTTCTTGAGTACTATTCTCAGAGTGAACAGCTGGTCGATGTGCATCTGCGCTGACGAAAGCCGCACTTCTGTACTCAACCTCAACCCTAGAACGCCGTGCTTCTAGCACCTTCGCGTAGACTTTCCCCAGGAGTCTTCAATGAGATACGAACCTGTATTTGGAGCAATTTCTCTTGCCCATCCTTTTGTTTTACCACTTTTAGTGATTCAATCGCCAAAAAGAGTTCCTCCGCGGACCATGGGTCTGCCACCATCAGTGTCGTGTTCGGGATTGAGCAGCTATAAAAAGTTCTGTTCGCTCCATCTGCGTAAAATGTCTCCCCGCTTTGGAAAGTAACACACCATTCTTGGATTTCACTTATTCAATGGTGATGAATATCCACGCTCTAAGTGTCTAGGGAATAGTTTTCGAGAATACTTTTGCAGTGGTCGCTTTCCAGCTTCTCGCCTAGCTCCTTTTAAGACCGCTTTTTAGCCACTCGCACAGGCAATTTGCAAGATCTTCGCGCTTCAGTGTACCGGTCGCGATAAGGAGAGTTGTGTCTCTGTAGGTTCCCTTCTTCTCACTGGAGCCTTCTTGAACCCATTTTTTTAACCCCACAGTTATTTTTTCACCATCATCCGCCACTGCAAGTCGCTTTACTCCACAAACAACTCGTGTAGAGGTAAAGAGTGTCTGTTGTACGATATCTAACAGGTAGCCAGAAATGAGTAGGTCGTGTGAAGTACACCGACCACTTCGCGTTCGAAATGTCTTCGATTGTGAGCCAAGTGAGCAGAGAGCTCAACTAACTTGGTGTCCGAAGGAGCACAAAGCTAGTGAGAGACAGTAAGCGACGTTGTGTGGATTGAAACTAAGAGGATAGGTCGGACTTCAACTTTATTTTGTGATAGAACAACATATTTTTAAGTAGCGGGCGATAAACGAATCTAAAGCATTGAGTCATATCGAGAATACTCATGGGAGTCATTATGTCCAGAATTCTTCAGTCATTCAAGATGTTTAAACTGTAATGAGTAGATCCTTCTTCATTGTTTGGCACTACAGTTCAGAGTGGACATGGGCCTCAACCAACAAGGCTCTCCAGCCAGCACGGTCTTTCGATGTTCGCCGCTCACAATAAGCTGGTTGAAGTCCTCCTCCACTAGTTATGTTACGGTAGGAAAAAACGGTAGAATTAAAACACCAAATTACATACAAAAACCAAAGTTGACTTTATTCGTAGTCGTCCAAAACTAGAGTGAACTAATATTTCTTAAAACATAAACTAACAGCTAATACGAACAAAAGCAATAGCGACAAAAAGAGACAAAAAAGGACGCTTTACAAAAAGGGGAGCATGCAGAAAAGAGACACATGACAATAGGTCGTAAACAACATACATACATGTTTGTACATACTTGTTGCGGCGGCGTCTTTTGTTGGTCAAGCCTGCTTGGTAACAGGTTGTTTGCGATTGAGTTTGGTCAAACTGTACCCAAAGTTTGTGGGCTAGGAGACACATGTTTGTCTCCTCCATAATGCATCCACTTTGAGACCTATGCCTATGTATGCATGTTTATAAACACAATAGTTTATTAGAATGCTGCTGTTGATATGCTGCTACTGCAGAGCATGTCACTCACTGGTGTGCGCCATCTCGTTCGTGGACGTTCTTTTGTTGCGTTGACTTAATGACTCGGTATTAACGATTCTTCGGGTCGGAGCTGTGGGGTCCATCCGCTCTTCATAACAAACATGCCATCCTAGGAGCTGGATCCGAAGACACTTGCATGCCACTGTCTACAGACGCCATTAACGCAATCAAGACCAAAGATCGCATGCAGAAAAATGAATAAGAGCTTCTTCATCCGCTTTCAATAGCGTCTATCGAGCAGAACAAGTAGGTTTACATGCCTGCTTAGTGTTTCCAGAGATAGTTCTGTTACTAAATTGCCTCTTGAGCCCGAAGAAGTAGCGACTGGCTAGAGCAATTCTGCGCCTGATCTTTGCACTGGTGTGGACAATCCTTGACTACCTCAAAGTTATTGCTGCTTATGTGCGAGACGTCGATATTGTGATGTGATGGGACGTGATGACAACATGTATTTTCTTTTTCTGAGTCAGTTGTACAGTCGTACTGTTTCAATAACCACTCCAATGGAAACTGCATGATTAGCAATGTACAGACCGATCACCGCCTGTCGACAATCACGTAAAAGGAATTGATTTCCTCTTTGATGACATCAGCTGGAACTGCAAACAATTACACAGAACTTTCGAATGTAACAACATTTCGTAAAAAAAAATTAAGAAAGAGGTTTACGTTTATGTGATTTGTTTTTAGTACTTGTAAGTCTTAACTTGAGATTACATACCGGTCTAAGCGCTGTTTTCTCGAAAACTGACAGAAGTCTGCCCTGTACGGCAAGAGGACGTTTGTTTTTTGTTACAAATAATTAAATATATTGGCCTAAGTGGATGTCGTGGTGAAGTACATAAGCGATTTTGAGGTCTCCCCACAAAAGGTCTAATGTTGATACAACTGTAAACGTAACTTCCACATTTATTCAAAACTGTACAGTAATTGGCTCCATCATTTTTCTGGTTGCCGAGCATTTATTTGAACTTTCGTTGCTTCATGCATGCCTCAAGAGCTAAACAAAAGGCTCAAAAGGAAACAATAAACACTCGAATCACATCCTGGAAGTCAATTGACTTCTTAAGAGGCGCCGCCGGAAAGTGCTTTCCTTTTGAAACTTCAAGTGGTTAATTTGCCGCAAAACCAAGGTCCAACGAAATTCTCTGCCAATAAATACTTATTCCACTCAGTGGTCACTTAAAAATGTATAAAGCATAAGAAAAAGCCTATTTTCTTGTAAACAATACGTAGATTGTTAACTTTTAGTGTTTCTTCTGATTTTCTTTTGTGCTTTTAAGTGTTGACGCAGGACTCACACAAGTGCACCTATGTTTGAAGGACTTCGGACAGAGAGACATTGAAACGTGATTTGAAGGTAATTTCCCAAAGACAATTAAACCTACTCTTTTAGTAAAGTGTTTCAATATTTATTGGAGGTCGTTAACTTATTCAAAGACGCAAGAAATCGTAGCGTCCACTCACCTCGTCAATTAAACGGTGATTGATTTGATTCGAACACTGAATTAATAACACGGATTGGCGTGAGTCAGGCTGTATTTTTCTACTTCGGATATTTGTTGACTAATTGCGTTCTTAATGAATGTAGTATGCATTGAACGCACTGTACTCTTACATGTATGAAAGTGCTCATTGAGCCTATGGGGGTGTTGATATCAAACCTACATCTATCCTCATGAGCAGCCATGTGTGCCATCGGTTCATTCACGTAATTAAATTGTCGAACCAAAAGAAAAAAAATATGTAATCAAAATTAAGGAAATAAACAACGACTGCGATGAAATTTGGAATATCCGCAATCAATAAACTCCTACTCCGCAAGGTTGTTACAGTCTCAATACGACCATCACCCGAACTTGAACTGAGGACAACAGCCAGCACATCAAACATAAAACCGATGCAGAGATGGGGCATAAAAATACATTAATGGCACCAGCAGCGATGTGAGAAATAAATAAGGCGAGCGGAAAACATCAAATCAAAATTTAATTTATGAAATCAACTGCAAGAAATAACCCAAAGGGGGTGACGAGAAAACAGATAATCAGACCTTTCATCAAGAGATTAAAATGATTTACTTTTCATTGCGCTGTGCTTTGCTTTAACAAATGATTTTATAGCTTTTGTATACTGCTTGGCGTTCGTGTTTGTCCATCACTTGATAAAGGTGCAAGCAAATATACACACATTTCTCAGGAAAGGAATCTTATAGCTGATAACCTCTGACATATTTTGCTGTTGGATATAGGAAGACTTAACAAATTTCTTTGGCGTCACTTCTTCTTCTTTGATTGGAGCTGCAGTCCGGGGTTGACCTGGGCCTCAACAACATGCATCTCCAGCCAGCACGATCTTTCGCCAGGTACCTCCAGCTGCGATTGAGGTCCTTTTCCACTTGTGTGCGCCATCTCGTGCGAGGACGTCCTCTGTTGCGCTGTCCCAATGGCTCAGGATCGAAGACTCTTCGGGCCGGAGCTGTGGTCTCCATCCGCTCTACATGACCTAGCCATCTTAAGCATTGGATTCGAAGACGCTGTACAGCCCATACAGTTCGTGGTTGAACCTTCTCCTCCAAACGCTTTCGAGATTGTCCATGCCATGGCAGGACTGGGATGATCGGTGTCTTGTATGGAGTCAACTTGGTTCTTCGAGAAAAGGCCCTATTACTCTAATTGGCTCTTGAGCCCGAAGAAACAGCGGTTGGCACTGGGTACTGATGTTATTAGTAATATATGCAGTTTACTCCGGAGCCGAGATAAGTGAAGTCCTTGACTACCTCAAAGTTTCTGCTGTCCATTATGACGCTCTGCCCGAGACATCGATGTTGTGCGTCCTTTCGTGATGACAGTTTTGCCGCTTCCACTTCAATGCCAGCAAACGCCTCATTGACGGTTCGCTGTGTTCGTCCAATCACGTCAATGTCGTCTGCGTAAGCAAGCAGTTGAACGGAAGATCGTGCCTCGGGTGTTTATGTTTGAGTTTTGTACGATTTTATCAAGTATGATGTTGAAGAAGTCACATGGCAGCGTGTCGCATTGCCTAAAACCTTTGTTGACATTGCAGGTCTGCGTGAGTTCGTTACCAACCTTGATGGAGCAGCTAGAATTCTCCATCGTCATCCTGCACAACCTGACCAGCTCGGCAGGAGTGTCAAAACTAGACATGGCGCTGTATAGCTCGTCTCTATGCACGCTGTCATATGTGGCCCTTAAATCGACGAACATATGGTGAGTGTCGATCTGCATCTCCTGAGTCTTTTCCAGGATCTGCAGTAGTTTGAAAGTTTGGTCTGTTGTGGACTTTCCTGGCCTGAAACTTTCGTGTTCATCATCGTCCAAATTGAGTGAAACATTCTGCCTGACAGCGGAATTTGTGT
The DNA here is from genome assembly GCA_916610145.1 of Eristalis arbustorum. Taxonomy (NCBI): domain Eukaryota; kingdom Metazoa; phylum Arthropoda; class Insecta; order Diptera; family Syrphidae; genus Eristalis; species Eristalis arbustorum. The sequence continues at coordinate 38,163,145 of OU744319.1, forward strand.
CGTCATCGCCGTTTAACAGTCTACAGAAATGATATTTCCAAATTCTCAGAATCGACTGCGATTCTACTACTAGTTGTCTATTTTCGCCCCTGCAGGCTTTGGTTCGAGCTCTATACCTTCCGGATACTTGTTTTACCTTTTGCTAAAACTTTCGGACCTCCTTCCTGTCCTAACACCTCTGCATCTCCACGACCGCGTGCTTCTCATGCTCTTTCTTTTTCTTTCTGAGAAGTCGGTGCTCTTCCCTTCTCTTCTGTTCGTAGAGCTCACGAACAGCTCTGGATGTTCGATGCATCGTTGCCTTGTTGGCTTGCTGTTTGGCTGCATGTACCTGCCTGCGATGAGTGTAGGGTTGAGTTCCCGCAGTGGTGTCGTAAGACCCAGCACATCAGTGGCAGCTTCTTTGATGGCTTTTTGACAACGTTTCCACTCTTCTTCTACTGTATGTACAGGCAGCGTCGAACTTTCAGAGAGTTTCAGGGAGACTCGGTCGGCAAAGTTACTAGCGGTCGATTGCGATTGTAGCTTGCCGACGTCAAACCGTTGTGTTCTTTCTCGACTCCGTACTTCTCTCGATCCTCATCCCTACCTTGGCTACAACAAGGAAATGGTCCAAGTCGATGTTGGCTTCTCGGAACGTTCGGACATCGAGAATATTGGAGGAGTGTCTGAAGTCGATGGCAATGTGACGTTTGGTTGACGATTGAATGATCAGAAGACCGCCAGGTCCGCTTAAGGATGTTGAGGTGTCGGAACCGCGTGCTCATCACAGACTGGTTACGCCCCGAGGGGAAATCTACCAGCGTGAGTCCGTACCCGGATGTGTTGTTGTGCAGGCTGTATTTTCCGATGACTCTAGCAAAAATTCCTTCCTAGCCCAGTTGTGCGTTGAAATCTCCTAGAATGATCTTGGTGTTATAGCTGGGGCATCGATCGTATGTTTTTTCTTGGAGATCATATAAGTCATCCTTGCTGTCATCGTCTTTGTCCTCCGTTGGGGCGCAGATCAGGCTGATGTTACCGAATTTAGCATTAATGCGGATTGTTATGAGGCGCTCGCTGATATAGTCAAAGCTTAAGACTTTTTGTCTAAGTCTGCCTCGAACAACGAATCCGCATCCAAATTCCGGATGTTTGAGAAAATCCACAAAAAATGATACAATTGAACTTCTTGCCAGACCTGTTTCGATCGTATGACTGCTCCACCGTAATAAGCGCGAACAACAACGGTGTGCTACACTGAGATTTTGTAAATATAATAAAATTGGCCCATATCATTCTGTACCAATATTGTGAACGAAATTATTCGCAAATTTCTGTGAATTAGATACCCATTAGAGCATTGTATCCTCTGCATCCTAGAATAATATACAAACTCACTTGAAATCACCTATAAAGTAAGACGGGCTTTCACAAGCACACGGATTTCTATTTTTTCATAAATCTAGTCTAGTCGACCACGCCAAGAGCAGTTGCACAGTAGCTCAGCCTGAAGGGAAAGTCATTTTCCGCTTGATACATTTTTAGTAATAGACGACAAACAGCAACTCTAAAAATACCTTCCCCTGCGGAAAAGCTCTCCCGCGAAACCTGCGCAAACCGAAGTAAACAATCCCATGCACTCACATGAAAATAAACAAGTTCTCGAAACGTAAACAAATTCTGCCGGATTGTCTGCGTTCTCTCCACTTTTCCACATTTCCAAATTGTCCATGATACCGACTGTGAGTTTTTGGGTGAAAAAGAACAAAAGCGCAAAAGGTTGCCCAGTTTTCCACCACATCAGCGCGGCTGCATTTCGGCTGAAAGCTCTCTCATCCAGCTGTTCCTCAGTCTGTTTGGCTCTGGCGCCGGGACAAGTCGTTTTCGTTTTCCCAACGGAAAGCAATTTGTTTCAGTTCTTGTTTTTGTTGTACAATTTTTATCGAGTGGTCTAGGAAGTAGTCGGCTATCTGCGACACGTTAGTCAACCGAACGTTGCTCTAAGGGTAGGACGTAGATCCATAAGGTTCCCAGTCTAGACACCGAAACTGTGCAACCGCTCGCACACCCAGCTGACCTTGTGCTGCGACATCGGTTCTCAATTAAGTTCGTTTCGTATCACAAATCCCAAAAGAAAAAACAAAACACATACCTACCAGTAACAAAGCATCCGTACAATCAAATCGTCTGTGTCGTCTGAAGTGAGTGCCTCATACTGTCCAATTGTTTTAATCCAAATCTTTATGTCAAAAACGGTTTCCGTCTCAGACCCATTAGACTGATAACATAAAAAAGCAACAAGCTATTAAAAAAATAACAAAAAATTAAAAATAAGGAGAAGAAAATTATTTTGATTTTGAGTCTCCATTCGATAGTGCTGCGACGTGTGTTGGATATGGTGTGCTTGGTTATTGAGATATTCTCGGCGAGAGTCTCACGTTGTTGTGTGTGAAAATGAAAGCAGAATTATAATTTTTATGTGATTTTGAAAAGTGAAACAAAATAAAAGAAAGAAAAGAAATAATATATATAAAAAAAGTATTAACGCTTACATTCTAGGTGTTATAAATATACATACGTACACATATGAAATTATAATTTATGTGTCAACCGAATTTTGAATCTCGTTCAAGAGCTATTAATAGAGTCTGCGGCTGGGAGAAAAATTCGTCGTGTCACCAACAGTCAAGGATTACTTCAGCTGTTGGCGAATGCCGTGGTAGGTGATTGTATTCGGGATCAATCAACCTGTTGAGATTGTTTGGGTGCATGCAGTCTGTCTCATTCTCGATAGACAACAGAATTTAAATCTTTTTTCCTCATCTTCTTGTTCATCTCCCCCAACGGCAGAGTGATGATGTATGATTTAAGACCTTACGCATACATCATTTGTTGAGTCTTTAATACAAAATCTTCCGCTACACACATCGAGGCTGGGCGCATTTGTGTCGAGGCGGAGGGAAACACGTGTAAATGTTGAGACTTAAATGTTTTTTATGCGAGGCTTGGTGTTACTAAATTGTTTTTTATTTATCTTCGCTTATGAATGATTGCCAGGGTCAATAATTTTAGACTGAATCGTTTGTTTTTTTTTTGCTTTTCTCGCTCTTTCTGTGAGGTGTAGAGTTGTGATGACGTGTCTGCATGCGTAAGACTCAATTATTTGCTGCCCTAAATTTTAATAAAATATTTTGAGTCTTAAGTGGAAATAGCTTTCCGAGTGCCAAGTGAAATAATTTAAGCGGTGACACATAATTAAGAGATATGAAATGTTGGGGTGAATCTTTTGGAAAATGTTCAAGGGTTTGCCAAATCTGTAGGTGGTGCTTTTTTTTCTTTTTGTTTTTAAACACGCCCTTGTACCTTGATGGAAATAATGCTTTTCGCGCCAAAAGGAGCTGATTGAAGCATTATTTTTTTATGTACTACCGACAGAGGTGCTGTGATTCCTGCCGGCCTCGATAAATTACTGCACCATTTTACGAGTCTTTCATCTTCCGAGAGCTATTTTTTCCCTTAGCTTCTGTTTACTTCTGGACGAATTCCATTGTATTCGTTATGTTTTCGCTCAATATAAAATAAATTAATACAGTCGAGCTCGTTTATTTGTAACTCGTTTAATTGAAAACACCCTTTTTATATGAGAAAGCTGTCCCAGTGAATATTTTTACGAATTTCGTACAAGCTGCTTGAAACCCGCATAAGTGAAAATCTCGGTATTTGAAAAAAAAAGTCTGAAAAATGTTTAACTTTTCATAGAAAATGAACCAAATGAATATGTATCTCAAGAAAAACGGATGAACAAGTTTTTCATGCTCCCACTGAATCTGGAATGTTTTATGAACTTCGGCGATCAGCTCTCGTAGTGACAAATATCAATTTTGACAACATATTTTCTGATTGTTTTCATATTCAAAAAAAAGTATGTGCTATGTACAGTTCGTTAAAAAATTGGCTTGCAATTGTACTTATTTCAAAATATGTCAGCACTAAAGGTAATAATGTTTATTAAGTGGATTAAATAAAAAATTAAATTACGGTAAAAAATATAAATCTGTCTATCCAAGGCAAACGAATAGTACACCACACGTCAACAAGGATATGTCAACAAAAAGATTCTATTCGCAATGTTGCTGCACGGAACCAGAGTTTATTTGTCTATCCGAGGTCCGCTTGGATGCAAAATCCAGTTAATTGAAATAAACAATCCGGCTTAAGCTATTTCATTTAAACGGGTTTGACTACAAATAAGCTAAGGTATCTTATGTTTGTTAGATAGTGTCCTCTCATTTTAAAATAATACGCATTTGATACTCAACCTTCTTGTGGTTTGTGCGTCGTTGTAGTCTGTTGTATCTAGACATGGGCCTTAATCAGCAATACTGCCTCCGCTTACATACACATAATTTGATTGAGGTCGACTTCATTTTCCCACACTGAAAGCCACATCATTTATTTTTTCAAATAAAATTACCGATTTGAGGCAAAGACGTCACACTTTGCATTTTCTGTTGCAACATGAAAATTGTATTCCTCTTGCATTGCAGGTGCTTGACACTGACATGGATCGGACAGTGTGTTCTTGATTGGCTGGAAAATTAATTTTATTGAATTTGATAAAGTACAATTTGTTTCAACAACGAATTTCTCCGTTTAGATGGATAGATCTAGGCCGTTTTTTTAGAATTTCTATTTCTTGCTAGAAGATTTTCTAATTGTCCTCAAATCGTCTACATACGTTTATTTCAGTGATGCCCCCACCAACGTGTCTTACCGTCCAGACTTTTCATGGTCCAGAAAGTAGCAGAATTCGGAGGACCTTGAATCACTCTGAAGGATTCTTCGTTCGATTACAGGTTCGTGTCAGGACCCATCGCGCGAATAAATTGTTCACGTCCAATGTTATGTACCCCTTTAGATAAAATGTCTACAGTTCTCAAGCACTTAATTTTTCTGCTCGTCCACAATGGTTTCATGGATTTTATGCGCAAACCCTGGTGGGAATACCGCGTTTGGGTGATGAGGAATGAACATTCGGGGTCACCAATGCTGGTTGGTCCATTATTAACCAGTTAGATTGATGATACAAAATTTACAGAGAACTTAATACCCTTATATTTATTTCTTTCTTCTTTATTTTTATTTGCTACAGTCCGGGGTGGACCTGGGCCTCAACCAACATGCCTCTCCAGCTAGCACGATCTTTCGCCAGCTGCCTCCAGCTGCGCACACCAAGTTGGTTGAGGTCCTTTTCCACTTGTGTGCGCCATCTAGTGCGAGGACGTAATCTGTTGCGCTGTCCCAATGGCTCGGTGTCGAAGACCGAGTTAATCAGCACAAAAAATACATTTTATTCCATTCGCACATAAAAACTGCTCGAAACAGTAGGCTAGAGCAATTCTACATTTCAACTCAATCAAGTCCCTCCTTGATTCAATTAAGAGTGTGTACTCTCTCCACCAAATATTGCCCATGATATTCCAAAATTCACTAACTTATCAAACCACAAAAATCAGTCAAAATTAGTTGAAAATGAATGCTTATTTATTTTGTCCTTTGTCAATTGAAAGTGTGCTTAATATTCCTAACCGAGGACTAACTTACTTCCTCTCGTGGTTCTACTTTGTTTCACAACGTACCACAAGTTGAGAACTAATTTAATTTGTAATAAGTACGCCTTAGGGCTTATTTGAACTGTTTAATAGGAAAATCATGAAACGCAAGAATTTCTTTGAAGAACGCAATGCAAACAAGCTCTACAGCTCTCGCTAAAACACTTGACAATTTTGTCAAATTGAATATGTGAAATTAGTTCGTGGAGCTAGTACATACTTTTATGTACAGCGAAGTGGGAATGGAAATATAGGTGCGGTGGAATCACAACGAGCGAGTATGTAAACCCATCGGGTGGCAGAGATAATTTTTGAAATAGGAGACCAGGGACATTTTATCGAATACCAGAAATTATCCAGCTATTGAAATTCAGCTATTATCTATACATAAACGGAGAAAGGAATTGCTGTCCTGTTGGTGTTTGCTAAATCCGGATCCCAGCGCCCATATTAGGTACTCACGGCATCATTGTGCTTTGTCTTATGGAAATGTCGGCCCTATTCATAGCTCCGGCGATACTCAACCCAGCTGATTGAACAAATTTTAACCAACTAGTGGCTTAAAGTCCAACAGAGTACATTCCCGATACAAAATTTACATTTTGCCACGAATGTGCACTGTGACTGTGCCATGATACATAAACGGTGCGAATAGGTAAAACTTACCGTCGCTTAGTTTCAGACGTTTTAGCACGTCCAGATCGCGCTGTCTGTCCAATCCCACAGAACAAATTTTAGCAACAATTTCTGACTTGCTGCACTGCTGCGTGTTTCCTTGTAATCTGGCTACAGATATTATTCGTTGTACATTCATATTGTCGTACGTTCTCTTGGAACTGCAATTAGTTACCAGCCACAGTTGCTGCCTTTCCTAGAACTTGGCTCTTTGTACTCCATACAAGATGTTTCTCATTCTGATTGAGTTCATGGAAATGGAGTCGTTTCATCTTCGTCTTCGAACTTTATTCCAATTCATGCTAATCAAAGAATATTCTGATTGTACAAAAATACCCAGAATTCTTGGTTCCATTACCGCCTTAGTACGAAACAATATTCCAACGCTTTGTAAAGAACTTAGATCATAAAAATTCGCGCATCCTTTATATATGCCTGACTCTTATTGAAAAAGCCTATTCCAACATCAAAACCCAATTTCCAGCAAAAATGTATGTATGTTATAGCACTGCTACATTCCCCAAGGCACATCACAATTCAAATCTATGCCAGGCACGTGTGTATGAAAGCATCCTTCCCACTCATGTAGCGACATTTAGGGAAAGCAATTGGCACAATTGCCAGAAACTCCCTGGGTAGCCATTAACCGGTCGTGTTTTAAAGTGCCAAAGGGCAATGATTAAAACAAAACACATAATTCTTCCACCGAGACTCCGAGACATAATGGGTTTCCTTCCAGCTTGATGCAGCTACGAGTTGAACACATTGCGGACAATTTCATGACCTGCAACATTATGACTTTACAAAATTCAATTCTCAAGTCCCTTTCACTGACCAGACAAGGCGGAATAAAAAGCAAAAAGAAAAAAAAAACAATTACAGCCTCAAATGTATTTCCATTTATATGCCCTAACGTGACGCTGCTACTTCATACGAACAAGAAGAAGTTGACATATTTTATAATTGGCCTAGGAGACGCAAGTCACTGTCTGTGTGTGTGTCTGTTTGTGAACACTCCTTGCATGCATGGCTTGTGTGAGAGTCCTTCCATCCTTGCTACCGAATTGCCCGTGCACTTCGTGTTCGTATCACAAATGGAATTAGGTCAAAAGTGCATAGTTCGCACTACGAAAAGGCCAAAGGTGAATGCGTTCTTTGAATATTGGTTTAAATTTTCAACTCTTATCCCAGAGCACGTTCAAACTACTCCGTGCGATGCATGCGATCCGAGCTCGTTGCGTCGGGTATGAATAATGTGAGCTTCATTAAATAATGCATTGAATTCGACAGGAAAGGCAGATTCACTCGCGGGGAAATTGTGTTTATCGTTAATTAAAATGCATCCAAATTCGCATACGTGTGGCATCAACGTCCGTCATTTGTGAAAGGTTGCTCCGATCGGAAGTTGTTGCCGCAGTCGGTGCTTAAAACGATGCAAACAACGTACTCCGCACTGTGGCGTGGTATGGAGGGCTCCCATCTCGTCCATCCCCGTGTACACTTCGCATTCAGTGTCACTTGAGACCTCGATTGTCACGGGATTAGCAGAACAATCAATAAATGACATCTGTTGAGCAAACTTCGGAAAAGTTTTCGACGTGCCTAAGGGAAAGGATGGGTCGAAATTGATTTAGTTACACAGCACGGGATGAGATAAGAGTTTCGTTTTCGAAACCTTCCAAGAAGATTGGCTCCACTTTTTGTCAACTAAGATAATGGCTGCGGAGGGTGTTTGCGGAGTGAAAGGGGTGGGTGTCAATAAAGTGCCAAGTGGCGCGGTAGGGATTGAGTCCCTGGAGAGATAGTATTTCGATTGCCGCTTATTGGGGGAGGGGTCATAAAAGGAAAATGACAAAACGATTTAATATACTCGCTGTTTGAAACCAACTTTTTGGGGGCCTCTTGCACAGGAAGCTGCAAATGAAAGGCGCCTGCGGTTACGGCGCGAGCCTCATTTAGAGGAAAAACCACATCGCATGGTCCATTCACAGAGCAAGGGAGATTAATCACTTCAAATTTCTTTTTTCCGTTTTTCACGTCTGGGTGAGGATTTGAATGCGGAATTAATTTGGTTTTATGAAAGGGCTTGAAACACGAAATATACAGCAGTTCAAGTACTTTAAGCATTGCCGACTGGCATTAAGCAAATGAGACGTCGTCTAGCGTCGAATTCCGGTTCTCATCAAATAACCTCTGGCCACAATTTATTAGGGTCCAGCCATCAAGAATGAAACCCTTTTATCGTTGCTCCGTGTCCATTCATCTGTCTGTCTGTCTGTCTATAGGACCAAATGGAGGACAACAGTTCCTGGGCTACGGGATACAAGAGATCAAGTACACCAGTACATGGAATTCGACTCGACTTCAATAGCTTAGTAGCAGCACTCTATCCCAAGTAGCAGTGCTGCTTGTTAAAGTGCTTGAATAGTGCATTCAAGTGCTTGAGCAATTCCTGCAAGTGCTCCTAAATTGAATTCCGACGCAGCAGAGAGAGTTACTATAAGTCGACGTACTTGCATAAACGTCAGCCAACAAAACCCAGCATTTAGACATCACACGCAAGGGTTACAGCGAGTTAAATGCATGCGACATGCACTTGATGAAGATTGAAGGTAATAAGGGATTCAATTGAATTAATTTGAGTTATTTCTTGATATTCAGAACTGCTTTGTTGGAAGGTCGCTTACATTGCTGTTTCACAATGAGAAGCTTTAATTAAATGGAGTTAAAATGAGGAAATTAATTTCAGTTAAATCTTTGTCAAGGTAAATACAATTCTGGACATTAAGAAAAAGGTCAAGATAATCCTGGTGTACAAAGGTCAAGGAGTGTGCAAATTGTTTCTTAAACATTGCTTAACACCTTGAGTGCCATATGAAACCACTTAGGTCTGACCCAAATTTGGGCTTGCAGTGCCGCGTTAGACCTGAGTGACACACACTTTTGTACGCAGCATTGTATGGGTGTATGGGACTAAATATATGCATTCAATCGAATACAATAACTAACAACCAAGAGACTGAGTCTTCTGGCTGCGATGTCCCTTAGATTCTCTAAGGAACCCCTTTTCTACTCACAGTTCGAGGTCTGGTTGAGCGTATCAGTGTTGTCATTATTCTCAATACCACTGTAGAATTATTTTTCTTTTTGTGTGGAGTTACAGTCCGGGGTGGACCTGAGCCTCAACCAACAAGCCTCTCCAACTAGCGCGATCTCTGGTTAGCTGTCTCCAGTTTTGCACTGCAACTTATCCACTTGCGTGCGCCACCTTAAACGCGGGCGTCCTCTGTTGCGTTGTGCGAATTACTGCCGCAAATATTTCTGTCATTAGTCAACTGCATTCACTGTCTCGTCTGCCATTAGTTATACAAACAGTGTACTATAAAAGCTTTTACTGGTATCAAATCAAGAATATTCGTCGTAAACTTTGCGTATGCATATGCATTTACAGCAGACTTTTATCGTTGAAATTTTAGTCTAAAAACGTGACATTCTCACACGTTTAAGGACCGGTAATTTCGTCCAGCTTATGTGATATATTTCTTTTCTAACACGTTCAGTGTGTTTCTGTCTTCCTTAAATTTATGTAAGCACATAAATTGTGCTTTAAATCTTAGCAAAGCGACACGTGCACTTCAATTAAGAGGATGACTGTTAATTACAACCCCGTTTTTCTAGAAAACCTTTAAACAAATTCTAAATACCAAAAAAAACAAGCATAAATTGTTAGCGTTAATGAAACACAAGTCGTTTCCTGTCCATTTTTAATTGCACTCATTTTGTCGACTATTATACATCCTTCTCCACACCTACTGTTCTCATCCAGTCCTTCTAGTTCTACATGCAACCCTTGCCCCAAGTGCCACTCATCTACATACAATTTCCTTTCGTTGAGAAGAGCACTGCTGCAATATCTATAAAGCTTATTCTCCAGTGTTCCCCATTAATTTGGTGAAATTGTTCGCTTCATTTGAAAGAATTGTGCGCTTCTTGTCTAAACAAAAATAATGCAAATACCAAACAGCGTGCCAAGACATATTTTCTTATGTGACGTTGATGGCTATTCCCAAAATCGTCGTGGTCGGAACCCAATTTTAAGTCTGAAAGAAGAAATGCCATCCTCACATAAGGCTCAGCAGCATACATTGTGAATGTCTGATGGGACATTTTTTCCCCAAATAAGTCATGAACGAGTGCATTGTGCAAGAGGACTTTTTCTTCTGCTGCTTTCAAAGATTATTTCGTTTCAGCAGACGACTTGCTTAAAGCTGAAAGGAATTGCAAGGAGTTTTGTATGGATTTTTACTAGACGAGTTTTCTTTAACTCAATTACTTTTACGAATAAGATTCCTAAGAGACTCCTTCTTATTGAGACACTCTCCTTTGACGCATCTCTTTGATGGTGACAAACTTGACTCCTATTAAGTCAGCTTGTTCTGAGAATTTCTATTTTTTTCCATAGCAAGGTTCCGATGACATTATCAGACAAGGCTAGGATTTTTTGCTTTTTCCTTGTCTACTTCAATATGAGCAAAGCTATCGAACGGGTATATTATTTCAAATCAGGGTATGAAGTTTGTCCAATGTTTGAAGTATGACATAGTTGTCAGTAGCCATGCAGTCGAGTACGTACCAAAATCTGATCTCATGCCACTTTTCTCAGCCCCTTGTTGTGTCGCGAATGACTAATCTCATTGCGAAATCATCTCCAGTGATGTAGCGAATTTTTGTGCTAAGCGGCTTGGTCAGCAAAGAGAATATGATGTATTTGTCAAGTGCTCATCTCATCAGTGTATCCCCAAAAAAAAAATAATAATAACTGCATGGTTTAGTTTGTGATGTCATTGAGTTGTCTTCTTAATATATATGTCGAGCGTCCTATTGTTCTTTCATGAGTGGAAGGGACCTATAGTATTATACCGACTCCAAACGACCAAGTCTGAGAAGCTCGTTCCAGACAGGAAATGCTCTTGCATTGCCCGTAACTCGAAAGCGGTGGGACGTGAAAAATATTTTTGTCATACAGACCAGCAATACAACCCAGGCATCAAGTGCTTTTGGGACGACGCATATACCCACAACGCCACAGGCTGTGTTCTTCGGTGTTGAAAAATGAACCGCATGTCACAGTCAATTGACGGGTCCGTAATTACTTTGCAATAATTGACCAACGAACTGAATGGAATATACGCTAGACGGTGCACTAATTACTCAATGCTCTGGGCCACTGTGTTATGCCGACACTGCAGCGTCGTTCGGGGGAGCTCAGACCCAATATTGTACTAGAAATACACAATTCCTGTGGAAATGTATGGATGAATCATCTGAAATTGCCACTGTTGATAAACTATCGACTTTTTCTTTGTAACCTACCTAGTAGCTCCCGATGTGGTTCTCACTTCTCACCGAGGTATTCAGTATACATCTCATTCCGGTGACATTCCCTGCATTTCAACTGGGTAGGTTGATCTCTGAAACCAGGAAAAGATCCCAATTCTATGCTGATCGTTAGCTTACTCAGATTATTACAACCAATCTGTGTGGCGTATAGTCAGTCACAAACAGCCACACTCAGGTCTCCATAGACCCATTGTGATGATTGCACGTATCCTATTGTGTTCATAACTTAAGCCCATTCAAGATGTTTCTGGTTTCGGTTTTTTTTCCATATCTGTTGCATATGCTTAAGATCGTGAAGGTCTTAGAAGAAGTTCTATTACTCAATCGGGAGACGATTGAACAGTGGTGTAGATAGTGTGGAGTATTCTCTCTTTTTTCATATGTTGCATGTCATAGCCTCTTCAGATGCACATATGCATGAGGTAGGGCCCATTTTGTTCTCGTGATAATGTCCCGAAAGCGCACCCACTAGAGTTCTGATCAGATTTTTGGTCGCATTTCAGGAGTTCATCGGAGTACTGTTGTATCTAGGCCACAGCATCTGCGCAATCTCACAGGTGGTTAGATTCTGTTCCTTTTATACTATCATGCACTATCTTATATTCTTTACATATGCCAATGGAACCAATAGGAGCCTTAAAAAAAAGAAAATATGGGCAACATTAAATCTTAAGAGGTGACTCTGTCTGCTGAAGGCATTCACTTAGAACTCTCATCGGTGCTTAAGCCGAACACTGCGCAGTTTGCATACACGCTAACAAAATGGGTGTACCATGCTACGATTTCTGTAGAAGCTCTCTAGAGAGTCATTGATACTCACATTTATTGGCCTATTATTTCAACAAATTCAGTGAACGCGTGTTGGTGGTACAGCCCGTAGAGGGCCAGGACCTGGCTCCCCAGCAACCGCTCGTGTTGTGCGTGCTATTCTTGTTACTAGTGAAAGGTTTAATGCCGACTCCGGACGGCCAGGTTTGAGAAGCAGGACAGGAAATTCTCTCTGATTCTCTCTGAATGACTCGAACGAGATGGGGCCGTGAAAACTATTTTGGTCACACAGGCCGCACATACTCAAAACGCGACGGAACCGTGTCGGCAATAATCAGTCACAAGCAGTAACACCCGAGTAGCTCTATGTTGCGTTTCTAGAATTCAACCAAGTTGTTCAAAATCACCTTCTCTTTCAAACATATGCATACCACGGACAATTCCTAAAACATTGCGTTGTACTATCGTTCTTGACGTTTTTCATATAATGTTAAATATAGGATCAACCTAACATACATTCTTTATAGCACCAAAGCAGTGTTGTTATTCCACTACAACAACAACAACTGCAACCCACTGACGCTTGACAAGCTTTCAAAAACAACTTGAATAAACCACAGAAAAACACAATTTAAGCAAGAAGTCCCGGCTCTACCTATATTTCAACTCCTCGTCGTAGGTACTCGTGCCAGTGAGGAAGTAAGTCCCATGGAAACAACCATTGTCCGCTTGTTCAGTATCCCCTATCGGCGTACAGAATTCAGTTCCACTTTGATATGAAGCACCTAACTAAGTCACCATGGCAGCGGCCATAAAATAATAATAAATATCATTTTCTTGGTCGTGCAAACATCAATTGAACAAAATCATTTATTTACGTCCTTTGCCGGAGTCAATTTGAAACGCAATTACCTCCCATTTGGTGGATTAAATTCAATCTTCTCTCTGTGTATTCTTCATTGGGGAGATATCAATTTAACAATCAAAGAAAATAACAGTCATGCACATCAACCTGCGTCCTGCGTCGTACGTCCTTCGCCAGCAACAATATTGTTGGCTTGTGTGTACGAAATGCTCACCTAAGAACTTATTTCTCCGGAGACCGTTAAAAGCACGAGATTGCGCTGTGTTTTATTTTATTTGATGTTTGTAGCCACGTACGACTGCTACGTGTTGCTTGATTGTAATTCAAATAAAGTTATTGCAAACCTTAAGGCTAAGTGAAAATGAAAGTCATGAAAGGTGGTACGTACAATACATGGGACATGTGCACATCAACATGACATGAGACACCGTTTAGAAGGAATTACTCGCATTTGTATGATTTTAGTATGTGCTGTGATGTCATGTCATGCTCGCCGTGTTTTCTTTTTCCTTTTGGCCGGTTCAATGATCTCGGGTTTAATAGTCAATTGATTACAAGGGACAGCATTAGTTTTTGAGCATTGTTTTAAACGATAAGTATGCGGGGATATAAACCATGGTCAAGACTCTCAACTGGATGAACAAGGACTTGTCACAATAATTATCTTGCGGTTACCAGCAAACTAAGCCTAACTCAAGAACAACAAGCTTAATAGCTAAACCAGCTTAATTCGAAAATGTTGTTTGATATACAAGACCTTGGCCCTCAAGGCGTACCTGCCTTTACAAATTCTCTTTACAGATTCTCGTGGCAACTGGACCTTCCAAGTCTACGAAAGTGGGATGCAAATTGGTCACAAAAATGTGATCCGATTTTGAAACGATTGTGTACAAAGTAGTGACACCGATATTTCGAGCTGATCTTGATGGACGTGAACTCGCATTAGCCGACTTATGATGCCGCAGCCTGTATGAGCCTCGTAAATGTCACGCCTGACTGAGCGAAGGCTTTGTATAGTATGACATGTTGTCCTTCATATTGAATAAGCTTCCAGTATTCATGTATGAAGGTGATCGTTAAGTTGCGGTTTTCAAAACTACGCCCCGTAATAGAAGACCCCATAGGTTCGATGCCTTCGCTTTATTTGGTTCTAAAGAATATATTTGTAGGTAAAGGAAAGCAGTCTCTTAACGCAATAGCTCTGGTTCCCTTAATGTGCACCCTATTGAGATATCTCTAAATCCAACGTTAAGAATTTAAGAAGTACATTGCCTGTTGGCACTTGATCGCCGACGCAATGATGAATGTATTGATCACGTGGCCATTGCCGGTTTGCTCGCACCTTCTTCGGGCTACGCCAGCCGAGCCGGACAAACGGCCACCAAATGCGTGCATACTGCCACCATCCAGGCCTGCCTTCGAATTGGGCCCTGGCACACCAGGGTAGACGGTTAACGAGACCAGTCTTCTTATTGTTGTCATTATAAAAACTGTAAAGATAATTTCGTGCACACCTGTTGCCCGCCCCCTCCACGAGGAGGTCAGCTATCGAGGGGCTTAGATGATACAGTGCAGGCGATGTTTCGCATTGAAAGCCATCTGCAGATGACACACATTCAGTGAACAGTGTTAATACAGGTTAAATTATTTATGATTATGAGAGCTTAAAAAAAGAGTAATTTTGAAATAAATGAGTCCCAACATAGGTTTTTGATGACATAATGTCTCCTTATGTGAGAACTACAAATACACAAACTACTGTCGTGAAGCGCCTACAGAATCAGCTCTAACCACATTAGCGCAGGAGACCTGCCACCTGATCCAATCAAAGACGAGACATTGGGAGCAGAAGTGCTCTTCCGTGTAGCCGTTCTCACCACAGGCATCGCAGAGGGTGTCTTCGTTTAAGCCCAGTGTTTAACAAAGGCGTAGTGGCCCGTTATCACGCTGGTAAATCGTCTGCAGCATTTTCTGTCAAGGGACAACAAGAATGCCGCAGAATTCGGAGCAAATGGTTGGTCCACCTACATCCTGGAGAGTCATGCCTTCTACGATGGTGCTCTCGAGAGGTCCAAATATCACCCTTTAATCGGTTTTTCAAATATAGTTTATTGCGCATAGGGATCCGCTTGGAAAACTGATACTTAATGAGGTGTACAGTCTAATGGTGTCACCTTCCACGAAAGCAGCGGACCCCTCATAGGTTCCGGAGCCATCTATCAAGATACGACTACATTCCTTTCCTGGCTCGAAGTCTGGCCAGACCCATTTCTGGGCGCTGTACTAGTATTTGCTCAGACATTTTAAATGACAGCGTTCAGGAAATATTAAAGCGTAGGTGAACTACGTGAGGTGTGAAACCTTGCAAATTTATGAAAATGGAAATGTAAAATAAAATTACGTTAGGTCTTCGGGTAATTTTTTTCTTAAAAAAATGAGTCAAATCAAAAAATGATGAGTCCCCGAATCATGCTATACAAAATTAGATCCTTTGACTCTATAGAGTCCTTGTTAACACTGTTTGTGACCGTATGTGCAAATGGTGATCAACGTGGACTAATCAGTGGGTATGGTAATTTTCAAAACGCCTGTTCCCATTTGTCCCATTGAAGCAGGTGAATAAGTTCAAGTATCTCGGGGTAATTTTCGCGAGGAGTAATGTTGAGCTTCCAGCCTTCCTGTAGGATTGCCACGCTGGATCCATATCGAATAGCAACTTAACTGAACGGAAAGAGCTGTGCTTCGATGGTTTGGACATGTAGTACCAACGTCCCAATCATCACGTCTTCTGAGGCGTACCTCAAATGCGACTTCTTCAGGAAGGTGCATTTCGGAGACCGAGGACGAGGATGGTGGACCAAGACCAAAAACTCTGCGTTCTCGGCATAAATCCTGAGAAGTTATAGTCGATGGCGGAGGATAGAGGAGCCTGGAAATCTCTAGTCCGTGCCTTACATCCGCGACCCCTTTATTGGATCAAGCGGGTCAGAAAATGACGATGATAATGATGATTAAGTCCCTAATGTAGTTTGCAAAAAATTCGTCAAGAGTGTCATCCTCTAGAAGGCGCCGTGAGGGTGAAAAAATATAATAATCATACTCTCCTTTCGTTCAGTACAAACCGCCAACGCTCTATCATGTCTAGTTTGCCGAAGGAGCTCGTTTGTTTTGGAGCAGATATACTCAGGCTGTCAAATCTAAATGTAGGACAGTTTCTTAGTTCAGCCCATCTGAGTTTAGCTTTTTCAAAGAATTATGAAGCGTTATTAGTTTTGATGTGTTTTTGAAAAATAATATAAAAATAAAAGACTTGGTTTTGTGTGCGTTGAATCCATCGCTACTTGGCAAGAATCACTTCTTCCTCCAATGTCATCAACAAGGCATTGACTTCTCCTTTTAATTCAATTGGTCAGCAAATTTTCGATGATTTCGGCCGAAATTCCAGGATTGACTCCATTTTATGCTGATTATGTTCTTAAATCCACCCTGAATCGCTCCCAACAATTACACCTCTACATTTAATCGAAACACATTCAAGAGTGTCAAGTCGTGACACAATGCGTAAAAACTTTCTCTGAATTTAAAGGCGGCTTCTGGCGGCAAAAGATAATATCAAAAATGTCTGCCTCTGCATAATTTCTGATTCGATATCGAACCACATTCATCTTCTGAAATAGACTCACTGTTGGTTAGCCGGCCCCCTCACGCGCTAGTCTCCTTGTGGTGAAATGGAAATTTAACTCGATATATATAGAAAAAAAAAACCATGACTCACCCATAACCAATCCCAAACCGAAATGAACTCACTTTTCAATATCAGTCTCTGCGGCAGTCCCAACGCACATAACCAAGCATTCGCATTCATCCCTTTGCGCAGAAATTATTTGACGCTACTTGGCCAGTTTTGCATCACAGAAAAACCAGCGAATCCGCAATACCTACGCGCAGCCCCATTACGTACAAGCAGCAAATACGCTTCTCCAAAGCACGAGAGATGAGTGATGTAAAGAACAGCTAAAATTAGCCGGTGCAATGTTAACTAAAAATATCACTGCAGTGTGACATATCACTTATTACAGAAATATAGCGCCCGTCAGCCAGAAATAGTGCACAGCGTGACGTAAATCTCGTCTCTGTTGTGCACTACAGCTCTCGCCTTCAGCATGCAAAGTTGGTTAATATTTAGAAAGTGTGGCAATGGCTTGTGCACTTTTTTCAAACGTAACCCCATGTGCAGGTGATTGCAAAAAGTTGCTGATTGCAAACCGAAATGTGAGGCTCTTATTTTAATTAATCCGGGAACATGCTCGTTTTAAGGCCTTCGAAATTAATAAGAGTCGTGAACTTCATAATCCACGCACGTCAGACTGTGCTTAACTTTTCTCAGCAACTTTCCAAGGAGGACCGAGGTAAAAGTCCTTAATGGACGTATGCAAATGAGAGGGGCGCATGAAATGTTTGCTGCTGTGTTACTTCAGGTCGAGGGTTCTTTGCAAAAAACTTCTGACGTTCGGTGGGTGCACACGTGAGTGTGTGTGGAACTTACTTCCCTCGTGTTTTTCACTTCACATGCAGTGTGTCTTTTTTGGGCCACTTATGCTGTATATCGCACGTTGTCTCAATTTACTGCAACAAATTCACTTACATTTGAATAGAGCGTCAGTTGCGGGGGCTGTGAGTGGCAGATCTCAGTTCAATCATTTTGTCTCCTCAAAGACCAGGCTTCCCCCGCATTGCTCCGAATTTCATAATTGCCTGGAGTTGCGAAGCGAATGAACTATATCCGAGTCCCCACATAAATGGATTGCTGCCAAAAGAGCCATGCTTCCTCTTTGGAGTGGTGCCAAAAGTATGCCCTTTAGCATAGAAATTGTGTATATTTTTGGTAGACTCGATTTGAATGTGCAAGGCTTTCTGCTGGTATACCATGCGGCAGGAGGTAGGAGTTGATTCATACACAAATTGAAAGGCTCTGTAATTATTCTCTCATGTGTCACATTTTAAGGATACTGAGTTACTTTTGGGTAGTTTCTATTTGCAAACATTTTCATGACAACTTATTTTTGTTTTTGGAAGAGATTTGCAAGGAAGAACTTGGTTGCCAAGGGGTTTGGATGGAGCTGGAGACTCCTAAGCAGGTCGAATATAAAAATTGGAAATTATGGTTTCAACTTCGGCATTGCGGAACTAGTGTACCTACCAAGATTTTCATGCTTTAGAGGGCACTCTTAACGCTCCCACAGAGTGTGTTCATGAACGATTTCTAGCTTCATGGCATGGCGATTTGATTGGGGTGCACCCATATTTCAGCCAGTGTAATCCCTACTTACATGCGAGGTCAAGGCTCCACGGAAACAGACGAAGATGTCATGATGGTTCTATGTACGCAGGTTTTGGTCGATAGCGTTAAGTTGTCTTTCATCAGTGTCCGTTCCTCGGTCTTTGCTGCCGTAATTTTTCTTGAACCAAGTAAGGTTCAAGTTCATAGGTTTTCTTACATTGGCGCGACAGAAGCTAAATCAACAAAATTTTCCATTTTCCAACATACATGCATTTCGCATTCGGAGTCCCAATGACTAAGCTTGAATTGTTCGCAGAGGTGCTACCTTCAGTCCTGTTACTTTTGGACACTGAGACTAAACACTCAGAATATAAGTCGACGCATGCTCTCACTTCTAGATAAATGCACATTCTACAGCTTTTGTCTCTTCCTATCTCTTTCAATCACCTTTTGCGCAAACAGTCCGGAAAATCTCGCACTGAATATTCTGGTGCTAAGTCACTGGGTACTAAGTAGGCCGTGGGAACTTATGACCGCATTTAATTGCCCGCAACGAATGTTATCCCAGTTCGTTCTATTCAACAATCATAGCAAGAAAATTCTTCGTGCACTTCTTTGAATTGGGCTGAAGAGACTAGGGCAAGCTTTACTGAGCTGATCGATAAGACCCAATCTTTCATTACCACAGCAAAAAAATAGAACAAAATCGATTACCGCGCTATTACTGAACCCAGAACTATCCAACAATCCTGAGAACAACTCAGCAATGAAGGAGAGCGTTATCGACGAACCCATCTCCACAACTGCATTGTTCAGTTAGTGAGTTCGGTAACCCTGAAGGTAGTGTAGACGTGAATCGTAATCGAAACTTCCACGACAAAAGAAAATAGGCTAAGTGCTCCTAAAAATAATCACTTTGTCGCACTCAGTCAAAATGAAATGGATACCTGACGTCAACACCGGAAGGGTATGCTTTCCCATTTTTGGGTATCGTATCTTCGAGAGAATTGAATGTTGGATCACAATATCACCCACCATGCTCCAGTTGAGTGGCTTATGTAAGGACTACAGCAACAACGATGTAATTGCCCATCCGCTTCCAAGGGAGTCAACATTACCTTAAGCATTTAAGTGAATGTTACATCCTCCTCCCTGTATCATCTCTCCACAATCAATTTCAATCATTTTTCTCGGCAAGGGCCATCATCCGGCTGCGAACTCCTTCAAAATAGAAGGAGCACTGTCCGGATCAGATAGCCATTCCAGGGACTTACGAAAGTTTACGTATGTTGTATGCATCTCGACTCACCACTGCCAACACTCATCACCCGACACGCATTATTTTTGCCAAATATGTTCAGTATTCTTTTATAATTCGGACTAAAGAGGCATCTTCAAAACCGGACTCGCATTTCACATTTTGTAGCTTTAGCTCAGATTCATGTATGCGCCGAAGACAAAATTCAAGATGACGTGACGCAATGCCCATTTCGGTTTGGCAAGTAGACGCAGAGTCATATGCTTTCTTTAATCAGATGGAGCTTTACATAAACTGCTGCACTTCGCAGATGACAACATTCACGGTTGAAAATAAGCTGCATTGAGCTGGTAAATTAAGACAAGACAAACAGCAAGATTAGAACTGCCGATAATGCGCGAGAACAAAATGTCATAGCCAATGAAACTAATCTACAATTGTTCAGAAACCTGCGAGCTCTGTTGTATGGAGCAGAGATCCACAATGCAGTTGTGAAGTAGGACTCTTTGAAAACGCTCTCCTTGTTGCTGAGCTGTTCTAAGAATTGTTGGATAGTTCTGCGTTCAGTAATAGTGCGTGGTAATCGATTTTCTTTTTTTGAACAGACCAAGAATAGCCCCCACCCAATGCACTTAAACCTCAACGCCCAGGACCGATCGCTGGTCTGTTGGACATGACCGCACCTCTTTCAAGTCACTGACAATACTCAAAGAGTATTTTTTTCTGGAAGAAGCTTCTCAAACTTGGCCGTTCGGAGTAATTGTAGGTCCCATCAATCGTTAGAAAAGAAAACACATTCGACATAAAATTGCAAGGCATTTCCACCCGGCGAGCATAGAAGCTTGTCAACTGGAGTGTTTCCCAAGATGCTTCCGGCTTTCCGGTTGACGAGCCTTGCATACTAATTGGAGTCGACTCTGATCATGTCATTGACAAGCAAACGCAGTGTGGACGTTTTCTATTAAAAAAGTGACCAGATAATAAGAATAAGACAAGAAATTAAAATAGACCAGTAACCGTTGAAGACATCAATTTTATTGCAGCTCCATTTTGAAGATGTATTCCTGTTTGAGTACATTACCGGGGTTAGTGAACGGTCCAATTGCAAAGTCATTGAATCCTTAGCGCGGATGGAGGACTTGCCGTAGTCATAGGGATAAAGTAGAAAGATTATAACAAATTACTTCTTCACAACTTCCAGTATTGCGTCGCTTGTACCGCATATAGTGCCGCCTTGTGTGAACAATGCATCAGGCATTTCTATGTTATTGAGGTCAGGACACATAAATTCGATCAGCCATTTTGATTCGAACACCTGGGACCAAATAACTTCCGACGATGGCCGCTTGCAATTAACAGCACCCAAATCAAAAGTGCTGTCAAACAGAATTATAAATCGGTTATATCTCGTTTCTCCTTTCAGACTGAACCCTGTGGGCTGTGCTCGGATAGAAATGTTTTCCTCAAATCAAATAAGACCCCTGTTCGTCAGTGAAGTTCTGTTGAAAATATTACCGCTTCACTTTTGCGGTTAAACGAATAACAAATTTGTCCATTTCGAGATGACATAGGAATTGCATGTATCCACGGCAAATTTGCTCTGCATATGACATGCAGAACGTTTATGTGAGGTGCTGCATGTGAGTGGTCAGGATTAATCTAAAGTTTCGTCGAGAGTGATGAGGCTCTCCTCTGCTTGCCTGGACACGTGAACAAACAAAACTGTCACAAACTGGCTCCGAAAACCCAAGACAAATAGTGGAGAAACCTTTCTGTCCAGAACGAGTGGCTATGCCTCCTCGGCCATTGTTTGGACTTATTTTCTTTTAAATTAATACTGGTAGCCACGTTGATGGAACAATGTCTAAATTGCGTGACAAGATTCATTGACTGTTCTCAAAGTGGATTGTAATGGATCGGGCGGAACGTCTCCTTCAAAATGTGTTTAAGAACGTGTGTGCATGAGCGTGCATATAAAAACGGGGATTGCAGTACGTACTACAGCCTCACAAAAACATTCCCCAAATGCTGCAAATTTCCCAGATGCATGGGCCTACAAATTCCCTATTCCCTTCAATGTAATCAAACATTCTTTGTGAACAATTCACAGATGCACCAACCAATCGAGTATACACAAATGGTTCTGCAACATTTTTCGAAAATTGATATTCTGGCATGTACCACACATACTTCGGTTCATAACATGAGATTGTGCAACCGAACACACTTCGTCTCGTCTTGTGAAACGCTGTTCGCTTGTTCACTCAAGAACTCGTGTTGCCTTTGTAGCCCCTACATCAAAGTATCTATTACACCCAAAACTACACTACGCTTTGATCTCAAATCACTCGTGCATGTAGGTACACTTATACACACGTCTGTTTGTTTGCCTTAAACTTGTTTTTTTCTTCTTCTTAATTTTCTGCGGCAAAATAGGCAGACGATGAAATATGTGCAAATAATTCCCCGGCTCTTTCTAAATTCTGCTCTGCGAATCTATTTTTGTGGATCTAATATCTTGGCGTTTGATTATCAAAGGAATATATCAAAAACAACTTCTGAATGAAATTGAATGCATGCGACTCCCATCTTGGAATATCAAACAAGATGAATGCCGAAGAACTTCCGCTCGTCTGAAGAACTCATCTAACTTCAATTTAATTAGTATTTCGAAGACGTGCATAAAAAAGTTTTGTGACCGCATCTGTTGCCTCCAGATGACATGAAAGAGAGCCAAGTGACACGTCAGAAGTGAACACATAAAGCAAATATTGATTAGCTTCATGAATCATGGGTTGTTTTTTTCTTGTTTTTTAATCCGGAAAGCCGTACAAAAACCCTGCCATTAACGGGTTAATTAACACTTTAATGTAACACATTAAGCCCAGATAAATGTCGTGGAATAATATTGTACTTGTAGAGCTCGCCCCCACCCCAACGTTGATTGTGCGAGCTGTACATGAGTGGAATGTGTTCAGTAATTATGCGCTAATGTGATGAGATTAACTGTAAGCGCGAACGCACATTCAGATGGATGACATCCTTATAGGTAGTAAATGTGCACAGATGGGCTATCAATGTCGAAGCGAATTAATTTGTATTGAATAAAATATGCTGGAGGATGATTTGCATGATCTTATACAGTCTCTGGCAAATTTTTCAACTCGAATAGAAATATGTCAGCGCCAGATACATGCAGTTTGCTTGAATTTGTGTTCTTGTTGATGTTGTTTACTTACTCAGGCTTTTGTTGTCATTCCGTCGAGATGAAATACACTTTCAACTTTGAATAATATAATGACAGGCTATGATGATGGTGAGCCGAACCACTTGCATAGGCCCTAGACCGCTATTAAGCGGACAATACCGCATTACAGGAGATCCGATGGGATGGGTCGGGCAAATGAAGGATGAAAAACTATGATATTTACTACGGTGACTGTTACAAAGAAAGTGGTCTGCGCACATTCGGATGCGAATTTGTCATCAACAGCATCTCCGTTCACCTCTCACAGAGTTCCATACCGCTGACATCAACTGCTGAAGACCTGTGACAGTTCTGCCAAGAAGCCATCAGAAAAGCTGTCACTGATGTGTTTGGTTTCACAAAACGAAACCCATGTTTCGATGAAGAATGTCAGCGAGCACATGCACCCAAAGAGGGAGCATACAAAGCGGCGCTGCAAAAAAAGTCGAGAGCTGCTCGTGAGCTCTACGAGCAGAAAAGAAGGGAGCGTCGGCTTCTCAGAAAAAAGAGCATGAGAAGTGCGCGATCGAGAAGATTGAGGGAGATGTTCAAAGGAAGATTGAAGGAACGATGTTCAAATACTCTACCGACAGGTAAGAAGAAAAAGTCAAGTTCGCAAAAACCGAACGGAAGCCTACAAGGCTGTGAACCTTGTAGTAGAGCTATAGTCGGTGCTGGGAATTTCGAAAGGCCACTTCTGTAGGCTGTATAACGGCGAGGACGAACTGCCATTACCGCTGTCAGGCGAATAATCCATCCAATATAGGCGATGATGAACAAGAAGAAGGCGGAAGCTCCCGATGGACTGCCAGCTCTTCAGAGCAGCTGGTGATGATGTGGTAAGGTGCACACACCAATTCATCTGCAAAATCGGGTCGGATGAAAGTATGCCCGACGGATGGAATCTCAGCATTTTTTGCCCGATCCTAAGGAAAGGATACCCTCTAGACTGTGACATTTATAGCAGGATAAGTCTCCGAAGTATACCCTATTAGATCATTTCTGCCGTTCTGTGTAAACGCCTGACCCTACGTTATCAGCCTGATTGGTCAATATCAGTGCGGGCCTAGGCCAGCGAAATCCACTATTGACCAAATATTCTTATTATGGGAGATCTTGGAAGAGACCCAGAAGTTTCATGTTGATATCCACCTCCTCCTCGTCGACTTTAAGGCCGCCTATGTCAGTATTTATGGAGACAAGTTATACAGCGCCTTGTCTAGTTTTGGCATCCCTGCAAAGCTCCTTTGCCTTTGCAGAATGATGATGGAGAATGCCCGATGTTCTGTCAAGGTCGGTAAAGATTGTACCGATACCTTTGATGTCATCGATGGATTTAAACAAGGGGACGCATTGTCATGCGATTTTTTTAACATCATTCTCGAGAAGATCGTGCGGAACTAAAATATCAACCCCAGAGGCACGATCTTCCACAAATCTGTGCAACTGCTCGCATATGCCGATAACATTGACATCATCGGAAGACATCAACGAGCTGTCAGTGGGGCGTTTGTGATCATCGAGAGAGAAGCGGCCAAGACGGGGCTTGCGGTTAATGAGGGTAAGACAAAATATATACTGTCTACGAAAAAGATCCATCAATACCGATGTCTTGGATAAAACGACACTATAGCCAGCTATAACTTTGAAGTAGTGAAGGACTTTGTCTACCTAGACTCCGAAGTTAATACAAGAAATGACCCCATGCTGGCCAATCACTGCATCTTCGCACTCGGAAGGTCACTGAGGAATAAACATCTCTCAAAGAACTATGATATCTCTATATAAAACCCAGTCCTGCTGTTTGTTGCAGAAGCATGGACACTAACTAAAGCGGACGAATATATTCTTGGTCGAGAGAAACGACATTTAAATGATCTTCGGTCCCGTATGTACGTATGATGCTTGGAGGACGGACTGAACGACGAGCTGTACGGGTTGTACAGCGACATCGACCTGGTCAAACGAGTTCGAATTTCTCGTCTAAGATGGCTAGGTCACTTAGAGCAAATGGACACCAATGCTCCGGTCCGGAAACTCTTCTACTCCAGCCCAGAGGGACAACGCGGTAAAGGTAGACCACGCCTACGGAGGCGCACGCAATTAGAAGGGGACCTGAATAAGTTGAACGTGCGTGGCTGGAAGCAACTAGCACTAGACCGGGCTAGATGGAGGGGCATGTTGACTGAGACGATGATGTCTGATTTTTATTATTTGACTTAATGCTTCACAATTTTTGTTACCACACAATTTTAAATTATTCAATAATTGTGTCAAATAATGTGGAATGAAAATAACTTGCAATAACCAGTTTTGTTTGAACAACATGTTGCCGACTGACTAGCTACTTCCCATCAATGTGTTGAGATAACGATTTTGATTATCAACTTTCAGGAAGTGGTCCTTTTATGGTCACCTTTGTCTCTGCTCTCAACCGATAGACCAAGAACTGGGCATAGTAGGAATGAACGCATGAACAGTGGTTAGCTGTTGACCTAAGGTATGACATCTTTTACTTACCTACTTAGGGTGGCGCTATAGTCGGGGGTGGACCTGGGTCTCAACCAACACGCGTTTCCAGCCAGCTCGATCTTTAGCTAGTTGTCTCCAGTTTCGCACGCATAGTTGGTTGAGGTCCCTTTCCATTTGCGTGCGCCACCTGAGTCGCGGTCTTCCTCTACTGCGCCGTCCCTCGGGGGTGGATTCGAAGACTTTTCGGGCAGAAGCATTGGTTTCCATACGCTCTACAATGACCTAGCCATCTCAATCGTTGGATCTTCTCTTCGGGCTAGGTTGCTGTTGCTGTACGGCCCGTATAGTTTGTCGTTATATCACCTCCTCCACTCACCGTCTATGCAGACGGGACCGAAAATCACACGAAGAATTTCCCTCTCGAAGCGACCAAGAGCAGCTTCATCCGCTTTTGATAACTTGGTTGTTCGAGAGAGGGCTTTGTTTACCAATTGCTTTCTTAGCCCAAAGAAGCACCGATTGGCAAGATTTATTCTTCGTTTGATTTCAGCGCTGGTGTCATTTTCTGAGTCGATAGCGGTTCCTAGGTAGACAAAGTTTTTGACTACCTCAAGTTTTCTGCTGCGACGTTCTGAGCAAGACATCGGTGTTGGGTGTCCCTTCTCGTTGACAGCAGGTCTTACCCTCGTTTACCGCTAAACCCATCTTCGCACCCTCCGTTGCAATACATCGGAATGACATCTCAGTCTTTGATATACGTACTTCTCCACGGCTAAGAGACTTTATTCCTCCCGAACCATACATGTTATTAGTTCTAATTTGCTTAATACAGAATTTGGAAGGATGTCATATAATTTGTCATTTCATTGATTCTACGATTCGCTTGATTTCTAACTCTCTAACTCTCTGCCCTCTAACTCTCTGCCCTTTAAATGTTTTTCAAAGATTTTTTTTCCATTTACTTCATTTTGAGATTAATAGTCGAAAAGCCCTCCAATTATCCTGCAGACAGGGGCAATCAATCCTCTTACCGTTATCTTTTTTAATCCACCTCACAATATTTCAGAATCTGTTCAGCTTTGTTTTGGAACAAGGAAAATTTTGTTAATTTTCCACACGCTCTGGTAGTTGGTATTTCTTAAAAAAATGTTGACAGCCTTTAAAAAAGAACCAATTTTTTCAAGGCCTGGTTCGGTATCCACGACTGTATATTTCCCTTCCTATTTACCACCGAAATAGCGCTCATATGTATATCCCTGCCGCTGAAAACTCTCGCATCCAGACATTTTAGTTTAACAACTCTATGATTACGATGGTCAATGAGAAACTTTTTTTGATGAGACTCCAAATTTCGTGGGAGTATACAGAGCAAGTATAGTGAAAACACATATTGCCGAGAATTTTCATTTCAAACCCTGATTGCTGTCAAAATAGAGTGACTTTTGAAAATTCTCGCGTAAAATCTACTTAAAAACGAGCTGTACCCATGAGCGCATAGTTATCAGTGCGACTCTGGCTCTTCAAGTTTGAGCCACCTTTACCAAACACAATTTGATTTCATTTCCATTTCATTTAGTATCAAAACCCACACGCGTTGCCCGTGTCATTTTAAATTCCAGAAAATCTGTGGTTAATTGTTTATTGCAATTGATGCTTTGTATCTTTTTGTCCTAGACATATCATATTTGCTGGATGGGTTGCTGGTATGGTTGATTTTTCATTGCATTTCTTCTCGTTGAAGCACTTTGTGATAAACGATATTGTTCGTTATATTGTCAGGGGCGGAAACGATCAAAACTGATAGTCTTCCGACACGGAAACATGCGACGTACTGTTGTGTGAAAAACATTCATATTTTTTCAGATTCAGGCCACAAACACTCCTTGTGATTTATTGATTGTCGTGGCGAGATCTATTAAAAATTACATTCGCTTAAGCTTGAATGGCGTAGATATCGGGTCTTCGAATCTGAACCTCCCTGTCAACGCAACAGGGGACGACCGCATTTAAGGTGGCGCACCCAAGTGGAGAAGGACCTCAACGAACTTGGTGTGCGAAACTGGAGACAACTAGCCAGAGATCGCGCTAGTTGGAGAGGCTTGTTGTTTGAGGCTCAGGTCCACCCCCCGGACTATAGCGCCACACAAATATGAAGAAGATATCGGTTGGGATCATTGGAGTTCTCGGAATCACCTTTGTGCCTTCGATTTAGAACTCTCGCCTGAATCACATTCCTCATGAGTTTTGTGACCGCTGACGCGTTTCGTTGCTTGCTTCAAATTCATTTGTTTCATAGTCGATCGATTTGAAGGAATGCATTGCACCAACGATTTGATTCTCAATTGTGCAGCTTAAGTGATGCCCATCCTTGTCCTTTGCCTCTAAAATTGCTCTTTCACTCAATCAATCGTAGTTTTGTGGTTAGCAATGACGTTCAGCTCCTCCAACTGAAGTCAAAATCATGGGCAGGAACTCGATGCAAAATTTTCCAATTGTCTTGGTTTCGACGTTGAAATTTGTTCGATGAAGGATTCCAACTGCGGCATCTCTGAATAAAGTAATAGTTAATGCTGACACTGGTAGATTTTGAGCCAGTTGAGCGGCATTTGCTGCAGGAAAGATGCAGGCCAAATACTCGTTGATCGTTCTCCAGATGCAGTGCCAAGTGTACTGCAAAAATAACTGTAGCAAAAAATTGTCACGCCGTAACAAACGTCATCGATGTTGAAGGTGGCGTCGTAAGATCGCATTTCATTTTTTTCGGCGATTTATTTTTGGCTTTCTTGTTTGGCTGTAGACCGGTCTGAATTGGTGGAAATAATCAGTCCAGGCGTTCTTGATTTATAAGTGTAGTAACTAACGTCACTCTCTTTTATATATTTAAGAATTGATTACATAGAATCTGTTACATTGGGCCGCAAAGCCTATAACAAGTAAAAGTTACCTTATTCGTCTCTATTTGCGCTTGATACATTCAAACAATGTCCCGATGGTACGCAGCTTTGGCACGTCCATCGCCAACAGTCTTAGGCTCACACCGTCTTTGAGTCGTTGCACCTGCGCCAATTCGTTTTTGTTTACCACAGAAAAATGCCTTTTGTAATATGATATTCACAAAAACACCACATCGTCACCTCCTCACTTTCACCTTCTAAAAATCGACATCCTCACCCAAAACGCAATGACGCCAGCTCCACAGCAAAGATGACACCTCTACAAAATCCAACCAACATAAAGGACGCACACACACACGGCGAAAGAAACAAGCAATTTCACCAAAGAAAACATCGCACAAAATAAAGCACATTTTCTTTCAATAGGTTCAGCAGCAGACCCACTGCCACGGAAAAACTCTCATAAAACGTCTGCCATAGAAGAGGTTGTTACCCTTAACGTCAAACACCGTACATGCGACATGAACAAGTACCGAAAGTGTGTGTGAACAACTCGTGTAGGTTGAAAAACATCCATGAAAGTGAATCAGCAGAAAGGTGCGTACCCAGAAGCCGCAAAACGAAAATGTCTCGTACCTGAGTGCTGTACTGACATCGTTTAGCTTCCGTTCTCTGATGGTAATGTTAGCCTTAAGTGTCAGACTTCAAATACTCGAGGGAGGCATAAGTGACACGACCAAACCCATAACACCCCGGCTGCGTTATGTTAATGTCAATTCTTCCCCCGAATGGCAAGCTGCAGTATTTTGGGTTGCCTTGTAGTTGGCACTAACAGCATTATGACTATGGCTGTCATTTGATAATTTATGTAATGAGAGTTGCGACATTTGGAAGGAGTAAGCAGATTGGCTAGGCCATGGAATGTAGTTTGACATGAGATAAATTTCAATTTACCAGGAGATTTCCCCTTTTTGTCTGGCATTTATTGGCTGCTACTGCCTGTGGGCCAAGTTCGATCAGTGCTTGACTGCATTATTTGGTGTCAGTTGGAGGAGTTGATGTTTATCGGGGGTAAAAGTTGTTGGGGAACTTTTGGGAAATTGTGTAAGAAGATGTCTCATTCTGACATTGTGGCCTTGGTTGTACAACGTCACCCAATTTGCGGTTCAGTATGTAAGAATAAAATGCACGTTTGAATTGAACTTCAACTAAAGTTTCTTTTTTTAACTGCTGGGACACGTCGTGCATGTACCTTTCATTGAAACTTTTGGAGGTTGTGGTTATAGCAAGGTAATTTTTGATGATCTCTAGACTCGGGCACCTCAAGTCACCGAAAGACGAAAAGCATAATCGAGTTGTGTGAAATTTATAGGATTGAAAAAATATAGACCATTGACACCACTAGACCGAATTCCACGCCATACTGTGATTACTTGTGGCAGCAATAATTTTTCGATACCTAGACGTGACGCTTAAGCCCTACTTCAATCAAAAACCCTGTTTGTCTGATTCTGATATCGGCAGGCTTCATCTGGCTGTGCACACGGGCTTTTTTTTGTCCTATTAGACGCTGGCAATATACTTAAGGCTCGGAATTGAAGAAGGTTCTTCTTGGGGCCAAGCTGCCCTCAGACTCTGAGTTGCTCAACCATTATGGGCGTTAGGTCTATAGACCCCTAAATAGACTAATGTAGCTCAACTAATGGATATATGATCTGAGATCGCGCTTAGAAATATTTTTGTTTTAGGGACCATAAAAATGTTGATGTCACACCGTCCTTCAGGTGATTGCCGTCATGTATAAGCGCACTTCGATTCTTCATGGGCGTATGGGAGCTTGATTCTGGGGTCCAAAACAAAAATTGTCATGGTACTGACGATGTTTGTCATGGTACTGACAATGTTAGTACTTGTCACTGCGAGTCTGAAGAAGGCGACGACACTAAGTGATATGTCGAGGACATGAAGGAAATGACTGCCGATTGTGACGCTGTTGTGCGTCCTACTTCCCTTTCTGTTCTTTCACTTCAAGGTGGTACGTTTGAATGTACATTTTCAGGGTATTTCCCATGATATTCCGTCGTTTTAAGTTTGGTTCGATGGTAGATTTACCCAACCGATCAGACTGTATGGCTACAGATGAACACACAAAATGGCAGTGAAGATTTTGACGCGCTAACTATAGAGTGGCGCACGAAAAAATGTGTCCTTTCTTGTAGATCGGCCAAATGATGCTGAGACTCCCCACGTCGGATATGCTTTTCTCAGAGAATTTATTGCAGATGAGCTGGTGCATGTTTCTGCCCATCATTTTTATCAGGCAGCTGTATTCGACTTTTGCTTTAATATTACCTACCGAAAGTTGACTGACCTGACAAAATCAAAGTCATTCCGTTCTCGAAAAACCGCCTTCCTCATCCAATTTCCCACCAATAGAACATAGGCCAACCACAATTGACCTGAGTAAATAAAACCTTGGAATAATGTGCAATATTGAACTGAAGTGGACTGACCACAGTGATTGCGTAGTAATGAGGAACAGCCATATTATCTCTTTGGAAATATCACCATCTGCAGATCGCGTCTTGATATTACCTTAAGCACAACAATAATACGCTCCTCTCCCCTCCCCCATCCGCATTTTTAATCATCACGCAGGCACTTCTTCATTCATGCTGTCCAACTCTGGAATCACCTAGCTTCATAGGTATGGTCAAATTTCCGTTAATACAATTGGAGAATGTGGTGGCCCGTGGCGTTGTGGGTATGTGCGTCGACCCCAACCTCGACGTCGTAGGTTCGATTCCTGCTCTGTGCGACGAAAACAATCTTCACGACACCACTTCTTTCGAGTCACTGACAATGCTCAAAGAGTATTTCCTGTCTAGAAAAAGCTTCTCAAACTTGGTCGTTCGGAGTCGTCATTAAACTGTAGGTCCCTTCCACTCGTGAGAGAACAATAGCACGCACAACACTAGTGGATGCTGAAAAGCTAGTCCCTAGCCCCTTACGGCCTGTAGCACCACCTATATTATAATATTATTATTATTACAATTGGAGAATTGGAAAATGTCCCTTAACAGCATATATTTTATTCATATAAAGGGGTTGAATATGAAGCTATTTCAAAAACTTCATAATCGGCTTTATGTAAAATCAGAACATTTATAAATGGAATTCGTTTTTACTCATATTGCGACGGCGGGCACGTTTGCAGCGGTCGATTCGTTGGAACCAATTTTTAACTACTCGGTTACACATTTTGGTCAAAAAGGCCGCTATTTTGAGTTGAGTGTTGACTCGGAGCTCCTACAACGTCGTCGGCTTGTTGGTATACACCAATGACTTAACGTAGCTCCACAGAAAATAGTCAAGCGACTTTAAATCACACGAACGAGGCCATCGACTGGTCCATTTCATAAGACAACACGCTCACCATTTACTCTTTGATAAATCTATGTGCTGTGTGGCTTGTGGCAACATCCTGTTGAAACTACATGTTGTCCAAGTCCATATCTTCTAATCCGGACCAAAAATAAAAAAAGCGCTGAGCGCAGTAACGTGTCGATGTTATCGTCGACGAAAAAATATGGCAAAATAACGCCGCCGCCATGCAAATCGCACCAAACAGTCATTTCTTGTAGATGAAGGGGTAGCTTATGAAGCACATGTGGATTTTCACTAGTCCAATTACGCATATTACGCTTGTTGACTAACCATTTGAGCCGAAAATGTGCAACCGAAAATTGGAGTTAACACTCTTAAAGTTGCGGTTACAAATTTCGGTAGAAGAATTTTATAATTTGCAGACATTGCGCGTTGGTGTACGAGTTGACTGAATGAATTGACAGTGAAATTTAACCAAGCAAATGTATAAATGAAAGTGAAATATTGGTTTCTTGACCTCTTCTAGTTCGGGTAGACGGAATCTTCGATCACCTTTGCAGTCCATTGATGGAATACTCTGGCAGACTGCTTTTTGATTTCAATTGGCGTTCTGCCTTGCCTCTTTTCTAATACTCTTTTTACTCTCCCGAGAAGGCGGGTCTCATCCCCTTGGCTCACTTCGTGAGGCTCGTTGAAAGCTCTCTATGTTCATTTCAACTTTGAGCTTCATCCCTGAGGAAAATCTTATGTGGCCATTGGTCACCAAACACTGATGTGGTCATATGGCTTCAATTCTTTAATGAGAACTGTATAAGGGACGCAAATGAAAATGTAAAATAATTGTGTAAAAAGAATGTGTATCGCAAGATAAATGCAAGAGCTGTGATCATATTGAAGTCGATAGAATCATACCTTCTTCATGACTTTAGCATGATGATGGATGCACCTTACATCTGACATCTGCAAGAAAGCAATTGATTAAATATTGTTTCCACTTTGACTATTCTAAGCTCGGATGAGAGATTAGGGTTCTCAGCCTGGTCCTAATGTACGAAACGCAGCCATAACAAACATCTCTTTCAAACAGTCAATAACGTTCAGTGAATTTAAGCAAACCACAGTCTCGTATGGCCGTTTAATTCGACGCATATCCTTGAAATCAAAACCGAATAATAAATTGTATTACCCAATACATCATGAAAGTTGCTCAACAAAAGTCAAACTTTAATCCGAAATCCTTAATTGAAACCTGAATTAATTGTGGGGGCAAGGAAAAATGTAACAAAATATTGATTAGCAACTGGGTTCGTTGTGTCTTAAGAAGTTGCGTTGCCATTAGGAAATTTGAATTTCCAATGCAAACAACAACCTTCCTTAGGCCCGACAAAAGGGTGAAAAAGTTCGCAAAATATTATTTCCATCAATTTTTGAGGAGTTTTCCCCCATTTAAGCCCCCCAGTGACTGAAGTTTGAGGATGAGGAGAAAACAATTTACGGTTCAAATGAAGTGTTCTTCTTTAATAATTCATGCAAAAAGAGGGGGGCGCGCGATGGAAATTCCTTAAAGCTGATTTTTTCCTCTGCTTTTAGGGCACACTTGTGTGTGGCGGAACAGAGACATAAATGAATACCCTTCTACGCGGGTTATGTAATGCCTGTAAATGATAAATCCACCGTTGAAATGTTGAATTATGAAATTTAATGATGTCCCCCCTTCTTGCGTGTGATGTGCAAACCCCATGTCATGTGCTTGGCCAGACTGAATAATTGGCTTATGAATACGTAATGTTCTCATTTTTGTTCAAGGAAAATGTGAATTGCGAATTACGAATGCTTATTGGCTTTGCAAAAGATATCTGCATCAGTTTGTGTGAATGCATAACTTAACGTGTGGCACGGACGAAACGGCACGGAAACGATTCAAATTTAAGTCACTTACCGATGCCGACAGTTGTATGTGATTTAGAAATAATGCTGAGCAAGAGCAACAGGGCTAAGTGCTGGTTGCTGGCTGAGGTAAGAGGGAATACCTGCTCGTAATAAAGACAATCGATCGCCTATCATAGTAACCCTTATCGGTAAATAAAATATGAACAGGATGTATGCATTTCCCAGAGTGTAATAGATCTTATCTTTTGTTATCAATAAATAAACGACGATATGGAGGGGTGAAGTGCTTAGAGTACTTTGTTTTGTTCTGGGCTCTGAGATAATGTTTTATGTAAAGTGCTTGCTAGTTGTCATCGAAAAATTTAACATGATCAAAGTGACTTGGCAGCACTGTTCTAAACACGGCAGTGGGCGTGGCTGTTGAGTGCTGGTGTGTTGTCAGCTCTTGAGTCGTATTCACCGAGTTATTTGTCTTTTTCGATAGACCTGGGCAAGTGTGCAAGTGGTAGTCAAGCGCGTCTGCTCCCGCATCGTTTCTACAACTTCTCCAGAAGTCATTGCTTGTGCCCAGAAGACAGTACTGGAACTATTAGACACTACCCTCATGGCTCTATTGGAGCAATTTTTTAATGTTCTGAATTTTATGAGTGCCAGAGCTTCTATGGCAGCCGCATTGTCAATTTAAAGACTGATAATTTAGTGAGAGATTCTAGTCGGAAGAGAATTTTGTCAGATAAATAAACTAACTGTCCATCCTTATAATAATAATAACAATATGGGTGGCGCTACAGCCCGTAGGGGGCCAGGGCCTAGCTTCTAAGCAATCACTCGTGTTGTGCACGCACCTACAGTTTCATGCCGAATCCGAACGGCTTTGTTTTAAAAAGCTTTCTCTAGATAGGAAATATTCTTTGAGTATTGTCAGTGACTCGAAAGATCTGGGGCCGTGAAAAATTGTTTTTGTCGGACAAAGCAGGAATTGAACCTACGACGTCGAGGCTGGGATAGATGCACGTACCCACAACGCCACGGGCCATCACTGTCAATCCTCAAATCGGCATAAAATCTCTGTGGGCACTTCTGCTTGCAATACAATGCCGTGTATTGGTGATTTTAGGGGCTTTGGAAATTCTGGTGTGGTTTCAAAGACTCCAAAGTAATTTCCTTCGTCTATTTGCGAATCATCTATGCAACATCCAGAGTGTTTTTTTGTGTGCGGTGTCAGCTGTAGCTACAATTGACCATACATGATTCTATAGTTCCCTTCATTAATCTGATGTAAAATATAATGACTTGTGGTGGCGACGTAGGTTCAATCCTTGGTCTGTTCACGGGCACCACCTCTTTCAAGTCACTGACAATGCTCAAAGAGTACTTCTGTTTAGAAAAACTTCTCAAACTGGACCGTTCGGAGTCGGCATAAGACTGTAGGTCCCTTCCACTTGTGAGAGAACAATAGCAGGCACGACACGAGTGGTTGCTATTATAAATTATACTTTTAAAAAATATAATGAGTTGGAAATACTTGTCACATGACTCGACCTGACGCAATCAGTCTACTAAGAATACTCTCAAAATCGTTTGAATTGAACTGTCTTGGTATTTTTTTGAAGTACGCAGAAAAACGAAAAACGCGGATTGGAGGGTGTTAGGTTACGGAGGACATCTGGCAACAAGTTCCACGTCCATCGCATCGCATGCACCAATTGGTGTACAAGAACTAATTACAAATGTCTCCCCGTTGAAAACAGCTAAAGGAACAGATTCTATTCCGTTTGGTACTGTCCTGTACTCGGAGAACTCCCTTTGCAGCCTGGTGCTTGGAATGGACACCTCCATTCGTACGGCTGTGTTCGTGCTGCAATTATATAAATGACTGTAATTTGATGCATCCTACTCAGCACTTACATGTTGCATGTCGTTCGATAAGATGGTCAATAATTTGCAAATTTACCCTGTTCCGGCGTGGTCTGAAATTAGCGTTGGTGAACTCTTAGGGTACAGTAGCGTAGGAGGACACCAGTTCCGAGAATCACAGGGTGGACATGGGCATAACCTGCGTCACTGCAAAACAAATTTGTTCAGCTTTTAATCAATACGCGAGGGACAGTTCTTGTTATACTCATCGGCATTGTTACACAAGCATGTCAACAGAATGTCACCACAGGCGGCTCATCGTATAGATGAGGGGCTTAAGAAACTCTTGGTCAAGCTATTCATGAAATATATTTATTGAGTCCGTCGAAAATACGTAATCCGATAGAAAGGGGGGCCAATCGGTAGATTTACTCCTGTCATACAACCTAACATGGTTGAAGAATATTAAAAGTCGTTTTTAAAGGGACTATTTAAGAAGTTTACCCTGTTTCATGCTGTGGACAGAAGACATAGTAATCCTGGCACAAGTAGAATGTAACTCATTATTTCCTTGGAGTGCCAGACTGCTTTCAAATCGTTACGTTCGATTCAAGGACGCTCCATAATCGCCGCCTAATCCTTTTAGAGGTGGTGGTTGATATTGAGGCTTTCGAGTTCCATAAATGTATGATCACCGGCTTGTTGCTAAGCAGATGTAAATCTCAAAAAGGAATGTCAACAAAAATGTTGCAAAGTCATCAAATACATGTACATTAACACGCGTCAAAGAGTGGTGGACTGTAGCGTTGTGGGTATGTAAGTCGACCCCAACCTCGACGTCGTAGGTTCGATTCCTGGTCTGTGTGACAAAAACTGGCAATGCTCAAAGAATATTTCCTGTCTCGAGAAAGTTTTTCAAACAAAGCCGTTTGGATTCGGCATGAAACTGTAGGTGACTGACTCCAAGCATGAAGTTCAATTCTTATCTGGAACAAAAACTAGCTTCAGGCAATAGGTTCATAAGCGCCTAGTGGAATAGTATTTTAAGTAAACAAGTATTGCCATTATCTGCAAAATACCGAATTTTTAAAGCAGTTATGCGATCCGTATTGTGCTCAAACTTGGGGGTGCAAGAAGTATGAAATGTAGAAATGCTGCTTCAATTCGTCTTAAAACGTATTTCGTCTTCCGTCAACCACTCCAAGTAATATGCGTCACCTAGAAACCAGTGTACCAAGTATGTTCAATTTCAATCTAAAGTTGCATTTTGATTATGTACTGAAAGTGTTAAATTTTCCCTCGTATGGATTCTAGATCTGAATGTAAATGGTGCTCCTTTTCTTCTTCTTCTTCTTGTGGCGCTACAGTCCGGGGTGAACCTGGGCATCGGTCCACAATCCTCTCCAGCTGCCACGTTCTTTAGCCAGCTGCCTCCAATTTCGCACTCCAAGTTGGTTGAGGTCCTTCTCCACTTGAGTGCGCCATCGGGTTTGTTGGCCGTCCTCTATTGCGTTGTCCCACTGGTTCGGAGTCGAAGGTGGTGCTCCTTTTAAGAAAACAAAAAGAACAACACCTTGCACAATATGTAACTTGAAAGCGAAGGCAGACACTTTTCACTTTCACTAAGTGGAATTAACTGGTTTGCACACGTTAAATTCATTGAAGCTGCTTACAGTTATAAAAATAATAGTCTAACTGAATATAAACTGAAAATAATATAGAAACTTTGAAAATATACATAGATTGTGTGCATGACTTTAAGATAGAATGCTTTTACTCGTCAGTCGGCAGACGGCAATGCCATTGCCTACTTAAGTTACCTCTTATTTTGTGACAATACAATTTGTACTTATAATTTTAAATTATATATGTCTCTTGCTACACGAGCTCATTAAGATTTCACAATTTCTAGCTAGGCTAAGTAGGCTTCGTTTTACTGAATACATCCCTTGATGAGCTGAAAAATAACACCATTCATCATTTCCTCAGCTCGTGCAGTTTGCCCTCGCTGCCTGCAGGAGCACAAACTTAGAGACTTACTTCCTGAACAAATTTGGAATGATATCAGCATAAGCCACTGAGCTAAAAGCTAACCCCAAGTTCACTTTTTCCCTCTCTCAATACGTGAGACTGCGCTACAGCTGAATGACATCATATAATTCTTGGGAAAGTATCGGACTCTAAATTAACATGGGAACAAAACATCCATGAGGGTGTCTCATAAGCTTGTACGGTCTTATGTTGTTGCCACAAAGCAATATGATGTAAATGGGAACTACAACCTCGCACGGCCTATTGGCGGAGTTTAAAGGACAGCCCCTCCGCAGATCTTTAATCTTCCAACCATCGACTTATTTTAACAGATGCATATGTAACATTTCCCTGGTGACCAGAGCACTCAAACTGTTCTCCTTTGTACTACCAGACAACAGGTGCTTTTGTGCTTATTAGCCTATATCGTCAGATATCACCTTAATAGCCTTAAAAGAAGGGGTAGTGATAAGAGCATTTTTGTCTTGTTAATGCGCTGCTATATCGGTCGTCCGCAGGTTTTTCTGTCGAGAGATAGCAAGATTGCCGCGGATTTCCTGCACAAGGTACGAAGCAGGCGCCACCTCTCGTTGTGCTCTCGAGAGCTCTCTAATCATCACATGAAAGTCCAAACTAATGAAGCAGGCATTCTAGGTCCTGAGAATCTAGATCCTATGATCTTTGTCTGGTAAGTTCATCGGAGATCTCTCGTCCTCACCATCCCCCGGCAAATTCACATCCATTCAGATCTATATCGAATGAACCAACAACTCCCTACTTTCTATCAGAGGCATTCGCATCCTAATCAGACTCAGTAAGTCGAATGAAAGAACTCATACCGATGTCATTACTGGGAATTGCATCTTCGGAATTTACATCTCACAATTGAGCATGTCCAAGTCTAAGATGGTTCTAAAACGAGGAGGAAAGGAAACTATTTTGCAACATCTCTTTAGTAATAGCGCCCTTTTCAACAGAGGAAGCAGGTTGAAGAATGGGATGTTTTGGAGAATGGGATCCACTAGATCCGTTTGATAACACAACGGGGTGGCACTGGCCTATATGGGACTACTACTGTTTGCTGGCAACTCTAAGATAATCTTAACTAAGTCTTCAATTAAGTACTGGAAGAGAAGTTGTGTAATATGCATAGTATCACAAACATGCTGTTTTGGCTTAAGTGTAGATGCTATCTGCAGCCCATCCGAGGGTTGTACAAAATAAAGCCAGTTAATAAATCAAATTTCCATCATGTTGTTCGAATGGTCCAACACGGGCCACTGAATTCAAGAGAAAACAATCCATGCCCATTTAAATCCTATTTGGTTGTGGCTCAATTTATTCAAATTGATTCATTTATAAAGTTGACACGCAAAGATGTGCTGACTTTACGCATTTTTTCCGCTTTAACGAGTATTTACTGTGAACTTAATTACCCGTGAGCAAATAATTCAATTAGTAACCTCGTTGAACCATAACTCGACTTTATTACCAATTTCTTCAAAAAGGAGCACGCTCCAGTCGTATTTATTTTTCTTTCTACACTCCACAAATAACCCCCAGACCCACAAACCCCTAACAGAACAAACTGCAGAGTATACAAAAGCAAGAGAAAAAAAACAAAATGTTTCCCTAAAAAGAGGCATAATTCAATTTATGACTTGGATAATGTAAACCACAATGAATCTCCATTCATTGACACATGAATACGCAGGCCAACATGTGTTCGGATGGGTTCTCGATAACAGAGCTGGGTGAGGAAAAAAATCCAATTGAGCGTTCATTGTTTACAGAAAAGCCGCAGTCGATATTTAGTTTAACGATTGAATATTTAATAGCCCACCCTAGTGGCGCGGAGAGCCGAGGAAATGTATACACCCAGGGATGTGTGTTTATTCAGGTTAATTGTCCGCCCCCATTGGTGCTGGTCAATAAATTTCTCAAATAGCCACCATAATCGAATTAGTTTCTTATTTCAGGGTGCTTCAAGTCCAAGTTTTCATTTACACCTGTGCACTCTGTACACTGCCAGGGGTATCTATCCGGTTGTGATTGGCTAGTGACTACGGGTTGTTTTCACCGCAAGAGGCCTTGTCTAATGACCCAGCCATTCAGTGCGAAAATGTGATCCGATTAACAGTTTCAAGAAAACCATTATACTTCGAGACAGTCGTTTCCAGTCGCATTCATCGCATCATCACCCGGAGAGCCAGAGCACTACAATCGGCTGCCACGTGGAATAACTCATTTGTTCAACTTGTGGGGATCGGGTTGCAGACACTTGAGTGAGGGCTGCCTTGTCGTGACTAATCCCCAACATGTTCAATATGATCTTTTCCAATTTGTTTCCCCCCGCCAAGTGTCACCACAGGAGAGAGAGAGTGCCGAGGATTAGTTACAGCCAAATAATTGTCAGAACGAAATTCCTTGTGGTTATTAGTGACTGACAAATGATGCGATCCGTCAATGTCTGGTTACGGCAGCGGGTATTTTTAACCCTTCCCTGCTCGAGAAGAATCCCACTCGATTAATTGTCATGTGCTGGAATTTGATTTCGTAGGCAGGCGGGAGTCTGCTATCGGAAAAGATTTTATAAAGCCCATAAAACAGAGGTATTTGGCGACTTAATGACTGGCCATCCAGACGTTGGCATGGGTGGCAGATAATATTTATAATCAGCAGACAGGCGAACCGGAGCACCGAGGAGGTGTCGCCTGCAGCAAATTCTTAAATTCTGACTTATCGACCAGAAATACATCATGCGTTGGCCTAGCAGTGGATTTAATGTGCGGCGCTCCGTCCGGAGTAGGCATTTTCATTGCTCTGTCTTTTTTTGCTACCATGTCGTTTAACTGAAGAACATATTTCGAGATAAATTTGAAAAATTGTGCACACATCCCACTCTTCTCGCGTCGGTCGGAACTGGATAAACTTCAGAAAAATAACACGATGGCAATTAAAAACTGAACGATTTTTGTTCCGTAAATAAGAGATTATAACGAGAGCAGTTCACCTAGTTCAACAACATAAAGCACTTAAAAATAGACACGTTGATGGGAACGGAATCCCGTGGCACTGAACACTCGGAGTTTACCAAAAACGAAAATCCAAGTGGCTTTGGAGCGCTGAAGAATCTAAGCGCGTTGGATAATTGAAATAATAAATTGTATCCACAAAGAACCCCCACTGTGTACAGCCAAGTGAGAGATCAAACGCAGACTCAGTGCTGTCAATCTATTTTTCTTTCGCTTCATGGGGCCGGTCTACAATTACAGCTCACTTCCGCCTGACAAGTTCTCGTCGCTCTGTAAATCCACATCATTTTCTCGAAGGAAGACTGGGGAATGCTGTCAAAATTCGGCAAGTGAGTACTCGGTCG
Organism: Eristalis arbustorum; assembly: GCA_916610145.1. Lineage (NCBI taxonomy): Eukaryota > Metazoa > Arthropoda > Insecta > Diptera > Syrphidae > Eristalis > Eristalis arbustorum. Next base: position 38,204,143 of record OU744319.1, read on the forward strand.
ATTCGGCAGGAAAATAACGCGCCTATGATTCGATTCCCTATGACTTTCGTGGCGAAAGGTGATTTGAATGAACATTTTCACGAGCTTCACTTTACTTTGCTTGAGAAAGAAGACGATGAATGAAATGAAATGAAAAATCAAGGAAGATGACCTGAAACACATTTCTTATATAACAGACAATTTTTTTAAACAATTAAAAGTCAAATGAGGATGGATAGCTTGTTTTGAAAATCGTTGCGGAAGGCAGGAAAGGATAATAGTCCATTTCAAAATATGAAGTGTATGAGAAAAACGCAAAATAATGTGAGCAGGGAAATGGACAAAATCCAAATTGGACTATCAAGCTTATGCTCGCAGTAAAAGCGAAGCTCGTCGTAGTGCACACTAACGTTGATGTGGACCATCAAGCCCTTGTAGAAAAGTGAAGTGTTTATCATACTTACTTACCTACTTATCAGGCTGACGATCCATGAAATGTCCGAACCTGGGCAAGTGCTGGTTGCCATCTGTGACGGTCCTTGGAGCGCAGCTTTTAGTCAAAAAGGCCAAGCTGTCTTACATCCGCTATGACTTGGTCTCTCTACCGTTCGGTCTTCCTCTCTTTCTCGAACCAGGAGTCTCGGCTTCGAAGACCCTTTTTGGTGGAGCGCTGTTGGCCATTCGCTCGATTTGGTCGAACCAGTGTAGTCGATTAATTCTATGTTTCGGAATTAAGTCAATCTTCTTACGATAGTCACTCTTGGCACTAAATTGTAATGTGATCTTAAACAATGAGACTCTTCTTCTTCTTCGATTGGCGCTACAGTCCGGGGTGGACCTGGGCCTCAACCAGCATGCCTCTCCAGCCAGCACGATCTTTCGACAGCATCCAGCTGCGCACACCAAGTTGGTTGAGGCCTTTTTCACTTGTGTGCGCCATCTAGTGCGAGGAAGTCCTCTGTTGCGCTGTCCCAATGGCTCGGTATCGAAGACTCTATGCCATAGAGCAGGACTGGGATGATCAGAGTTTTGAACAAAGTCAACTTCGCGTTTAGAGAGATGGCTCTGTTACTCAATTGCCCCTGAGCAGTGCTTGGCAAGAGCAATTCTGCGCTTTATCTCGGTACTGATGTTATTGTCCCGATTTACTCCAGAGCCTAGGTAGACGAAGTCCTTGACTACCTCAAAATGTCTGCTGCCCATTGTGACGCTCTGTCCGAGATGTCAATGTTGTGCGTGATCAAGGATCTTTTTGTGATGACAGCATGTACTCTGTTTTGCCCTGGTATACCGCTCAACCCATTTTAGCCGCTTCCGCTTTAATGCCAGCATAGTTTTGGAAGATCGAGCCTCGGGTGTTTACGTTTTAGTTTCGCACGATCTTCTCAAGTATGATGTTAAAGAAGTCACATGACAGCGTGTCGTCTTGCCTAAAACCTTTTTTGACATTGAAGGTCGCGGTGAGTTCGTTACCGACCTTAATGGAGCAGCGAGAGTTCTCCATCGTCATCCTGCGCAACCTGACGAGCCCGACAGGAATGTCAAAAGTAGACATGGCGTTGTATAGCTCGGCTCTATGCACGCTGTCATTTGCGGCCCTGAAATCGACAAATAATTGGTGAGTGTCGATTTGCATATCTTGGGTTATTTTCCAGGATCTGCCGCTGTGTGAAGATTTTGTCAACTGTGGACTTTCCTGGCCTGAAAACGCACTGATAAGGACCTATGAGGTTGTTGACAAAGGGTTTCAGGCGTTCACACAAAACGACAGAAACAGCTTGTACGCGATGTTAAGGAGGCTGGTCTCGCGATAGTTGGCGCAGTCCAATAGGTCTCCTTTCTTGAGAACCGGACAAACGACTCTGAGATTCCACTCATCGGGCATGCGATCCTCGACCTCTGGGTGGTGTCGTAACACCCGGCACATCAGTGGCAGCTTCTTTGATGGCTTTTTGACAACGTTTCCATTGTTCTTCTATTGAATGTGCAGGCAGCGTCGAAATTTCAGAGAGTTTCAGGGAGACTCGGTCGGCGAAGTTCCTAGCGGTCGTTTGCGATTGTAGCTTTCCGACGTCAAACCGTAGTGTTCTTTCTCGACTACGCACTTCTCTCGATATCCTCATCCTTACTTTGGCTACAGCAAGCAAATGGTCCGAGTCGATGTTGGCTCCTCGGAACGTTCGAACATCGAGAGTATTGGAGGAGTGTCTGACGTCGATCGCAATGTAATCAATCTGGTTGACGGTTGATTGATCAGGAAACCGCCAGGTCCCCTTATGGATGTTGAGGTGTGGGAACCGCGTGCTCATCACAGAGAGGTTACGCAAAACAATGAGACTTTCTTCCAGGATAAAATCACTCAAGTTGTCTCTAGTGTCGAATTTTTAGTTTATTGGGATGCCCCTCACTTGATTCCCTATGACTAAAGTCGCCCAACATTTTTAAGGCTTTCATGGACATTGTTATTTGCGGTACATCATTCTTTATAACCAGGAGTTGTTGCCTTGAAATGAAATGTGGATGCATGGCCCCTGTCAAATCGAATCAAATTGAATCCTAATGTTGTCTGAGTAGGAGTTCGTGTACCACAGAGATGCAATTTTCTAACAACCACTTGGATTACACTCTGCAGACGTTTGAATAAATCTGTATAATTTATTAAGATAAACAACATGATCCAGTTTATAGATCAGCTGATGGGAGACGCAGAACAGTACTTTCCCTCCCAGAGCGTTATTATGTGTAAGCTTGGAATTCCCATTATCTGCACAAGTGAAGAGAGATTTTAATTAACCACCACGTGATTTTCATTATCATATAAATCGATTTAGTTAAAAGTCTGCTAAGTGGTGCAAGGAGACGATAACAAAACAGATAAGCATTGGGAATACACGGCGAATACTTGCTGTAATGTTGTGAAAGCATCTGCATTCACTCTTCAGATTGAAATGCGAAATACAGACAATTATTCTGAACTGACCTTGAAGTGCAAACATTCGATCTAAGAGATTGCCGACGACGCCTCCATGTTCATCAATTATTTGTCAGCTGCGATGTTCAATTTGCCCTTACGTTACGTGTCGTCATGTGCAAATTTGTGTGTATTCATCTATGTAGATTGTCTTCCGTTGAACATGTGAACGTTGATTCTCGTCGTTCAAAGATGCATTGCACCATGGCGACAACACGTCTTGATAAAATTGTATTGTCATTTTTCACAGTCGTCTTTGAGTAAAATAATATCTCCCGTCAACCGTTGATTGTGTTTAAGCATATAAGACGAAAAAGCAACAGCTGTGTTAACAACAGTCCTGCCTGACGGAGCGTTCGTTTAGGGAAAACACATGGAATGCCAGGTAAGACGAGAGAGAAAAAAAATGTATCGGCACTGTGACGCGGGAGAACAAATTCATATTTAATATGTTTGCTTTGGCGTTTCTATTTATTCTCTCTTGAAGCGAAAAAACACGCTTGTGCATGGATTATCTATTTTCCATGGTGAAACACAAGCAAGAACTTCGCTTGTTTGTTTTGCATTAAATTCTAATTCATGCAGAATGTACTCGTGTTCATAATAATAATGAGAGTATGAATGGTGACCGTACATATTCATGTGTGACTGTGATGGGGTTGGGTGATGGATCACCAGGGGTAGCGTTGAAAATGAAGACAATCAAGACGTCATGCGCTTATATGGAAATTGGTGGTGACTTGACATCTGTGACAGAGATGTCCAAACCCATGACGCCTTACATTGGTCGGAGACGGCCTTGAAATCGATTCACAGATGACGATATTCCTTCTGAATATGGTTCATTTTTAAATGGCGTTACAGTCCGGTAGGCAGTCGTTGTTGTCATATGACTACCATCCCACAAAACACAATACAAGGCATTAGCACTTATTAAATGCCGTGCTTCTTTTGTACTGTCTCACTTGATGTTCCTTGTGTTGATGCAGTGTTGAAGTCTTGACTACAACCCACACCCAGTCCACATAATGAAAAACTAAATATTCTAAACAAATCCAAAAAGTTGTTCGCAGCGCGCATTATAACGCCTTTTAAGTACCAGAACTTCTTCCAGACAATTCTGAACAAGTCTATCTCAAACCATTCAAGGGTCGAAAAAGAACAAACAAGCAAGCAAGGACTTGCCTTCTGATTGTTCTGTTCATGGTTCGTTCTCCTTCTATGTCGCGTCGGTTTGATTTCGAACGGTGTTCTTGCACTTGTCGCGAACATGTTCTGCGTTGTGTTCACAAACTAGGGGTATTTGCTGACTGTGAAGTAGACCTCTTCTTCTTCCTATGGCGCTGCAGTCCGGGATGAACTTGGGCCTCAGCCAACAAGCTTCTCCATCATGCACGATGCCCAGCTGCATCCAATTTCGGACTCCAAGTTGGTTGAAGTCCTACTCCACCAGCGCGCCATCGGCTTCGTGGTCGTCCTGTATTGCGTTGTACCACTGGTTCGGAGTCGAAAACTCGACGGGCTGGAGCTTTTCATCCGCTCTTGAGAGAGTGCAGGCTTCCGCGTCATAGAGCAGATTGTGAACTAGACTACATCGCAGAAAATGTCGAACGGGAAGGATGATAAAATGCGAAATTGCACCAGAGAACATGCACTTTGATAATGATTAACGCAAAGTTTTTTCTACTGGACACGTTGCTCCAACCTGCCATGGTACCGTGGTCCTTATTGCCCGAATAATAAAAAAAATCATGAAATGTAAAACCATACGTCCACCACGATTTCTCAAGTTCTACTAAAAATCGTGTAACATTTCCTTGGTTAAATAATTATTTTTGTGATATCTGTTGTTTTATGGAAGGGATATGAAATCCCACACATGGGAGCTTTAGTTGTCATGGGCTATGGGTTTGCGTTCTCCTTAAACTCGGTAACATAAACATCTCCGAGATAGCAGCAGCAGACGATGTGAGGGGATCTGGTAGTCATTTAGTTCGAAGTTCCTTTTCTTATTACCTGTTTTTGGTACAACCATTTTTACGCCCTTGCCTCGGGGAGTAAAAATTTACAGAATTGTGGAACTGGTTGAGAATGACAATAAGATGCCATAAAAAACAGTAATTTAATCCTACTATAACCATGCGAACATGCAGGTGCTGCCTTTTAGCGGATTTGTTCGCCTCGATAGCAATGGATTTTAAAAAGTGCTTAAGGCATGTTTGATTTGAATATGCCTTCAATACATGATATTTTTTCATATATGACTACATTACCAAACTTCGCAGAAGCAATTTATACTTCAACGAATGTCGAGGCGAGTCTTTGATTCAGTGAAGAAAACATTTACTGGTCTCCATTGAAGAAATTGAAAAAAATAAATCAGATTTCCCGCAAACCTTTCATTTATGGTAAGTACTATAAGTCCCATGAAGTCACGTCTAAGCTCCGATGTCGTAAAATGGCATTACCATGGTCATTACATTTGAAAAGTGACTGACTTCAAGAGTAACTACCCTTTTTACCATTTCCACTGCACTGGGGAGATGTTAAGGTCAGAAGTTACAGACTAGGTAGTTCAATCATTTCAAAATCGAGTTAAAGTCAAATTATATGAATGCTCGAGCACAAGTTCTTGCTGGCATGGCATGTGTTAACTGAAATATTAAATAGTCATTAACGAAGAGAGATTCCTGAAGTGCAGGTAATTAAATCTTCCTGTACTCATTCCTGCAGAATTTTGTTGCTAATTAGTGTCGGAAAAGTGCTTCCACGTTTTTGGAGCAAACCTGTGTTTACTTCGAATTGTAAATTGCGTTATAAACAAAAGTTGAATTTTTGAAGATTCGGTTGATATTAAGTTGGTGATGGGGCACACGACCCATTTAAGGGTGAGGGAGGTAAAATCATCTGAACCACTTTGGGCTGCATTGGCTTCATTCGAGAAGCAATTATTGGCATGCTCCGAATACGACTTCAATTATGCTCTAAGGGGGGACTATGTTTGGATGGATCTGAGTGGCGGACTGAGTTTCACATGAAATAATGTCGTTCTATAGAGTTTCCACAAATTGTCTGGAAAATAAATCAAAACAAGCTATGGTGCTTGAACATCATTGCATCCTATCCACAACTTGATTTCGAAGAGTATGCAAGGCTGAATAATTTTAGGGAGTCAGATGTGAATGTTTCGAGTGTTTTCTTTATATTTTCGACAGTGGATGCTTCAGCGTTTCGTCCCTATCACCGTTCCTGCATGTGCCAGACAACACCAGTAGAAGGTACCCACTTAAGCCGTACTTTTGGTTATAATTAGTGTTACCACAACTTAAGTTATTTATCAGTTCCAGAACATTAAAACACGAAGAAAACAATGAGTCCCAACAAACATGTTCACTGATTTTCATTGATTGCTCTTGTCAACGTTTGAGAAGAAGAGTAATCACAGTCAGTGAACAATTCCATATGTCCATATTGAAAGTATGAGTGCTCTACCGAGTTAAATTTCAAATTTAAATTTCACATCGAAACCATCTATTGGACAACTTAATTGTGTTTACGCGGACACAGTTTAGTGTAAAACGTAAGAATATGTTAAATGATCGAACTGCAATTTTGGTTTGACATTCTTCAAAATTCCAACTAGTTTGGTTACATCAATTCCTTTATCCTCGGGAAAGGCAAGAACGATTAAATGACCAACCAAAAGGTGAACATGTAGAGCCAAAAGATGAATAAACTCAAGAAACTGGGAAGTTGCACTTAAGGAGTCAAGACGCGGGGCGAATTTTGTGAAAATCGAGGAGTTGCACGAATTGCCGGTTGCTTAAATTGAGTTTTTACTGCATTAGTCTGTTATTTAATTCTGTGCCTGACGCCCACGATTTTCTTTTACAACTTTAGCAGCCTTAGTTCATATTTCATAGTCTGTTTTATTCAATTACAAAGATACAATAACAAATGAGTGTTTAGAGAATTAGGTTGTTCCTTTACAACTAGGATAACAGTTATTACATAATACAATTTAAGTAAATGCAAAATTTCAGGGACAGAGCTACGGACAAAACCTCCTATTTATAACACTTAAAACTGAAGTATTGCCACAGTCCCCTGTACGTCTTAATTTCACAATAGAAGACACATTAAGTATTAAGTATTGATTAGATTAATTATAAGTTCATTACTGGAGTGCAAACACCTAAGAAGGAATTTTGCATAACATTCATTTATTTTTGTGGATATTAAGCTAACATTGCACTTGTCATGTAGGCGTTTAGTGGGATAGTCTACCTAGCAGACTATCCCACTAAAGCCCAACATCATTTTTAAAACTTTATTTTGGCAGCGTTGTAATTTGTTTATCAGGAGCATCATCCAGTAAAACGGATTGGAAAATAGTTTTGAAGAATGCAAGCTTGATTTCAGAGTTAAGCTGTGAATTTTTACAGATGAAAGGGTATAGGATTCTAATAATTTTATTAATTTTGTCGATAGTTTTGATGTGAGGTGTCTGGATGTAGGCTGGCTATCTGGGATTATGCCCAGATACTTACCGCTGTCGGACCATTCAATCTCCGCAGAATCTAATTTTAAATTTGGATCGGGCAGAATACACGATCGGGCGATTGATAAACCAGACCGCTTGTGTTTTCCCCGGATTTAATTTAATTTTCCATTTCCTTAAATGTTGAACAACAATGTTAAATGAATTTTGCAATCGAATGAATACGTCTTGAAAATATACGTCGAAAGAGAATTTAGCTGTGTCATCAGCAAATTAGCTGGCAAATGGCCCGTGAGACAACACAAAGCAAAAGGCAAATGGCCCGTGAGACAACACAAAGCAAAAGTCAGTTCTGAATTTCTAAGCCATTTTTCTTCTCTTGAGTCCATATTATCTAAATCAAATTCGTTTTTTTCCTGTCTTGCTTTTTGTGGCACATACTCTAAATTGTTGTCGCTTCTACATTGCATTTTAAATTTGACAATTGCTTTTAAGATGCATAAAAAAAATGCTTAAAAATGTATTTCCTAGCCACTTGTATTTGGTCGTCATTCCTATCTAGTTCCTTTCTCAATCTGGTTCTTGTTTTGTTTTATCAGAGTTTAGAATTTTCAGTTTCTTCTTGAGTAGGTTTTTCTGTTCTTGAAAAAATCAATCAAATCGAAAATTAGCAGTCCTCGAGTCAAGCTAAACAAAATGTGTTCCTTTTGACTATATATTGTCTCTGTGGTGATATTGGTTATATTCCACTCTGTATAGACGATGAGGAGTTTCCAACTGTAGCAGATTTCAAAAGATCTCAAACACTTTTTATAGCAATAATAAAAATGTTTGTAAGGGAACTACCGAATAAAACAAGAGAAGGTTCGTAGAAGCTAGCCGAAGCAAGACATGAAATAAAGAAGCCACATATACCAGGTATACCGGTATGAAGTGAACGAGACCTTATTTTTTTGTTTGTTTGTTTGTTTGCTATGACATCTGTAAAAAAATATTTAGTATATATCAAGTCATTGAACACACAAAATAATTTTGTACCAGAAAGTGATGATTTGCGGAAAGCTTTAGTTTATTGTTTTCATTTGAAGAAAAGTGCTGCAGAGTCGCATCGAATGCTTGTCGAGGCATATGGTGATCATGCTCTATCAGGAGCAACATGCAAAAGATAGTTTCAACGGTTAAGAAATAATGATTTTGATGTGAGAAATGAAGAACGTGGCAGACCACCACAAAAGGTTTGAAGACGCCGAATTGCAAACGATTTGCAAATGATGTTAGATGGCGTTGACACTTTAAGTCAAGAGCAAATGGCTGCAATGTTAAATGTTGCACAACAAAACAATTTCTGACCGTTTTTACTCTCCCATTAATAATTAGTGTCCTTATTTATATTACTATTTATTTTAATTATTTTTGCGCATTTTTGTGTTTTAACAATCACATACCTACATTGCACATACCTTTTTTAAACCACTTGAGGTGCCTTAAAGACTTAATTATTTCTTGAAGGACAACAAGCAAATGATCGAGTATGAAGTAGTTTATACGTCAACAACAAGCACATTTCCAACAATCCTTTAAATAGCATTAAAAAGAGCGTGCTAATGCCCGTAGGGAGCTAGCATCTAAAGCAACCACACGTGTTGTGGCTGCTATTGTTCTCTCTCTAGTGGAAAGGGCTACGGTCTTACGGGGATTCCGAACGACCAAGTGAGTGTGAAGCTGGCCGTGGACATACATTTGTTGTTCTGGGAATCGTAACATATCAACACAAAACGCCGCGGAAGCTACATCACCCAATTTTCGATGAGGCTGACACGTATTTCGATGGAAGCGGCTGCTAGGTCTTGTTCAATGTTGGCCCTGAGATTATCTTACACTACATGTTGGTATAAATCAATGATTTATCGTAGCCCTATAAAAGCGTCAAATAGACATGACCATTCCGCGAAAACAAACGTTCATCGAATTGAGTCTCGATTGTTCTACCCGCTGTGTGGCTTGTGGCACCGTCTGGTTGAAACCACATATCAAAATGAAATCGACATATTCCATGTAATTGATCAAAATAATAATGTCACCCTAATGAACTTCAGAGTAGTGAGTGCAGTGACGTCTGGTGAAGACGGTATTTTGCAAATTCCTGTTTCCCTCTCCTTAACTATCGCTCTGCCAAAATCAAATATCATTGTGCGATATTCTATCGATAAGATTCTTTTGGTGGGACAATGGGCCGACTCCAACTTAACATAACCTGGCGTGCACTTCATTCGTGTCCGACAGGACGTAGTGTCTATACACAAACATCAGCATCAATCCAAAGTTGGTAAGCAAGCACCACCTTTCATTTCTTAACGCCACCCCTCTTGAGTCCATTACATCCACACAACCCTCCATCAGAACAATTTCTGTATGGGTAGTTGGCATTGCTCCCCTTGTATCTCAATTGAATTCAAATTCGGCTTAGTGATCCTTCAACATTTTTGTCGTCACTATCGAAATGAATATTCCCTTCATTGGATCCGATTTCAATTTACTTTGGAATTTCAATATTTAATTTGGCCGCTGTCTCAAATGACGAAAATTCAATCAATTAAAAGTTACTATTTAATAACCATTGGGAGTAATTAATTCTTTTCAGCATTTCTCAGATAATTAAAGTGTCAGTTTCACTCAGCTCACTGAAATAAGCCTTTGACGCATAGTGCGGTCTCAGTCAGCGCTGTGGAAATGGCACTGACTTGTGACAGTTTGACTCGGCTGTGCGTTAAGTAATTGAAAATGAATTGATAAATTTCAAGTCAGGTCATGCGGAGTGTCAAAGGGTGACATTTGCATAAATTAAATATGACCCGGTGAAGGTGACTGGAAATTCAATGCGAGTGTGATCGAAGTCAATGAAATGGAGTGAAAATTTAACACCCTTTGTTGTGTATGCACGATTATTAATTTGGAGTGCATATTCCATTAAAATGCCCTTCACTACAGTCGATGCGAGCGATAATTGTATTTACGAGGTTCAGAGAAATGGTTCCACGTGTTCAATACAACGGACTGTCTGATGTGCAAAAAACCGAACTCGTAAGAAAATGCTGCCACGTATTGTCTCTGCGGACGCAATCGATGAGCATTGCGTTCCGTAAAGCAACTGATTTATTTATTTTTTCTCTCCCTCGTGCGTGGGTACATTTTACTTCGCTGGCCATCGAGAAATATTTCCTGACCGTTGCCTGGGCTACAGGAGAATTGAACTTGCATGTCCGTGACACTGAATAAAGAAATTTTTCGACGACCACCCATTTCCGTATTTTTTGTGTGCACACAAAGCCCCGTGAGTGAATGTATCCAGAATCAATTTTCTGTGAGCGGAAGTCAACGTGCCCATACACGTTGACATCCTTGAGCAGCCCCCTCCGCCGCACCAAAGCAATTCAATTACGTCGGGGGGAATTCTGAGTGATCCACGTCTAGGGACAAATCTTTAATATGCGAGTATTTGCAGAGCCACATAGTCCTCGGTACCTATTGATTCGACTTGAACATCCCGCCCACATGATAGGACGTTCCACATTCGGATTGCTCGTGCTCTTCAGTCGGCAGCTTTAAGTGCAATTTCTTATTTGTCGACAGCGCAAATGTGCGTGGAGGATTCAGTGTTGGGACAATATCGTTTGCACATAATTTATAGTTCCTTCAATGAGGAGTAATGCGGTTAGTTATTGCAATTGTAGCCAGTGGCGGCGACATGCGATCCGTTTCAAAAGGGTTTCCAGCTTTGTTGTTTTATTGCGTGACTAACGAGGGCTTAAGGGGCTACCGCTGTCACGAATCAGCCCTGAATGCAAGAGGACGTATTAATATCGCATCACTGTGCGGAGCAAAATTGCCCCCGCCCTCGCTGCCAACTTGACGACTGCCAACACACGTAATGACTCTGCAGTCACGGAAATGTGGTTGTTGTGCACTTTATTTCCTGTAGTTATTGTGTCCTTTAACTCTCTCCCTGGGTGAATATCCACTTTTGTTTGCATTGGTCTCGGATTTCATTCGGTGGGGCTGTCTGTGCACTAGGACCTGACAATGGTATCAATATTTCAGAGCTTCCATACTGGCGGAAGTTCATGGTTCGCTACAAAGGCATGCGATGACAAGAATATTATATTGCTCCAGTGAAATGTTGTAAACTTTTCTGAGAAATTTGGAAGTTATTAAGGTTGAAATATATGTATATATGGCGTGCGCTCGTTACTTTTGCCAAAAGACAGAAATTGATGCGAAATGAACCGTAGCGGCCAATGCTGTAGGTGACCAGTCCACATCCTTAACGGTGTAGGTAAGGTTTGGTAATTGGGCTGACAGCAAAATTGCGAGCATAGTTAGACCATTGTTGGTCAGTGTGATACCGAATGCCTTTATTTAATAGTGACTGGAAAGGATGTGAAATCAGACGAAAGCGTATTAACTTTGTTTACGGAAAGACGTGGGCCTATATTGTTTAGATGCAACAAATGATGTTTTAAGGAAAACGCTAAGAAATTTGATCTTCTAAGACGATGCTCATTTTTAAATCACCGACTAGGTCAACGGGAAAAATTACTGATATTGGAGCAAGACAATCCACAAATTGCATACCAAGCATCAACCAAGGCATAAGTGACAACAAAGCAAGCATGGCGGCATCATAGCACTTTGTTTCCTTCGACATGAAGATGTATACATTAATCACCAATGACTCTGCGGCCAGAGATTAATAGGTGGTTACATCAGAATTCGGCGAAACACTCTAAGTTGCGAGTAAGAATTTTTGGCAGGGTCATTTCATAGGCGTCGCGTTACAGCATTTGGACTACATCAAGTCGTTAGTCTATACTACTACTATTGGAGACGTTTTTGCCAGAATATTGCGTTCAGTATTGTGAACAGAGGCATAGGGCACCGATTACAAACCCACACCCAACAAAAGCATGGCAATTTTATATCTCACAGCCTTACTATTCTCTTGAAATTTCTTATTCAATTGTTTCTATCCGGGCCCCTCATATGTGTCATTATGGCCCGCCTAGCAGAAGTCGTTGTTTAACCACTGAAAGGGGTCATAACTTGTAGTCCAACTTTCTGTACGTGGAATTACGTGAAATTATAATTTGAATCCTCATTTTTTACCTCTCCTTGTGTCGTCTTCCATCGCTCCATCATAATCGAGTCCGCAACACACGATCATAGAATCTGGAAGCTATCGTATTGAGTTCAGCATGTCGTGATGGCCTATCATAGGTCGTACGATATCATTCTCAAATGGTCAATCATTTCTCATCTTAATTACTTTCTTACCTATCAGGCCGGCTACCCATGGACGGCCGTGGGCACGCTATTCCAGTCATCAAGACGAATGTTCGGTCTTCATCTCCTTCTCAAACAAGGAGGTTCGGATTCGAAGATCCTCTTAGCTAGAGCATTGATGTCCAAGCGCTCGAATTGGCCGAACCGGGGTAGTCAACGGATTTTCACCGTTCGGACTACATCCACATTTTGGTACAGATCGTAGAGTTCGAGGTTGTGCCTTTTCCACCATTCCGCATTCTTCGCAGACGGGACAATATATCCAACGCACATTTTTTCTTTCTAAGGCACCAAGAATCAGCTCTGCAGCTTGTCGTCCGTCTTTCAGATCCATAAAGCAAGACTGGCAAAGTAAGAGTCTTGCAGAGCATGATTTTGGTTCGACTCAGGAGTCTTGACCCCAGTCTTTGAGAACTGAAGGAATGGAAAGTAATTTTAACACATGAAAAAGTTACAAACACACAATAGGCAAAATAGAAATACTTAGCTCTTTCAAGCTTCTTCTTTATACAATTTATTTCAATTGTCTAATATGTGACATTGTGGATATAATCGTCGTCGACCAACCTCGACGTCGTAGGTTCGATCCCTGGTCTGAGCGTCGAAAAAAAAGGTTCGCGGCCCCACCTCTTTCCAGTCACTGACAATGCAAAGAGTATTCCTGTCTACATTCGGATCGGCATAAAACTGTAGGTTCCTTCCATACGTGAGAAAACAATATCACGTACAACACGAGTGGTTGCTGAGAAGCTCTGGCGCTCTATGGGCTGCAGCGCCCACATATTATTATTGTTACGTTTTGAATAATTATAAAATCCGATTTTTTAATAAAAATATGTGTGCAAATTCGAGTGGGCGCGATCGAGTGCGCAGTGTGATGGTGTGAAGATCGCATGATGGGTTGTGCTGCATAATTGTTGCTTCACTAAACTGGTCCGACGCAAATATTTTTTATTTTGGCGCACTAGAAATGTTACACAAAAAAAAATAATAAAAAAATTTAATGTGAACGTATTATTCACAATTAAATCATATGAATTCACAACACAAATTGTTTCGACGTGCCGAAGTAACAGCGGTTGTCAAGGGCGCTTCTAGGTCGGATCTATACTGTGACGTCATTTGTGGAATTAACGCTTGCCTCGTTCCTTATAACCATGAATTGAGATAGTTTGTCTTAGGTCCTGTATGGCAAAACGATTCTTGGTCGAGAGCATACATTTGGTTTTGTTTCATTGACCTTAAGACCAGCTCGTTTCAGCTCAGCCTCAATTGCCGCAAGCTCTTTCATTGCGGCACGTTGGAATCACGCGACGATGTCGATATCATCTGCGGATCGTAAAAGCTAGGCTGACTTGCAGAAGATAGTGCCTTCCGGGCTTACAGCAGCCCACCGCACTGTGTTCTCCAGTAACAAATTGAAGGAATCACACTACAGCGCATCGCCTAACTGAAATCCGATATCCTCGAGCCGAACTGCTGGGTACAGCGCGTAGGTGTTAACTTGTTTCGACACAACCTAATCAATTCTTCCGGGATCGCGAACAGATGAATTCTGTCGTATGCGGCTTTTTTTTACTGATTTGAACTCGCAACACATTGTTTGCATTAGTTCTTATAGTCGGTTTTACAGGGATGGAAGTCGCAGTGGTAGATACCCATTTGTGCTGCGCAAAACGGCTTTAAAACTTCCAACAGTAAGATGTAGGCGACGTTTAGCAGGGATATACCTGTGTACTTGTCGCAATGGGTATCCAATCGTCCTCCCACTTCGGCAGATGGTCTGGTGCATGCTACCTTTCAGAATATTACCACCAGCTTTGAAAAGCGCGGATGGTAAGCAATCTGAAAGTACGGCACTGTTATTATTCCATTTAATAGCTGCACTGACTTCCTCAACGCTAGGTGGGAGGACTACTTCATCAACTGGAGTTTGGATTTCCTGGTTGCCTATCATTCTCTCCTGGTCGGTCCGCTAAGCAGCTTTTCGAAGTGCTGCTTAGGCACATCATCTTTCTGCTCGTGTCAGAAACGTGTCGAAACTTGCGAGCGACACTTTCTTCAGGCGTTGAAGATTTTTCTGTTCCCGTCTTCTAGCTTGGTACGTCTCTTGAGGGCTGTTTGGTATGCCTCGTCAGTTGCGCGTGTTTTCTGCTCTGCTCCTCTGAATATTTTTTCACCAGCAATGCTAAGCCCATTCCGCGAGTCTAGTAGTCTCATTAATATTCTACTCAAACCACTTATCCGAACTGAGGTATCTACGTAAATCCATTTTATTTTCTTTCGGAAAGCAACCGCCAAGATGAAGAGCCAGCCAATCTCCACAAATTCAAAAAATTTGAGACAGTCCCCGTGAATGATTGGATTCAATTAAGAGTGATCCCAACGAGCTGAGAGGGACACAGTCCACCTGTCCTCGGAATGACAAAATGTTTTCGCCCAGCTTGGTCTCAGGCGACGATAACAACAAACGAAGTTCAGGCACTTTCACAAACATTTAAGTCGAAAATGTCTCGCACAAGATCGATGTTTGCCTGCCATTTCGCCTGTACGTCTCAATTACAAGGCCATTCATAAGACGGCATTCCAAAGATGTCTCTTAACTCGGTGAATACATCATCAAATCAACAAGTGACAAATACGCCTCAGTCGCATAAATCGTCTGCAAGAAGTTCGAAATGCTCCTGCGAAATTAAGTTACACAGCACAGCGCCATCAATTCCGTTTATTTCGAAACTCAATCCCGCCTAGAGCGCAAAGTGTAATAAATGATCAATAATTTAGGGACCTTCGCCGCTGCGTAAGACGACGCACCTCTCGCCTGTCGAGGGGGGGCACGTGACCATAAAAAACGATTTCTTCCCTCCCAGCGGCCTACACCAGCACTCGCAAAGAGGCTGCAATCAATCACACACGTGCGACGACGGGGAGTGCTCGAATTGCTGTTTGAAAAGTTTTCACAAATAAATTAATGTGCACGTAACACTAAGCAACGTAGATGTATGTTTGATTAATTTCGTTATTTTTTTTGTCTCATTGCAGGTTGCCACATCGGACGCCATTAAGACACAGCGCGGTTCTGCTGCATGCACCGCACATAGCATGGTCAGCGGCAGTCAGAGTTTCCTTCGCGCAAAAAAAGTTCCCCCGCATGAGCTTTAATTACGTATACGACCGAGTGCATTGCGGCCCCCTGAGAAGCACATAGCTATGTAGTTTGCATAGTCCGCTGGGATTCAAAGGACGGTAGACCGGGTAACAATGGTCGCAAGTGCTTTTAAATTACGAATTGTTGTCGACTCAAGGAACAGTTCCGCTCTGGCCTGTTGATCGGTTAAATGCCAAATTGCCAATTCAGTTAACGTCATTAATTTTGTTGCTTTTAGTGTTTGTGCAAGATCTAAATTGGAAATTGGCGAGCATGATTCCCTAAGTGCTCCAAGTGAATGCGTGTGCGTGCGGATAAAATATCTGAATTATTTTCATCTCTGATTTATTTTTCTTTTCGAAATCAAAGTGCCATTGAAATTCATGGGAGGACCAATAATCTAAGTATACACAAATAAAATATAGTGACTTACACAAACAAACAAGTGCACCACACAGAAAGAGTTCAAGTGTCAAAAGTGTTTTCGCTGAAGAATCAGTGTTTTAAAGGTCAAACCACAGTCGGATTTGTGTCGGAGCATGTTCTTGGAATGCATTCAAATTTAGCGTTTGCATAAATCGCATGCACATTGAGCAGAGTGAGTACGATTTGTTTTGAATAACAAGATCATCATCAAATAGATCGACTTGAATAGTTTCTTTGTGATTCACTCAAGTACGCCGCGCGCCGTTGCTCTTCAACTGGCTGCGAGACTTTCGTTAGCTTGATTTCAATTCCGATTCAGAGTGCCTTATGGAATCTAGTAGCCCAACAAAGGGAACATGGCACAGGAGAAATATGCTGCATTGCAGAAAGTTGAAGGTTGACGTCTGAATGCTGTCAGCAAAGCACTTGGGGGCTCTTCAAAAATAATTTGCTTCGTCTATCGTTCTCTCTCTGGTCTCGGGTGCTCAGTGCGGCTATTCGCATTTTCTTTGTTTGTTTTCCTCTTATTTGACGCCATCGTCGATATATATTTTGACGAAATCGCAGGGAACCCTGTGGTCAGTAGTGGCTCACGAGCACTGATATTGTGTCACACTCAAAGGGGTCTCGCTTTTATATTTTTAGGCAATTAGTGGGTAGCTGAACGTGGGGCGCATGGACGGGAATATGTTGACGATTTGGAAACAGGTGGTGGTAATTGTATTCAGCGAGCGCTAACCAATTGTGTTCTCGATGTGTGACATTTACATTATTGAATCAATTCAAATTCTCACAGACTTTCCCGAGCTTCAGACAGATGTTCGGAATGGATAAGCCTCCACTTCGAGTTCATCTTTATGAATATGTATTCAAGATAGGGTCGCTTCGCAGGATGGGAATGTATGTTGAAGCATTAACTCCTTATGTTTTGCACAGATAATATCCATTCGCCTGCCAAGCGTTGACGAATGAATTTGTTCAAATGATCGCTCATACGGCGTAGCGAATGTGTTCACGTCTCAGTTTACATGGTACGGTGCAATTTGCTCTTAAGGCCTTTCACCGATTTCTGACAGAACGAATCCTCTCTGCAGACAATTTTGCATTAAAAAGGGATCGTTGCCAATATTTAAAATTTATGATGCGAAAAATCATCCTTCGCAAAAGCTTTTGCTATCAATGTAAGCCCGAGGATGAAAAATGAAAAAAATATTCACTGTGATGATACACATAGGTTTCATGCTATGGGGGATGCTTACTGCTGATGGTTGGGAAAAGAAATGCGTTGTGCAATAAAAGAAATGATTTTAACTTCTGTGGAAGTACGATGTGAAGCTTGGCAGACGTGGTCATATTAGATTAACCATTCCGTCAGTAGGATACTGAAGCACAGATCCATTGGATGGTGGTCGGCAAACAAGCAGATGTTAAATTAAGTTTCATAGACTCTTGCTTATGTGTGTTATATCTATGAATTAATATCCAGACGTAATGGACGTAAAAGTACTTAACATGAATCTAAATTTAGTTTGGCTGAATGTTTGGTGACACTGGTTTTTTACTGCCGTTTGTAGAGTAATTGGCGCAAAATTAAAGTCAACTACACTTCAAGGGCCTAACTCCGAACTAGTTATGAGCAACTTCAAACTTGGAAGCATGCTTCATATTTTCTTTGAAAATAGACGATTTTTAAGCTGCCGCTTACTAGTCTCTGCGTGAACATGCCCTTAAGTAATTTGAATCAAACTACAGTTTGGATAAATAAATTTATCCTGCCCTTATGATAGACGAAAGCAAAGGATTATATTTTAGTCCAAGCACTTGCGGATAATCGAGGACAAGGCCAACGACTTACGGGTGATTAGCAAAAAAAAAGGGTTCCTGGAAGGCAATCACAATGGGCATGATTGTTGCTGGTTGCACAAGAAACACTGACTGAAAATCAGGCAGCAATAGAAAAGAATGAAGGTAACTGCAAAGAAAGCGAAATCCGCTACTACGAAAGCTATTAAAGCCGGAGTAGAAGCCGATGATACGGCCCTTCTGGTACAAGTAGTGATACACTATCAATAGAAGAGGATACGACGAATTTCCTTTGCTGCCGGTATATACCAAGTCGCCCTTATCATATGCAGCTCAATAAACTGTCGCCGCTATCCTTCTACTCCGCAAAAGTTGTTCTGATGGCCTACAAATCAGCTGAACGAATTGATGCGTAAAGTTAAATTCTGCTGAGTCACATCTAGCCGGTGGACACATGAGAGTGAAAATAGGGTATATTTAATTTTCTGCTTTCTATCAAATCTTTTTTAGCCCTGTTTTTCGTTTAAATTCAGAGTTGACTCATTTAAAAAGGGGGGAAAATATAGGACATTTTTTATTACGTTGGATGACGTTCCGCGCTGGGGTTAAGTAGAGTACACATCCTCCAAAAAGAGGACTCCTGACAACATTGGCTCAAATATCTAATATCCATAAAATGTACCTATTTTTAATATCTCTGTATCCTTCTTCGTCTTCGTGTTGCGGTACAGTTCGGGGTGAACCTGGGCCTCAGTCAACAATCCTCTCAAACTGGCACGATCCTTACCCAGCTGCCTCCAATTTCGCACTCCAAGTTGGTTGAGGTCCTTCTCCACTTAAGTGCGCCATCGGCTTCGGTGTCGTCCTCTATTGCGTTGTCCCACTGGTTCGGAGTCGAAGACTCTTCGAGCTGGAGCGCAGTCCATGCGATGACTGATTAGACTGACTCACGTCGCTGTACAACCCCTACAGTTCGTGGTTAAATCTTCTTCTCCAGAAACCTTCAACGCAAACAGTACCAAAGATTGAGCGCAGAACTTTTCTCTCGAAGAAACCAAGTGCGTCTTCATCCGCTCTTGAGATAGTCCGGGCTTCCGCGCCTTACAGCAGGACAGGGATGATCAAGGTCTTATATAATGTGAACTTGGTCTTTCGAGAGAGGGCTCTACTTCTCCAATGCCTCTTGAACCCAAGGAAACCGCGGTTGGCAAGAGTTATTCTGCGCTTAATATCGGAACTGATGTTGCTCGTACTATTAATTTGGGAGCCAAGGTAGATGAAGTCCTTTACTGCCTCGAAGTTGTAACTGCCTATCGTCACGTTCTGACTGAGGCGTTTATGTTGTGTGTCCTTTCTTGATGACAGTATATACTTCGTTTTGCCCTCATTCACCGCTCAACCCATTTTTGCCGCCTCCGTTTTAATACAAGCAAACGTTTCATTGACGGCTCGCCAGGTTCGGTGAATCACGTCAATGTCGTCCGCGTATGCTGGCAATTGCACTGCTTTTTGGTACGGATCTGTGTTTCCGCGTATTAAAAGAATGATATCCAGTTCACATCATCAAAAAAGAAAATGTTACAAATAAAAACAAACATTCCTTTTATCCTTCTCCTATATTATTCTTCATATTCAATCGATTGTCAAACCTTTCGGAAATGTACTCTGTCAAGCATGTAGTACAGTGTGACGCAAGGCAATTTTTGGGCGTCCGATTTAGCCGTCACGTGTCATTTATAAGATAATTTAAATATGTCTCAGAAATTCCTCTCAACAACTATATTATACTCCATATTTTTCCCTGAATAAGGGGCAACAGCCCTTGTCGTAACTCTTTCTCTTCTCAATGTAGCAAGATTTTGCAATAATTACGCAACCTACTGAAGCCGCCAATTCTTTGCACTCAATGACGCGGCAGAATAATATTTCGAAACTGTCTCGGACGCTCGTTGAATGATGAAAGTTCTATTCTGTCATCCGGCATTAGAGACCTATGATCCTCTTAACAATCATCCCTTTTTCAGCTGTAACCATCCAGCTCACGTCATCGTAACTGATGTCACGAATATCTGCTGATGTCTAGGATTCCCCTCGCCCATGCCTGCCAGATGATGATGCTTTGCGTGATTCCTTCATTACCCGTTCCTGCGTCATGTACAGCTTACCCCAGGCTACGTGACTTTATAATTCTCATAATACTCGGACTTGGAATCCTGTTATTACACTTGTATAATTTTCTCCTGCTGCATATACCCTCAAAATGGTTTGAAAAACCTACATTCTTTCCAAACACGCAATTTTGATTATTGTATTTAATGGAGCACACGTTGTTTGGTTGAATGTGCTGGTGTGCAAGATTTTATTTAAAATGTAGGCAGTATTTTTCACTTGTGCCGACAATTAAACCTCAACCGCATTCTAATCATTGCGTACTGGGTCGTGTGGTTGTGGCAGGAGGTATTTATTGATCATCCAGCAAACCACTACAAATGCGTGTGTTCATTGCATTAGCGTTTGAAAATCATTGTTGGACGGTTCAATATGAAACGAATAATTGTGTGGACTTAACAGCCAATCAATTAACATCCGGACCGCATACGGTCATAGAATTATGGCAAAAAATTGTCTTTATTTGATATTAATTCAATTCAATTCAAGTTCATATATTGCACTCATATTGTGCGTGGGAACCAACACGCCGTGTGCATCACCCTCGACACCATCAAAGTGAGCTCTCAGTGGCCGGAGTTAATAAGATAAATACTACTTAAGGTTCAGCTCTGCGCTCTCATGCAGATATTATTTATTTTCAAGGACGACACTTAAAGCTCTTAACGGCTCAGCTCTTTTTTTATATAATGACCGTCGTTGTAAGCCCCTGACAGGCTCTTGTGATAACCACCTCGACTTAATAATATTGAATATTCCGTTCTCATATCTGCACCAGAGCAAGATTAAATGTCCATCTGATGTACTGGTACTGGTGCGTGGTCCGTGGCCCGTGGCGTTGTGGGTATGTGCGTCGACCCCAATCTCCACGTCGTAGGTTCGGTGCTACAAGAATTATTTTTACGGCCATACCTCTTTCGAGTCACTGAAACTGCTCAAGGATTATTTCCTGTCTAGAAAGAGCATCTCAAACTTGGCCGTTCGGAGTCGGCATAAGACTGTAGGTCCCTTCCACTCGTGAGAGAACAATAGAACGCACAACACGTGGTAGTTAACAGAAATAAGAGACTATGAGACTAATGACATATCCAACTTCGGTCATAATTATCCCTTGTTCATGACCATTAAAAATGAGAGAGCAGTGGAATTGAGTTGTAGCCGTTCAAAAACCTAGATAAAAGGTAAACAAAGCCTACTTGTAAAAGCTCTACAAAGAGCGGGTAGATCTTGTAGTGTGTGGGCTATCTTTTTTAACGGTATGGTCTCTTATCGACCAGTCTACCCAACAGACCGTCAATAAACTAGCGATATCATGAAAAGTTCGCAGAAGGAAATCATGCATTAAATCCGTTCTAATGGGGCCATATTTTTCTTGGTGCTGCCAATAAATCTCAATCAATCGGATTCAGCAACATGATTTGGTATTTCGAGCAAGTTCGTACAAATGATGTGTGTGTGTGTAACTCCTCTGTAAGGGACATAGCTAGCCAGTTCATCGGGCTTTTCTGGGATGTCACTGTCACCTGCAACATAGATGAGAGAAATTTTGAATTGGAGTCCTAACTGCGCTATCTCCTCTTGTTGTTCCTGTACCAACGATATAGTTGATTGACTTTTATAGAAGTATTAATCACTTTATAAATGACCGCAAATCCAAAGGCAATCATACCACCCTTCTCTTGACTGGAGACAAAAGTCAATTACACAACCTTAACACTGAATTTAATTTACACCACGCATCGCCCGAAAAACTTAATGTTGAGCTGGAGAAAGGGCTATGCTTCGATGGCTTGTTCATGAGGCACAAATTTTCCCATCAGCTCGACTTCCGAGGCGAGCCTGTAATGCTATCAGATAAATCGTCGTGCAAAAAATCATTGGTAGCGCTTGAGCATAACTTCTGATGTGTGAGAGTCTATTTTGGAGAATCGAGTGGGGATCTGGGGGTCTGTTATTAGTGATGGGCGCATTCGAATGATATCTCGAGTGATAATCGATTATTACAACATCTCGAGAACATCTCGATTCTCAATCAGTCATTTGAATGTTAGTAGTCATTGACTCTCGATTGACTACTAATCTCTCGAGTGACTACTAACCACTCGCATGGCTTCTAACTACTAACACAATACAACGACCGTCGCTCTAAATACGACAAGTACATTGAGCAAGCCTCTGAGGAATTAAGCCTCATCGCTTAGCTCAATCTTGGGTACATTTTGACGTGAAATACTTGCAAAAGTTTTCAAAAAACGAAAATTAACCATGCCGTCACGATTATGAAAATCTTGACATTCTTCGAAACGAACTGTGATTAGTTGCATTGTGTTGCTTTGGTGCCAGTGGGTCTTAGAGCCGCAAGTCTTCCTTTTCTTATACCGTCCGGGGTGAATCTGGGCATCAGCCAACAAGCCTCTCCAGCTGGCACGATCCTTAGATAGCTGTTTCCAATTTTGTATACCAAGGTCCTTCTCCTGGTTTGGACGCCATATACCTTTTCGTCCTCTATTGCGTTGTCCCACTGATGCGTTTCTTCGCGTCGGAGCAGTGTTGTCCATGCGCTCTACGTGGCCATCTTAGTCGTTGAATCTGTAGACGCCTCACTAGACTCATTTCACTGTACAGTCCTTACAGTTCTTCTTCTTCAGGAATCTAAGATCATTATCAACGCTAACATTACTAATGCAGAATTTTCTGTCAAAAATTCCAAGAGCTTCTACATCCACTCTTGACATAGTCCAGACATCTGCCATAGAGCAGGATCGTATATAATGCTTGGTCCCTCCAGAGAGGTCTTCTACAGGACCATGTTGAAAAATTCACAAGGCAACGGCCTTGCCTAAAATCTTTTTCGACATTAAAGACCTCGGTAAGTTCGCTTCCGACCTAGATGGATGAGCGAGAGTTCTCTATAGTCATCCTGCACAATCGGACGAGCTTGGCACTAATGTCAAAGCTAGGCATGTCGTTGTATGGCTCGACTAATAGGTGGTGGGTATCGATCGCATTTGCTTAGGATCTTCCGTAATGTGAAGATTGGATCGATGGTAGACTTGCCCTTCCTGGGCAACTGATAAACACCGAGTGGTCTTATAGGCGATGTTTGGGAGACTTATCCTTCGGTAGTTGGTGCAGTTAAAGGAGCCTCCTTTCTTGGGGATCTGCAAATCTGAACCATCATTTTCGAAGCGAATTTTGAAAAAAACTGAGGTGAGGTGGTTATGTCTTGACAAGGTGATTAGACTAAGAAACATCATTCAATTTCGAAAACTGCGTAATGATGCCAACGACCCCCAGTCAGTGACAATTTAATTGATTGTTTTCGTAACGAACACTGCAACTCCCCCCTTTCTTTCAATATATCAACCATTCAATGCTATACAACCTGAATCATGTATTCTTACCTTAATCACAAACGAACACCTTCACACCAGGGACCATTTCCCATCACACATTCACAAAGTGAAATGAAAACAACATCGACTCTAGGTCAGGATCTTCATTTTCAAGTAGCCGCGATCAAAACAAAACACAAGACAATTGCAGATTTCTTTCTTCTTGGCAAGCTCTGCATAACAAGACGGAATGCTGCAACTGGTAGTGCACCAGCGTGTATCAATGCTGCGTCTATTTATAAAGAAAATAAATTTAATTTCTATGTCATCCACAATACCTTGGCAATGCTCTTGGGCACTGGGGCATGATCATTGCTCACTGCTCACATTCGTATAAGAGATTGTCAGATTCGATTCGGCCCAGTCATCGGCACAACCTTCCCCTTCAACCAAAAAGAAAAACAAGAAAACAAGATATATATGTTTTCTAGCAAATTAATTAATTAATGAACAGTCACAGGCCCGGTGGAGTGGTGCGGAGGTTTTTTTTTAATTTTTACGCAATTTTTCGGGATATTTTCGTAGTTCTGCAATGACAATGAACAGAAATACGAATTCCTATGCTGAAGGAGTGAAAATATGCCTCTGCCAAGTAAACTTTGGATTGTGACTTAGACGTGGCTGAGTGTGGGCAAGGCAATCGCGGACTGGTATTACGTGGCCGACATTGTATGATGCAGCGACATGGGTTGACACCAGCGATACCAGATCAGATTTTAGCAGGATTTGATCATAAACATCTCATGCAGCAGATTTTCTAGCATTCTCTAAATTTAAGCAGTTTATCACTTTTCGATACGATTTGCTTGAAGGCAAATTGGACTTTATCGTTCACACAAAACATGTTTGCCAGAGTTTAGCTCCGAGAGAAACTTCGTAGTGTTCCTAATGCATCGCGGCGCTCTCTCTGTTATGAGTATTGCCCGATAAAAAAGTATGCCTATTGGATTGTTCAAATGTTCCTACACTTGGTTGAGGGAAGTGATATTTAAAAATTGCACATCGAATGGTGAATAAATGTTGATAAATATGCATCAGCTCTTTTGACGTCGAGCATTAAGAACAACGGCATTCACATTTACCCATTTGTTGATACGATTTGCGCTTGATGGCAAATTGGTGTTTAGCGTGCACACACAAGATTTGCTTGCCAGACTAAGTGTATTGCGGTGCACGCTCTGTTTTGTGTATTGTTGATCAAAAAGTAATTTTTTTAGAACAAGAAGATGCCGGTTATGGAATCCGGCGGATTGACAGCGGCGGGAGAATATTTTCCTATTACAGAAAATGCAAATCGATGAGTCAAATCCCAGCGTCGTTTGTCCAGTCCACAAGAGAGGAGACCCCTTTGACTGCGCCAACAATCGAGGGATCAGTTTCCCAAGCATCGCGTACAAGTTTTTTGTGAAGGCCTGAAACCATTTGTCAACAATATGATAGATTCTTATCACTTTCTCACACTTTGGCATATCCTGGAAAAGACTTAAGAGATCCACACCTACTACCTATTTATCGACTTTCTTGATGACGGCATGCATAGAGACGAGCTATGCAGCTACATGTCTAGTCTTGACATTCCTGCTAAGCTTGTCAGGTTGTTCAGGATGACGATAGAGAGCTCTCGCTGCTCCATCAAGGTCGGTAACGAACTCACCGAGACCTTCAATGTCAAAAAAGGTTTTAGGCAAGGCGACACGTTGTCATGTGACTTCTTCAACATCATACTAGAGAAGGTCGTGCGAAACTCAAACGTAAACACCCGAAGCACGATCTTCCAAAAGTCCGTTCAACTGCTTGCTTACGTGGACGACATTGACGTGATTGGACGAACGCAGCGAGCCGTCAATGAGGCGGTTGCTGGCATTGAAGCGGAAGCGGCTAAAATGGGTAGAGCGGTAAGCCAGGGCAAAACAAAGTACATGCTGTCAACACGAAAGGATCCGTGATCACGCACAACATTGACGCCTCGGACAGAGCGCCACAAAGGGCAGCAGACATTTTGAGCTAGTCAAGGACTTCGTCTACCTAGGCTCTGGAGTAAATAGAAATAACAACACCAGTACCGAGATCAAGCGCAGAATTACCTTTCCAATCGCTGCTTCTTTGGGCTCAGGAGGCAATTGAGTTACAGAGCCATCTCTCGAAACGCGAAGATGACTTTGTGCAAAACTCTGTCATCCCAGTCCTGTTCTATGGCAAAGCGCAACAGAGGACGTCCTTGCACGAGATGGCGCACACAAGTGGAAAAGAACCACTTGATGTGTGCAGCTGGAGGCAGCTGACGAAACATCGTACTGGCTGAAGAAGCATATTGGTTGAGGTCTAGGTACACCCCGGACAGTAGCGCCAATCGAAGAAGAAAGAAGAAGAATACGCAATCCAGAAAGTGAGCGATTGTCGGTGAAATAGTGTGAACAAAATCGCGCAAACTCATCCGCACTTCATACATTTTGCGACGTTTTCAATTCAAACCAAACGAGTTGCGGATTTCAAGGAAAAAATGATGTGTGGTTGCAACGAAAGTAAATTTTAGAACAAGAAATGAGAGTTATCCTTGATTTTTCATACAAATAAGATGTAGATTACCGCTTTGGTCGCTCTCGCTTAACTTTGTTCACATTGGACAAAAATAGCTATGTTGAAAACCTCGGTGAGAACAACTGAAAAATGTGGGTTGTACTATTCCAACTTCAAGGACCTTGTCATTATATACATGCTTAGGACTTAAGTATGTGGACCTTACCAGAGGCGATGGTATTCACATCGATATAACTTATTTAAAGAGTGCTGGCCCGTAGCGTTGTGGGTATGTGCATCGACCCCCCCGACGTCGTAGGTTCGATTCCTGCTCTGGGCGACGAAACATATTTCACGACCAGACCTCTTTCGAGTTCCTGACAATGCTCAAAGAATGTTCTCAAACAAAACCTTTCGGATTCAGCATAAAACTGTAGGTCCGTTCCACTCGTGAGACGCACAACACGGAGTGGTTGCTAAGAAGCTGGGCCCTGGCAATCTATGGGCTGTAGCGTCACCCATATTATTATTATGTAACTTATTTGAATGCTTATTTAGTCAGCCTGAATCATTTCACAAATCTGAAAGAAAGGTGCATAAATTACTTTTGACTTACTGACTGCCCGATATCGTTTATGTATGTACTTGGCTCACTGACAATGCTCAAAAAGTAGTTCTATCTAGAAAAAATCTTCTGAAACTTGGCTCAGAGTCAGCATAAAACTATAGGTCCCTTCCATTCGCTAAGAAGATTGGCTCTGGCCCTATATAATCTAAAGCGCCACCCATATTTTATTATTATTTATTGCATATTTCTTACTTTCCAAGTCTGACAATCTCCTTCAATCAACATTAATTTTCAATATTTAATGTCGTTCCTTTTACTTCGACGATGTGTTCACCGTATAATCCCAGTCGGAAAAGGAAAAATGTACTGAGGTTATACAACATGTGTTCGCATTCGATCAAACTAGCCGAAAAGTCGAAATGTTTTGCCTGCTGTTCTACAAGTTTGTCCATTTGTTGTAACGAGCACTCACATTGACGATTTAACCTATCAAGCACGCTTGTCAAGAAAATCGCATCGACATATGAGTGCAAACAGTTGAACCGTTTTGGGGAATGGTTGGCAATGTGGATAGCAACAATCAATTGCTACTTGTGAAAGAATATTTCCATAGAGGGATTTGTTAAAAGCTAAGAACCTTAATAGTTTCAATAACGAAATCGTTACATAGTTTTATAAATAATGCTTAGCAGTTTTTCGTCCTAGATTTAGCAGGCTTCAGTACAAAATGGTTGGCCAAATTATCTTTTACATCCATTTCTCAAGAAAGAGAGACCACACTTTTGTCGGATGAATAAGTACACAAAGGTGCCCCTTTGCTTGCTCGTGCATTTTGTCATTTAATAAAATGATTTTATTAAACTCTCATGCCAGTGCATTCGCCGTCAGAACCAGCTACAGCATCCATCCTTCCCCTAGCATTCTTTCTTATTCTCATGTCCATCGGATACAGCCAACCAAACAATTTGTTCAATACGTTTGGCATACGTGATGAATGGGCGCCTTTCATACTCGTATCATAAACATCGTCCGGATCTTTTCATCACCCTAGTCGTGGCTGCTGCTCCAATTTATACTAAATCATGCAATACGTTCTGTTGAATGCCATCGTCGTTACAGTCTAGAGTACATGTCTAATAAGGTACACAACGTAAAAGATTCAATCTCGTGGTCTGAGTCGGGTACTCATTTTTGCAGTAGAAATTGCTTGTAGCTCCATGACATTGAGACACACAACAGCTGAATTTAGTCTTAAGATCACATGACATTCCGTCGTTTGCGATTGAAGTCCTTTTTGGGAATCAACTAGTGGAATGTATTGTGCCCCGGCGGGGAGATTCCGCTCTGAGTTGTCTGGGGGATAAAGGCGAAGTCCTTGAACAATGGGGGTGTTGAAATGGAAGGAATGAAAGTAATATCTGCATTCTTTATACATGTTCAAGGATATTACATTTCGCTTGTTTGCTTTTTATCTGGTTCCATCAACATAAACCGAGCGTTTGTCAGCTTGAGTGTTGTATTCGAATGTCGGTCTGTTGGTCAGCTCCTGAAATCTTTAAGGTGACTATTCGTTTTGGTCAGCCCATCTTTTATCGGAGTAGGGATCGTATACAGCTGAAACGGAAGTGGAAGCGTCTGTCAATGGAATGAGGGAAAAACAAAATCCACACCATACCTAGGTTGATGGGATAATAAACACTTGCATATCGCTGTCTCCTTAGTCTGATGAAGCAATGAGTCCATGAGATATTCGTGATCCAAGTCTATAGCGCAGGTGTATAAATAATTTCAAGGCGGATGGACAGTTGCCCGTCTGTGCAAGCAGTTCTTAGGTTCGATTTCCGATTTTATTTGTAGGATAGTAATGGTTAATGAATACAAACCAAAATATACTCTGTCAACCAAGAAATATCCTGTGACAGATCACCTCAGGTACAGTCTGTTTGGTAAGATCGTACACGACACAATTAAATAAGAACTTATAATAATGAAAAAAATCAATTGTATGGGTTTATTTTGTTTATTTACTTGAATCGTTTTCAATTAATATGCTGTCCACTCTCCTCCATCATCAATAATTGCTTGGAGTTTTCGAGGCGTGCCTTCTACGAATCTTATAGCATAATCTTGAGGTAAAGATCCCTATAAAACTCGTATTTTTCGAGATAGTTGTTTGACCGTCGAGGTCTTCTTTTCTTTGAGCTTTAGCTTCTTGAATGCCCAAATGTATCAATGGGATTTGCATCCAGCGACTGTGATGGCAAATCATGTTTAAGATTGACATAATTTTCTTGGTTCTTGGTACTGCACAAGCGACTGCGATGTTTGCAATCGACAGCTTCAACATTGATCAAGTGAAGGAGTTTGTCTGCGTGTGACGTGGACTTCACTAACGACATCGCAAATGGCATTGCTTTTCCCAATTAAAAATTGCACATCGGACTTACAGTCTTTACAGACACAATTGTCAGCTCTACGAGCCAAGTACAGTTCGTATGTGAGTCTTGTCTGGAAGGCAAAACTCCGTTGACTCCACTGGCTAACCTGTGAACACCAATGCCCCAGTTAGGCGGGCGGACTTCAAATACGGGCTTCCTAGGTCGGGAAGGAGAATATGATAGTTTTTTTTTCATAAGTAGAAGCAGCCCAGCACGATCGGAAATGAAAACCAGTTAGTGCTTAGGGTCCTACCCTGCGTGGTTAAATGGGCTGATAAGTGAGTAGCATCCAATCACATCCGAATTCGCGCGGGTTATACCATTATAACATTCTCCCCTGATCGCTTAGGTTACATAACACGGACATTATTGGGTCATAACTTATTTCGTGTTTTTTTTTACAAACTTTGTACGTTTATTTAAGAAAAACATGTACAATAGTCTTATACAGAGTATTGCCGATCTGAAGCTATAACTTTTTCAGTGATAACTTTTTCCAATAGCATTAGCCTTCCAATGCATGTTCCAATGGAATAATCCAAGTTACCTTATAATTGACAAGACAATGAAATACATCGCCTCATAAAGCATTCATGTACATTCGTTTCTTCCGTGTCAACACAATGTTTACCCATAGTTCTGTACTATGTTCCTAAGAACGACATACTTCTTGTACAATTATTTTCTCATCAGCTGAGCGGTTTATGTGCCGCACAATTGCATGTTCTTAAGTCCCTTCTGACACACAAACATTTGAAAAACTATCGTAAAGTGGTGCAACTTAATAATTTGAAAAAAAAAAAAGCAAAAAGGCAATAACGTCAAGCGAATCCTGATTGAAATGAAATTAAAAAAGACCCTCTCCAACGAAACCGAAGCACTCGCAAGTTTGTAGCACGACACCAAATTTATCATTTTGACGATGGTAAGGGGTTGGCAATTTCAAAAGGAGTAAAATAAATGACAGTGCAATAAAGACTAAATGAGCTTCATCGTTTTGCAACAGCAGCCAAGACATCAGCTGTTCATCTGGACATAATGTACTTTAATTCTTTCAAATTCCAGTTGATGATGTACTGTGGCATGTCATAACGTTCTTTGTGATTGCTTTCTATGTTGTCGAGTGGTAGTTATCAGAAAAGTGGTCATTATTTTGGCTTAGATTTTTTGGAAAATTTACCAAACCTTGTGTCCTTATTGGTTTTAATTGCGCCGCAAAGGGTAGGTGTCGATGAGCAGTGTGCATACTGTCTGGTGTCTCAAATTCATCTATTGTCCTTGCTTATTACTTTAATGGATCTGCTCTGTTCGATGTGTCTGTCCTTGCCATACTCAGTCGTCCACATACGCATTTTTATGCGCGGATATCATTTATCTTTGAACATTATGCGAATAGGGGTATCTCAGAATACCCATTTCCGATTCTTGGAAATTTTGTTCCAAAATTGTAGTTCTCTACGACTTTTGCGAACGTTGCAGCTATGAGGCACAAGGAGAATCCTTCCAACATTTCTTCCGTGATTGTTAAATGACCATGGGTTGATTCTGTACATTGATTGCTGCCGTGTGATGACTAATGGGTGTGAAATTAACTGGTAATGTTGATACTTGGATGAGCTATTTTATCGGTTGACTTTGTTCAGAGATGAGGCTCATTTTTCGGTGTGTCAATAAGCAAAAATGTCGGGAAATGCGTTTTCCTACAAGTCGTAGGTCCTTGGTCACCCAAGGATAATCAAAATTTGGCGATATGGATATGCTTTGTTTAATTCCTATGTTGACTGAACCTTTTGAGATTTGCATTATGACGTGGGCACCATCCACTAATATACATCAGCTCCATCTGTTGAAGAATAGACACGCGAACACCTTTCGGAGTCGTATCCATTATAGAGTTATACAAATACCGTAAGCATTCGATTTAATCCTACGTTTGTAAATTAACACAACAGCGACGTCTCACTAAGGCCTAGATAGAGCCAAAAAAAAACAACTCTCTTCACTATCCTGATAGCGAGACGACATAGTCAAATTACGATCTGGACTTCAAGCTAAATTAACTAAGAGCAACTTCATTCGCTTTTGATAAAGTCAATGAAGCACCGATTGGCAAGAGTTATTCATCGTTTAATTTCAGCGCTCGTGTCATTGTCTGAGTTGATAGCGGTTCCTAGATAGACCAAGTTCTTGACCACCTCAAAGTTATATCTGTGTGGTGTGACGTTCTGACCGAGACGTCGGTGTTGGGTGTCCTGTCGTTGACAGCATATACTTACTCTTACCCTCGTTTACCGCTAAACCCATCTTCGCGGCATTTGTTGTAATTCCCACAAAAGCGGCATTGACATCAAGCTGCGTTCTTCCGATAGTGTCAATATCGTCGTCGTAGTTAGACGGACTTCTGAGAGATTGTTCCTCTGGTGTTGGCGTTAGAGTTTTGAACAATTCTTTCAAGAACGATGTTGAACAAGTCGAATGACAGTGCATCACCTTATCTAAATCCAAAACATCAAAAGTCTTGGTTAGGTCTTTACCTACCTTGATGGAGCAGCGTGCATTCTCCATCGTCATCTTACACAAACGGACGATTTTGGTGGAGTTGCCAAAACTAGACATTGCTCTGTATAGCACGCATCTATAATAATAGTAATAATATAATATGGATGGCGCTACAGCCCGTAGGGGGCCAGGGCCTAGCTTCTCAATAACCACTCGTTTTGTGTGCTATTGTTCTCTCACGATTGGAAGGGACCTACAGTTTAATGCCGAATCTGAACGGCTTTGTTTGAAAAGTTTTCTCTAGACAGGAAATACTCTTTGAGCATTGCCAGTAACTAGAAAGAGGTGCGGTCGTAGAAAGAGTTTTTGTCGCACAGAGCAGGAATCGAACCTACGACGTCGAGATTAGGGTTGACGCACATACCCACAATGCCACGGGCCAACTTACTCGCATCTATAGATGCTATAAATCCTTAAATCGATGAAAAGGTGATGGGTATCGATTTGTTGCTCCTGGGTTTTCTCCTAAATCTGCCGAAATGTGAATATTTGGTCGATGGTGGATTTTCCTGGCCTAAAGCCACACTGGTATGTACCGACCAGGTTGTTGACGAATGGCTTTAGGCGTTCACACAGTACGGCAGATAAGATCTTGCATGCGATACTTAGGAGACTGATGCCTCTGTAGTTGGCGCAGTTCCAATGGTCTTTAGATATGAACTTAAGAAAAATACGCGATATTATATTTTCATCTTTTTTGTATTTAATTTCATGATTCCAACTCTGCTTCAATTTTCACTTCTCAATACTCATAACAAGTGCGTGTAAATGATGGTCCCAATTTCTTCCGTGTGTTTTATTATCCAATGCCATGTATAAATCTTAAATTTTGTATTCCACAAGTTCACTTCCCAATTTTAAAGCCTTCCCAATGCCTCCCTTCAAAATCGTGATACGATCTGAATGTCGTTCCTCGCGGAAGCTATGCGAGCTGCACACAGCACCACATTCTATCACAAGTACCCCGTCATTAGAGTTCATGTGAAACATTTTCTCCTAGAGTCACTGAGTTCCATGACGCTTTTCAATACCAACTGAGTTAGGTGCCCTGTTCAGTAGATACAAAACCTGATAGCATTCGTAGTAATTTCAAGATACGAGGAGATATGTGCCCTTAATCGCCTCTAAGTGGGGTTTGAATGGTACCATTAACAACGCCTAATCGACTAAAAAAATGCATGCTCAAGAGTCTGTGAAAATTAATTTGGCAATATTCAGACTTAAAATGCCATTTTCGAGGTGAAATATGAACACATTGAAGGCACTTGTCAGTCCCCACACATGGGGGAATTTTTGGATGGAGACAGGTTTTTAACACAGTTTCTTGAAACGAATTTTTATCTTCTTTCTAAGGCGGCATGACCAGGGGTGTTGACAAACCTGCCAGTGAATGTTTTAAGAAGTAGATGAGGAACATCTTGGTCAACCAATCGTGCTTAAATTCTGGCTTCCACGATGAGCTGTAAGGGGACATCGACGAATGGAACATAACAGCTCAATATATCTTAATATAGCTTTTGTTACTGAAGAGCTGCAAATAGCCCATAATAACACTTAATTCTTGGGTGAATTGTATGAAGGTACTGCCTCAACTTACGAGTGCCATCACGTAGGTGGTACTTTTTGGCGTATATTGATCAGTCGATGCTGAGAGCTGGGGATGAAATAGCAGACCGTGAAGTTTCCACATAAAAAAATTTACAGTGGTTAGTAAGGCAGAATAATCCATCCAATTCAGGCGATCATGGGCAAGAAATCCGCCCCGACTTGAGTGAAGTTATATCAGCAATCGCCGAACTAAGGTCCAAATAGACTGCTGGTGCCGATGGACTCTCAGCCGAACTTTTCAAGGCAGCTGGTGATGTATTGGTAAGGTGCATACACCAACTAGCCGCCTTCGAATAAAGTCCATCAACCCCGACGCCTTGGATAAAACGTCCCTACATACAGCTACAACTTTGAAAAAGTGAGAGACTTTGTTCTTTTTACTTACCTAGGCTCCAAGTTAACACAGGTAAAGACACCACCGCGGAGATAAGACGAAGGATCATGCTTGACGATCGCTGTGTTTTGGAGCTTGGAAGGCAATTGATGAATAAAGCCCTCTCTGAGATAACCAAGATGTTCCTCTATAGGAGCTTGATATTATCAGTCATGCTTAATGCCGCAGAAGCATGGACACTAACTAAAGCGGACGATGAGTTTCTTTGTCGATTCGAGAGGAAAGTCCTTAGAATTATCTTCGGCCCCGTATGTACGGATGGTATTTGAAGGAGGACACTGAACGATGAACTGTACAGCGCCATTGACCTGGTCAAACGATTTGGAATCTCTTGTCTGAGATGGATTGGTCACGTAGAGCGAATGGCACCAACTCCGGCACGGAAAGTCTTCGACTCCAGCCCAGAGGGACAACGCGGTAAAGGAAGACTACGCTTTTAGTGGCGCACTCAGCTTGAAGGGGACGTGAACGTGCGTAGCTGGAAGCAATTAGCACAATACCTGGCTGAATGGAGAGGCTTGTTGGCTGAGGCCCAGTGACCGGGACTGTAGCGCAGCCAAAGAAAATAACAGGGTCTACCTTGATTATGTTTTCTTCTGTGTTTTAATGGATTCCGACAGCAGTTTTCAATAAATTGGTCGACATCGAAATTTGGGATTGTCTCCTGCAGGATTCCAAGAAATGCAATTAAATTGTAATAATGGGAAGAATTTATGAGCATAAGAGCCATATATATGTAAGACCACATAAATAACATGCTATTCACTTCGGAATATGTTTAACGCAGTGAATATGGCATGCATATGTACAACTACATATATTGGAATAGTTTATCGGTTCACCTCTGTGGACATCACCAATGCATTACTTTAATTTCCCCAGAGACGTCTTGAATAGACGCAATGTTGTGTAAAGTTTGTCGTTCAAATATACACGCAAGTAGTTGCCTCCTACAAAAAGTACACGATTACTTTTATCCAGAAGGAAGTGGATGACAACGTTTTTGTAACAGTACCATTCTATATTGAATGAATATAAATGATGGTGACTACGAGATGGTGGTGGATATTTGTGATATCTATTCAAGCGAGATGCTAGTTCGACGATAATCTTTTTTTCTTTAAAGGCTAACTTTAAAAAATGTCTGTAGATTTCAGCTTATGGCTTAACTTGCTCATATTAAAAATGCAACATGTTGACATTTGCATGCTTTGGGTTACGTTTAATAAGCGGGTTGTCAGCGAAATCCCCAGCACACTTAGACTCTGTTTTTCAATTGTGATACCCATATTCAGACTGATATCACTGACGTGCCGACTACAGTGATAGTGCAGTTTTCAACGACGAATAGTGACTGGAACAATTTGAAAGTACAAGTGTACTGTCATTCGAACCGAAGGTGAGGACATCTATAGCTCTTCCATCTGAACCACATAGATATCACTTACGCATGAAAAAACTTAATGAAACTCAACGAAATTGGGAAATATATAAAAATATTACATGGGTGGCGCCATTACGCGTAGAGGGCCAGGGCTAGTTTCTCAGCAACCACTCGCGTTGTGAGAGCTATGGTCCTCTCACAAGTGGAAGAGACGACAGAAAATTCTCCCTGAGAGTTGTCACTGACTTGAAAGAGTTGTGGCCGCGAAAATTATTTTTGTCGCACAGAGCAGGAATGGAACCTACGACTCACATGCCCACAACGCCACGGGCTACCAAAACTGCGAAACAGACTTGTAAGTTATTCTGTCACAAATGAATGTTAATATTTGCGGTGGAATAGAATGTGTAACAGCAATTGCAAAATGTAAAAGCTTTCCAAAAATTAATTTAAATTAAAATTCTAAACTCTTTGCATCAAATGATGGTGACAATATTTCGACATGAAAGACGTAAGGCCAATCAAAATGTAATTACCTAGTGGCTTCTAATTCAAACGAAGGTGCTTACAGGTGTCGTTGTGTTCCCTAAGAGCCGCTGTGTCTGATTACCTCCAAGATATTCCATAAATTACAACGCAAATGTTACTACATAGAGCTTAAATAGGTGGAATTACAACCAATAATTGCCAAAGGTTACACCACATGGTTTTTATGTGCACCCACCTATGCAAGAGGGGCACATACCCGCCTCTCCTTCTGTTCTTCAGCGCCGAACGATGGTGCTTCCGCTTTTATGTGTGCGCCTTTTAAAGATTTTCAATGTACCCAATGCATGCTCGTTTATCTACACGCATAAGGGCGGCCGTAAATACCAATTTGAGCACTCCATTTTCCACCTGGTTTATCGCGTACGATTTCTCAAGATGTATTTATGTGTTTTTTTTTTGTTTCTTGCTTTTATCCCGAACATCAACCCAAATTATAATCCTCTTACGGAATTTAAACGTCTCCCACATGATATGAAAAATTGAGCACCTTGCCATTCGGCGATGGATTCGTGCGTGAGTTACCTTGGCGACGTCGACGGCATTACACGCGGTATGTATTACAGCATTGTCAAAATCAGGCATGAGAGTGAGGTGCATATCAATTCAAATTTATTGTGTCCTTTAAATACCGCGACGAGTGCTGCTTAAAGTCGACTTCGCTTTAAGTTGAGAGAAGCTGAAGTCAAATGCAGGGAAACCTTGAAGATTGTTTCATGAGACGGAGGGCAAATTGGATGAATTATTTGCGCCGCAATGCGCGAAGAGGAATGATGAGAGTATCGGTTTTTGGTTAGATTCATTGGAGGGGTGTTTGCTTGCCGTATCGATGTCTGTATCTTTATTTTGTTTTGTTTTGCTATTTACCGCCTTGTGTTCCCTCCGGCTTATTTGCGAGAGGTTGTGTGCCGAAGCGTTTACAAATGTTGTTTTCTTGGCTGTGCAACAAGCTGTATTGTATTATCGAATCCAGTTCCCGTTTGGAGTGGTGTTTTCTAGTCCTCTGGCGTTGCGGACGACGATTGACGGGACCCTGAACTGGTGTGCGATATTTGAGTCGTCATCATGCTACACTATCCCAGTCGAAGTGCGAACTTTAAATATTGCTGCTGTGTAAACATACCCACATTACGTTTTTTTCGAATACAAAGCACATGACAAATATGTGCGCTGCGTAAAAACTCCTTTCGTGGTCCCCGAGGCATCATTCGCACTATCCTGATGCCAACCATGAATGCCACTTTCCTGATTAAATTGAATATGTACCCGTTCTTTTCGATTCAAAGGCAAATAAGCTCTTTAGAAGCGTGCTCAAAAGCGGGGATATTCTGATTAAAAAGCATTTCCTGAGCCTCTGCGAGTTACCTTCACTTCACCTATGACCGATTTTTGTGGCAGAAACAAAAGACCTCGCCCATCGCATCCATCATCCATCCAACTATTCGCTATCCAATCTCTATAGAGAGTTGACGGATAAGAGCCCGTTTCTGGCGTACAACGATGGATGAGAATAGTTGGAGCCTATATGCAAGCATTGAATGCCAATTACACAACACTTAATCCAGACAATCGGGTGATTGCTCAAAGAATTGAAACGATTGCATAACTTTGTATCTCATGTCCGGTTGATGTCGAGGACATTGACAAAGTGATATGTGCAGGTTTGGATTTTTGAAAATAAATGCCTTCCTCGGAGCCTTTTTACTCGTCCTTTTATCACGGTCCTCTCGATGTTTCAGATCAGCGCAACGTCATGGAGAAAATTCTCATCTCTATGTCTGTACATACATCGAACAAGGATTAAAGTCAACAAACACCGGACTAATCTTCTCTCGCAGTACCGTGCGTGCGTACGTTGATCTGATGGCTGACAGAAGGTGCAGCTGAATGTGTGCATACGAGTAAATGTGCACTGACCACATGCATGATGATGGCATTATTTAGATCAATTTACCGTGGGTATGGCTCCTGCACTGACTATCATCATCGCACGCCGTCAGAGTGCTTAGCGCTATTGAATTTTGCGTGGCATATTTCATCGTCGCATGACATCGGAATAATGTATCAAAGTTTCAACATTACCGTCAGAGCCGCCAGAGCAGCCGAGAGAAAACCCAATTAGTATTCAGCACAGTATCCACTTGTCGCATTTACCACGTCAGCGGTTCGATGCTCTGCTTTCGTGTATCGAGTTAAGGGATTAGCGTACAAGTTGAATGGGTATTTAACGGTGATATGCTTGCGAGCAACACCACCATTTGTTTGAGTTGAATACCCAACGCCGGCTACCCGCTAAGGAGTAATCGTGTTTCAACCTTCTATTCGCCCCTTTTCCATTCAAGACAAATGCAGACACAAATGTACCTATAGGCATACATAAGTAAGCATGTTTTGCTTGAAAGGAAAGTAGCTGGGTGGGCCCAAAGTGGGGTAGTCGTTTGCGAGGTCAGTCGGTTACTGAGTACTTGTGCGCTAACTGAAGTGGGTTTATTTGAGTGCCTGACCTGGCACCTAGTCGATTTTTTTTAATAAGTGCGCCTAGTGAAATTACAATGATGGTTAAATTATAAATGGAAAGAGTACCTCACCGGTTAACACGGATAGGGCATATTTGATGTTCGAGTAGACAACAATATCGATTATGCGTTTCATTTTGTTGGTGACTTGCTGGGAAGCTAGGCCCTGGTCCATACACAGGCTGTAGCGCCACACATATCACTATTATTATTTTATTATTGGTGAGCGGAGAGAGAGAATAAAGGGTTTGATAAGTATTTATTATTGATACAAAAGAAAGAGGAACGACACTGCAGAAATATTTAAATATTTCGACGACGAAATGTTTAATGATTGACTTACAAGTTTATTAAGCAAAAAACGAAAATTGAAACAATAGGGTATAAGCGACAAATTGAATCAATTTTGAATGGTAACGATGATGTCTGCTTCACCACGATTGATTACAAAGTGTCCAAGTGCATCTTCCAGAGACCATCAGTAGCTCAGGGACCTCCTAACACACTTTGTATCCATTATACTGATGTGCGTTCGCTTTTGCATGTGCGTAAATGGTCCGATTATTCGTCCACGCTATTGGATGGTGTTAAGATCGTACGACTAAATAATATGTGGCGCGATGCAGATGTACAGTGATTCGAAGCATATAGCATTCGTCTGACAGTACAAATTAATAAACATACAAAATAATTAAGTAAATAAATTAACAATTATATAAACTGACTACAATGAGTCCTAAACAATATGAGTACATTAAAAAGTCGTTTTTTAGAAGAGGATAATTCCCAAATTCCCGTCATAGTTCCGTGCGACTGCGGATTTGGCTGGACTATATCCTTCGCACCTTTGAGGATATCGAGGGAGCCTTCAACAACATCGAGCCCAAAGCAATAACATCAGCACTCAACATACTCGACATCGAAAGACCTTAGTCGGTTTCCACCAGCTTCTTAATACAAAGACTTAAAGGTCGCAGCATGGTCAAACCACGAGCCGCAGAACTGTTAGCAGAGGTACACCACAAGGCGGTGTACTCTCTCCCGTCTTGTGAACAGCTTCTAACTCTAGAAAGGACTGGTTGTAAGGTCATCGATTATGTAGATGACGTTACTATTGCGTCGTCGAGTAAATTTGAATATTGATGTTAAAGCTGGTAAAGTGGACTAGTGAATGCGGCCTAGGCGTTGATCCAGAAAACGGACAGAAGAATTTTTTAATAAACATTCCTCCTAGGTCTTACTAATGGTCTGAAAATCAGACTCTGTAGGGTCCCGTATCTACACAGAATCTTCACAGATGGATCGAAGATGGATGCTGGGGTCTATTCCAAGGATCTGAACATCCAGCTGTCATTTCGATTACCAAACCATTGTAGCGTCTTCCAATCTGAAACCATGACTACAAAGGAAGCTCTGTCCCTGCTAGAAGAAACAATTTTGATATAGACATTTATCTTCATCTGTTCCGACAGGCAGGCAGCAATCAAGTCTCTGAGCTCAGTTACAGTTAATTCCAAGACCTCCCGTAGGTGCCATCTATCTGTTGAGAAGATGGCCAAGTATCTTAATATCCGACTTATGTCGGTGTCGGGACAGTGTGACATCTCAGAGAATCACAAAGCTGACAAACTCGCAATGTTTCCCGACAAACAAAGTCTGGCAAATCTGGCTACTTTAGGGATCCATTAAGAACACTTAACCGGAAAAAACATGAGCAGGCCATATTAGAATCCTCATTGGCGTTTTAACAGGGCACTGCGCCATTGGTACTTACGCCTAAAGGATAGAACTCCCTTATGACGACTACTGCATAAGCTGCAGAGACGAGGATGACTAACAGGCCATTAACCAACTTCTATACAATTGTAACGTTCTCTCTTCCCGCAGATGCAGTCTTCTAGAAGGCTATCAATTCACTAACCTGGCAGAACTAAGCAACGTAAAAGTCAGTCATCTCCTTCGCTTCATAAAAAGCTCCAAACGGTGTGCGGAAGAGACAGGCACATGCGCGTGGTAGCACAATGTGCCAACCAGAAATTTTCTTAACTCGAGTTGACAAGAGTTGGAATTGAAACGAACCGAGTTGCAACTCGAAGGTTTGCTGTAGTTGTTGACTAACTTTGTTTCGCCCTTTGTTTCACGGTAACACTCAAACTTAACATCGAACTCGGGTCAGCTTGGTACACATACACACTAGCAGCATGACACATACTTAGTTCAACTAGGTTTGGACTTATCTTGGGTTGACACGGTTTTCAACTCGAGTTGACCTATATCTAAATAGGCTTAGTGTGGCTGCTGTCTTAACCTAACCTAACCGTGGTTAAGCAAGTCATCATGAATGGAAAGAAATTCGTGGAATATTCACAAAAGTCACTGTCCAGCACGATGTTTTTATCGACTGCTGGAAGTAATTGTCCATCTTCTTTATTTGGCTCTGCAGTCAAGCTCTCCAACTATTGCGATCTCTGGCTCTAACTGTCTCCGATTTCATAAGGAGAGACCAAGAACTTCTTCATCAGCCTTTACCATTGTCCAAGCCTCCACGTGTTGCAGCATTACTGGGATAATCGATGACCTTAGAACGACACATCTATTAGCTATTGCCTCTAGAGTCCATTTTAGCCGTTTCCATCTCAATAAAAATTTGAGGTCCAGGGCGGACTGTTGCGCCACATAAAAAAGAAGCAGTGTCATGTGGTGGAGTGCAGAAAGACACTCACCACGAAGATGAAATCTGCTCCAGATAAAGTAACACAGTCCTTAAGAGCTAATACGCATTAAAAACCACACGGCAATCGATCTCCTCCCCCGACATTATATCTCGCATAAAATTGGAACAAAATTTGCCAAATCAGCGTCTCCCTACCGTTTCCATTCATTGCCATTGGACGTGTTGACTTAACCACCACCACCTCTGTAACCCCGACCCGGCTCCACCACGAAACATCATCACTCAAACAACACCCCCAACTTGAAACCCTCCTCAGAAGATTTAAATTTAATTCCATTCAAAATATTTTGATTTTAAAAAGGTCGTGCGGGAGTGCGTTTTCATGTCTGAAATTCTAAAATATTGCTCCACGCCTCAACCCCAGCCCAGAGTATTTCCGTCAGTCTCCAACAGTACATTTTCGGAACCTTTTCAATAATTAACCACGATTCTTACATCTTAACCCCCGTCAATCAGGAGCTGTCGGTTGCGAAAGTGACAGTTTAAATCCATGTCTGTGGGTATACCATGAAAAGCGTCACAAATTTCCATCGATTTTTCCTCTCTCTTAATTAGACACTTAATTAGCTGTTTAAGCAGACATTTATTTGCTTTTTTCTTGTGCACATTTGGGTAAAGTTTGGTGAAGTTGATAATCATATTAAGAGTTCGAGAAAACGGGTTTATTAGGATCTCGCAGGAAAACTCCTCTACCAAGGGAGAAGATATATATTGTCTGTACATATTGTCTCTCATTTTCATTTCCAATCCATTGGACATGAATGAAGGTGGTGCTCGTGGACTTGAGGGAAATGTAGTGTTCTTTGTGTAAAGAGAATTCTTATTGTTCCTTTGTGCAACTCAATCCCTTCGCAATCGTTTAACAAGAGCCAAATAAAGTTCGAAATGTGAGAAAAGCGTGAAGCTTCTTTGATGAACATTCAAAGCTCCAATGATATGTGGTGTATGCTTACTTATTGAATCAAAATACTGGCATTTTGATGGATCTTTTGAAAGGATATTGGCTTGAATAAATTTGTGTACCTGCCTTCTGAGGTGGCAATAAGTGGCAATAAGAGATAAGAGATATACATCGATT
The DNA here is from genome assembly GCA_916610145.1 of Eristalis arbustorum. NCBI lineage: Eukaryota > Metazoa > Arthropoda > Insecta > Diptera > Syrphidae > Eristalis > Eristalis arbustorum. Next base: position 38,246,217 of record OU744319.1, read on the forward strand.
TCAATCGAAGCGGTGTGGCTTCTTGCCAGTCAACACCATTGATTGTCAATCGTCTCCAGTACTGCTCTCCGTTTGAACTAAGTCCCTTTCAAATATTGTGTGCCGCCTTATAAGAAATGTAGGAAATTTAAGAGAGAACCATCCATTTGTTCATTGCTTAGCATTTTTTAATCTAACAGTTCCATTCGAACAATCAATCACATTCATTTTGATAAATAAAATCAAATGATCGAACATATTTCTTGCCCGATCCATAAGGACTGAGACTAAGTCGATTGCGCAAACGGATGTGCGCTGGTTTTCATACGCATCACCTTTGTCTTTGAGTGTGAACGCGCTTCTCCATTCGCGAACATAGGATCAACCGCGCTGCACCATGCCACGGTAGACAATTCTCTTGTAAAGTTCTTGTAAAGATCGAGCAGGAGTCACTTCACAGAACAAGGTGTAGGAACTTCCGAAAGTCAGTACAATTGCTGATAAATGAAGATGATAAGGACGAAGAGTGGCTTCAACCGATTTGGCTTGAGAAGCACCTGACTAAAGATTGTGTCAGCCAAAGAAGATTGCTGTTTGATGCCAGTTTCATCCCCGAAATGACGCACCAACAGAAGTAGCTTCCAAACTCATTGGATGCTTACAGAAATTTTACCAAATACATCGTCCAATCATGCTTACTTGCATAAAATACAGTCTAGGTTAGTAAACTTCCACAGTAAATCAGCAAAACTCATTGACCATGTTGATTGGGTGGTCAGCGATTGATAATGATTTCGGAGTAAACGAAAGAATGAAGGTGATAGATGGGTTGGCATTACAGCCCTTAGAGGAAAAATGCATATCTTCTTAGCAACCACTTGTGTTGGGCGTACTATTGTTCGCTCACTGGCAAAGCTTAGTCTCTTGCACAAGCATCAGCTGGCCCGCATGGTATCCCCCCAATACTTCTGAAGAGGTCTTCTTCTCCGCTGGCAAAACCACTGTGTAAGCTTTTTCATCTTTCCTACTCTTCAGGTCTCCTTCCGAGTAGATGGCAAACATCATTTCTCCAGCCCGTCCCTAAAAACGTCGAATCTTCGTAACCCACCACGTACCGACCCATAGCACTCACATCCCTTCTTTCTAAGGTCATGAAAACGCTGATAAATCGTCAGCTTATAAAATATCTTGAATCGCGGAAGCTTCTCAATGACCGACAGGCATGGCTTCCGCAGCAACAGGTCCACTGGTTATTTGATAGCTTATCTCACCGAAAGAGTGCAACCAATCTTTGCCAATACAGGCGAAAGCAAGATAGTTGCGCATGATATTTCTAAAGCATTTGACAGAGTTTGGCATCAAACTCTTTTGTCGAAAACGCGTGCTTATGGTGTTGATGAATCTCTGCTTCTATGGATTAGAAATTACCTCTCGAACCGTTCAAACCAAGTTGTTTTGGATGGGTTCAAGTCTGATATCCACAAAATAAATGCTGGTGTCCTCCAAGGCCCTGTTCTGTCTCTGACACTCTTTCTCATTTTCATAAATGACCGCCTGTCTGGCACTTCTAATCCAAGAGCACCCTGCACCTACTAGATAGAATCCAAAAGCCAGCGATAAAACTTATAGGAGACAACGATATCGCGGGTTCATTAGACTCGCTTGAACATCGACGTACCGCGTCTTCTTTGTCCGTGTTTTATCGTTTCAACAAACGATGCTTAAGTGAGCTAACAAAGTATATAAACAAAATTGTCAGTGACTCGCAAGAAGTGGGGCCGTGAAAATTATTTTTGTCGCACAGGCTAGGATCCAGCCTACGAGGTTGGGGTCGACGCACATACCCACAACCCTGCGGACCACCACTCTTTGGCTATAACTTATACTAAATGGATTCTTGTCACTCATATTCTTCTGTGCGTGTCACTACAGTCCACGGTGAAGATGGATCTAGTTTTAGTATAAGCTACGTACCTACTGTCGAGTTCTTTTTGAGCAGGTGGGCCGTGTAATTACTTCTGTCGCACAGATCGAGGGTGGAACCTAGTATACAAGGTTCAAGTGCCTATAAGCATGGTAGAAGTAGATGCAATTGTTGTTTAAGGAATGTTTAAGGGAATCCAATTATTCATTCAACCAATCTGCTTTCCTCTTGCCTTGGACATGTCTGAAGATACTAGACATAATCCAACTCCTGTATCCTATCACGATCTTGATGCGGTTGAAGTGCAAGTTCACACTGCACTGTAGTGTCGAAACAGAAGACGACCTGTTTATATCCCCGTTTAAATTGAAAGTCATTTCTTGAAGCTCTTTATATTGTTGATCGCACTTTAAATGAGCAGCATGTCATGGGAATGAAAATATATTGGAGTCTTGTGCTCCATCGTTGTTGTTTGGCGCTCGTAAGTTGAGCTCCTTTCACTTGTGTACTGGGTGTCGTCGGTTGCATTGTTCAAAGACGCTTTACGTCCAAGCTAAGCTGGCCGTGCGCTCTACATGACTCCGGTATTGGATTCGGATATGCCTTTCAAGGCTTATGTGGTTGTACAGATCCTACAGTCCGTGGTTTAATCGTCTTCTCCTCGCCCTCAGAGCTATTTCAATCTAAGAGACAACATGCTTATTCACCCGCCTTTGAACTTGCCCACGGCTTAGTGGGAGACCCCTGCAAATGCATTTTATAAATCCTTTAGACATAAATATCCAAGTCGATCTTTTTAAATTTAATTTCATAGTCACTTCAACAAATTAACAATTTCTCTTTTCTTGTTCATTTCAGATTTCATCATAATGTCTTTGAACATTTGACCCTCAGCACACCGCAAGTGATCGTTTTCGAGATTGTGATATTTTTTGATAAAGTACGTGTAAGAAAAGAAAAAGACAAACTCTTAGTTCAATAATTTAGTAGTTTATACGTATAGCGAAAGCCTAAGCATTGAATTTTTGGTTCATTTACGTAGCAAGAGAGAAAAACAATAGTCCCCCGTCAAAATAAGCGCCAAAAGACAAGCAAAAGACATTTTACAGAATTTAGATAGACCAGCGCCGACTCCCAGATAAATCGCGACAAGAATATTAAGATACATGCAAACCTGAAGTCAAAAGTCGCCATGTCACATGGAGGCCAGGAATGTATGTAATATTTCCAGCTGATGAACTCATTTTAATGACATACGGTGCAGCATTACCAAGAATAAAGCCGCGACCAACATTAGACTGTCTTCGTGATCCACTCGTGACGACAATCGACAGGCCTTTATCCCCACTTGTCCTCCAGCCGACGCACTCGACACCCACTACTTCTGCACAACAGCACAAGCCACCGCCGTCGCCGCGCGTTATAAAACCGCCACTCATGCACAGTTCTGCATACGATGATTCGTCGAATACCCGTCCCACATCCAGTCGATATAACCCGCATGAATTCAGTTCGACTGTTGTCGATCCTAATGCGCTAAGCGAATCCGAAGCCGTTGTCGATGATCCCTACCAGGACAACTATGGAATCTCTCGCGAACGCAGTTCCAGTCCATACCTGGAACGACCCAGTTCCATTGCAAGCAGCCGCCCGACAACGCCGTCCTCGAAACCCAAATCCCCACAGATCAAAACGAAAACCCGTCCGAAACTCAATATTTCCCTTGGCCGCTTAGGACGGCAGCAGCGCGAACAGAACGAATCGAGCCGGCTGCGCGAAGACCTCCATTTGCTTGTTGAGAACCCGACTTTCACCCGCGAGAACCTCCGCCAAAGAAACTTCGATGCCTTTTTCGAGTCCGGCGAACCAGTCTACAAGCTGCAGCCAAAGCCGGCATCCTCCACCAACCCAGAATCCGAATCCCTCTCCCCGACGGCCAGCTTCGATACGGCTAGCGGTGGATATGAGCAAACGGCTTCATCGAAACTGAGTCCTCGTGTCTTTGGCCTTGGCTCCAAAGATCCGACGAACTCACGATCCAAAAGTGCTGACTACGACAGTGAACAACCGACCACGACGACGACGACGACGACTGGTGTGCCCCAGAAAGGTGACAGGTGCCCCCAAAAGATTACTTTACAAAACTTAGCTTGGACGAGTTTATTTTTCAGCTTTTTGATCAACTAAAACGAAAAAATAAACAAATTTATGATCTCTAACTGAAAGCCAACGTAAACTTGTACAATTTTTCGACTTAAGAGTTTGGGCGTGATGTTTGAACTTGAATAACAACTCATCAGCTGCGTTTTTTTGTTTTGTGATTTGGTTTGGTTTGATTTGTTTTGTTTGGCTTCATTTGTCCTCCGTGTGTTTGTCCTTGACTGGAGCTAGACTTCAAAATTGCGCGCTGACCACCCTCCTATGGCGTCGGCATGTCACTCCCAATTTTAGCACCGTGCGTCGGGGCGCCCTGGTCCTAAGGTAGTATTTATTCTCCAATTAAGAAGGAACAATTTGTGTGAAATTGAATTTTAATCGTCCTCATTACGCGCCCTGTGCATTATGAACCCCTTTCATTTCTTTTGTGTCTCGCTGTGATATTGAATCCAATTACACAGACTCGAGCGAGCACAAATTGAATTACGGTGTGATGGATTTCATTAGATAAATGTAGGCAACCTGTCGCAAAGGTGAATTTAAATGAAGAAGTAAATTGTTTTCTTATGCAAACGTACCGGTGACGCCGCTCGGTCGGTAGTTTAACACGTTCCCTGCCGCGTGTACCGAAAACAGTACACGCTTAGCTTCATTTCTACGCCAACGTGTTTTTTTTCACATTAAATTTGCTTTTTTCTAAATTTTAATTCCCGTTATGATTGGTTTATGTAATTTAGTGATGTTTAGAGGAATTTTTGCATCGTGTACTGATAACGGTACAAGCGGCGTGGTGATTAGCAGAGCTCCAAAAACAAAAAAAAAATATGAATTTATGCAAAATTATTAAAGCGCTTACCGTGTACTGTTTTCGGTACACGCGGCGTAGAGATGACGCCTAGTGAAAAACAGCTTGGCAGGGAACGTGTTAACTGGGTTCAAATTAAAAAAATTCGCTTTTTTGCTAATTTTTTAGAATTTTGCATTTTACCTTGGTGACCAGGCATAATTCGATGGAAGGCGGAATTGGGTCGTTTGCACACGAGGGAATTTAAATTAGTTCGATATCGTGTGCAGGGTGACCAGATGAGGACGATAGGAAGAGAAATCTAAAAGAAACCGGGTGCGCGTGAGATATTAAATGATTCTGGCTTCGTTTTGAAGTTACATTTATGCCAGTTTGTGTGCTTGGCGTGCCATTGAAACCACGATCCACTTCAGGATGAAACTCGAGTTTTGTACTTTGAGACGGAATTTCGATAACGTTTTTTAATAATTTGCACATATTCGACGAGAGTGAAACCTAAATCCATCGGTCATCCGGCTCACGCAACATTACAACTGGAAAAACTATATTTGCTGTCAGGACTGACCACTTTATTAACGCTCTACATGTAGCTAGAAGCACGACAACCTTAACTTATTTCACTGCTGTTAAGTCGCTCACAATCACTCGACTGTGAGTGATTTGCTTTGTTAATTTTGCCACACTTTTTCCTTGTGATTCACTTGAGTAAAATTCAAAAAAAATATGTAAGGGAATATTGGTTCATTCATGGCACTTTTATTTCTCAGACGACGACTTCACAGTCACAGAAAGGGTTTTCCAATCATGACTTAACAACTTTTCCAACCACAAATTTTCATGGACTCGGCCACTATTTCGCGTTCAGTATTGGCTCTGAGCAACGTCATCGGCTTGTTGGCACACAGCAATGATATGACGTAGCCCCACAGAAAATAGCCAATCGGAGTTAAATCGTACGAACGAGGCGACCAATGGGTTGGCCTATTTCTTGAACAAATCGACTGTGACGTGTGTTGCGTAGCTTGTGGCCTCATCCTGTTCAAAGTTGAAGCCACATGTAGTCCAAGTCCATGTCTACCAATTCGGGCCAAAAATAATCAGTAATCATGACGAGATAACGCTGAGTATTAGTAAAGTCACGATCGTTATCGACGACAAAAAGTATGGCCCAATAATACCGCGTAGTGGGCATGAAACACCATGCGACCAACAACGCATATTTTGCTCATGACGAGCCCAATGAGTGAGCTTCGCCAATGAAGATAATTTTGCTATTAAATTCACCATCTTTGCGCATCTTCTACAAAATCCAATCCTAGACGTCGCTTCAAATGGTCCGAAGTTGTTGATCTTGTGTGGATGTAAACCAAGATCCCATAATGTGGTCCTGTCGATGCCCAATTCTTAAGAAATCCGTGGAATTGACTGATTTGGTTATTTGCTATGATCGCCTGAACGGCAGCGATATTTTCGAGACTTCGACCAGCTTGTTGTCTCACTGACATGGCGCATCACACAAGAATATGAAGATTCAAATTTTTGTCCTACTATGTCTTGTCTACTATGTCCAGAATTACAATCGAAAATTGGAGTTAACGCTCTTAACGTTGCGATCACCGACTTTGAATTTTGGCAGAGCATTTTTATGATTTGCAGACGTTGCTAGTTCCTGTACTTTACCATGGTGAAAAAGTTTCCTGAAAAAATTGACACTGAAGAGTGCATTCACAGCCCTTTACATGAAACAACATTGAAGTGTATCGCGAATCGTCATGTTTTGGCAACTTTACAGTCTTTTAAAAGTCGGCAAGGCCTTCACTAATAAGCGTGTGATAACCGCCAACAACTTCTTTAAGCTCGTTCTTTCTCAAAGAGAAATCGTTGATATGGGCTTGTTAACGTATGAGCTTGCACGGAAGAAGATATACCAAGATGTAGGAAAACATATACTCAAAGTATCTTAACACTGTCATGTCTGTATACCCGAAGGATCAAAAGCCATCCAGTTGATCATTTAATCTCATACGTCTAAACTTGTTAACGTGACTTAATCATCAGTCGAGTGGCATTATTACGTCTTACTTCAACCCCTCCACGAATTACTCAGAAGACTTTCGGAAATTTACTCGCAATCCCGTCCCCCATCTGCGCCCTTTCAACTTTCAACCGCAATCTTTTTTAATGAACTTCCAAACTTGTTACAATGAAAATATGAAAGATAATTAACTGCTCCCCCAAGATACACGCAACGAATTCAAACTTTTCCACTCACCCAATTACCCAATTTAATCCCACCAATTGCTCCTGCCAACCTCAACGTCAACCTCAGCCACGTCTTGAATTTCATTATTTTGCAAAAAAGGCTTTGCGAATGCGGAAGACAAACACCAACTGAAAATGAGTGAATGCCGACACCTAATCATCTGTCCTTCGATTGAATTGAAATGTCGTTTTGTTTTATTTGACCAAAAATCAAAACTAATCCGAGGTAGTGAGTCCCCAGTGAAGGGGGGCATTTTTAGTGAGTGCCGTTTTGTTGTTTGGATTTTGCTTGGAGTTTGAGTTTTTTTCTTTGAAAATGTGTGTTTTGATCTCATTTAATTTTTGTTTTTTTCCCTTTTTTTTCTCTCTGGTCGGTGGATAGGTTTCTCGGGAAAATCTTCAGGTGGTCAAAAAGGACGTAGCTTTTTCGGGTGGAGGGGACCACGCGGTGGTTCCCTTAGCCCCCAGGCCAGTATGGCTTCCTACAGCGGGGTGCTAAAGGACTATGGACATCCTAATATGACTGAGGCTTTCAAATCCCAAAATAATGTTACCTTCAAATTGATAAAAACAGGTAAGTGATTATATTTTATATTTGACCTTGGCAACACCTTTTTGTGTTCATAATCAACATACGGTATTCAAATTATATGCGATTGGGGTTTCGTGATATTGCTTCAGATGAACTCATTCGATTGAGATATGTTGATAAAACTAGAGATACGCACATGCTTGCTACTGAGTAAACTTTTACTGACTAAAACTAAGTGAGTGCTGAGTGCATGTGAATCAGGTACTAGGTACGCTATTACTTGACAGTCTGTAAAGGGTGTTGTTTTTTAGATGTGAAGAAACGTAAATTGAAAGATAAATGATTTCAATATCTATGAAGTTGAACTTCTTTGAAGTATAATTCTATACCTTACATGTTTTGATTGGATTCTAGGCAGTAACAGCCGTGGCTAGGAAGGGTGCCGATCGGCTTAATTTCGTTTTCACAGAACGAAAATGGCGAACCTTACTTGTGAAATAAGGCCGAATTCGGAGAGAAAAGCTATAATCTAAGTTCACATTAAAAAAAAATATAGTCATCAATTGTAACTGAATTATCGCCGAATGGCAATAATTCACATTCCAATGAGAATAACAGCCATAAAACGTTTTCGATCCTTCAAAGACGGCTTAATTTGAAGTAATTAATGGGTCGACTTTGACACATCCGATTTCGACACTTCGCTAAGGGTATGTCAACGACTGCCAGGCAGGCGCCTATAGCTAAATGAATTATGCCTCTAAGACTTCTTGTATCGATTTGTATCCGTAAGAACGAACGATTGCTGACATACGCTTAGCTACGAAATAGCGTGAGTGGTTAAACCCTGTGCAAAATAGGGTAAAAGTCATTCCGAGCGAAGCTAGGCACCCATTCCCCTACTTTAAATACCCAAGACTGTGTTACAGGATAAATATCCCCCTTTAGGGTTATAATCCCACAACTAAACAGTTATAAATCCAAAGTGAAATAAGATCGAATTGAAAAATTCGTAAAATTTTACGCACATTAGCAATCACGTCTCTGCACTCAATTGTCGGTAGTCTTGGGCCATCAACATTTTTGGCAATGATTCTATAAAACGGTGATACATAATAGAATGTAATAGTGCTTGGATCATGGTTTCAGTTCGAGTCTCTCGTAAATGTCTCAAAGTAAATGTAAGCACTATGTGACTGTGGCTGTTCTTATCTCTTACAACCTAAAACTGCCAAATCAACTGCTTCAGTAAACAAAGTCGAAAATTTGAAATTCTTGATTCGAAAAAACACTCTGTTCTAACAATTTCTCTTGGGTTGTTAAAGGAGTACTTCTCTTGAATAATCTGGCTTTTGAATTCAGACGTAAGTTTGTCCAAAATCCTCTCCCATTCTAATGTCTACACCAGATTGTTTAAAGATGTAGTGCACATCTATGTACTCAGTCGTATATCTTGTTGACTGAGAAACCAATTATTGGACGAGTGTCTACTCTACGCATCGACATTTCAAATGCCGAACCATTGTTGATTCGTTAAGCTAGAAATTATATCAGTTTAAAAACAATATGATATTAAGAATCCGTCTTCTTTCGTTACTTGTTCTTATAGACACCTGAACGAGACGGCAGGCTTATGTGTTGCCAAGTTTAGTACTCAATCCGACTGGAGATATCTCATACATGCCTCTCGTGATCATATCAATAAAAATATGCTTACTTAATATGCGAAGCAACTATAGTGGGAACATACTCTGAATTCAAAACGATCATACATACTTAGTAGGCGCCATTACTGAGGACTCGCACCATTAGGTCCCAATGATTTCTACAGGAGTTGCATTCATTAGAAAAAGGAGAAGACTATGGTAGACGTCACTTTCAACACCTTTCTCCTGTGTGCTCATATAACTATAACCCGACCAAGCTAAGCATCATTAGTGTCAGCCGATGAACTATTACGATGAGCATGTATTGTCAAAAGCACCACTTGTTCTGCGGAAAAATCAAATTTTCTCTAGTCACACTTTCTGTTCGATTGTTGACATGCAATTGGACACTTGTCTGCCGTATCAAATACGTACGACACTTGAAACACAGTAGCCTCTCCACTGATCCTGACTGCTGACCCCTGTCACCTCGTCTGGGTTACTTACTTCTCTTTTCCATGAGAAAATGTGTTATTCACGAAGGCAATTGCATTTAACGACACACATTTTCCTACACTCCCCTTTAAAAAGGGCCCTGATGAAAAAGTCATCAAATATTCTTTCTCGAATGTGACCCATTATCTTTAAGACAATGCCACAAAAGCCTTTGAACTGAAGAAGACATTTCCGGGTGTTGTTTAGTCCACTTCTATGTGTACCTCTTTACTCCTGTAATTAGTTTATATATGTGTAAGCAATTAGCTTCTGCTTTTTTGTTCGTCTAATTGGTCTGCGTTTTCTCGTAAGGACCTTGCAACTATTACAATTTTCTGAAGTGATGCAATTGTGCGTCAACGCCGCCGTCCGACAATCTCCACTCTGACAAAGTTTCTGTGTACACAAACTTCTGAATCGACTATGCGCCCGTACAATTAGTTGAAGCGGTTCCTTTGGACTTCCTGTGGTAAGTGCTTGAGTGTTGGATTTCTGGGTCAAGTGCAGGGACAAAGGGATTGCATTTTACGTTCGAATAAGAGGAGTGTTCGCAATCATCTCTTCATCAAAGGTTCTGTAACTTGGTTCATCGAAAAATGGTTGGATGGATGGTAACATTGGAAACTTGATTAATTTATAATTTGGCTAAGACCTTGTACACATACTACTATCTCAACAGAATCTATGCGCAGCTATTTACTTGTGATTCCTATTTGCGGACATCAGCGACGCACAACTATGTCCTGGGACGAGTGTTTTTTTTTTTACAAAACGGAAGCACAAGTATAATCCCATTTTGAGTCCATTTTCTACAGCAAACCACTCGTTTTATGCTTTCTATCAGGAGTAGGGAAAGTGGGTAAGGTTTGAGAAAATTCTTTAGACCAGAATACACTTTGACCATTGTCAGTGACTTAAAAGAGGCTGGGTTAGATTTGCTGACTGCAGATAGCAGTCGGACATAGACAAGTGCAGCCAAAATGTGATTCGTGCGGCTCGACTTACTATTATATCTGGTACAAGTTGGCATTTGTGACAAAGTGCTTTAGCTTGTTTACTAGTGAGGGGCCTTGTTACGAACTAATAATCTTACGACCGTTGTGGCAGTTGGAAGATCAACTATGAAATAACTCAAAAATCCCCTACGAAACACTGTCAACATTTTTTCGGTATCTACCCTCTAGTTTTTATTTATACACACACAATTAAATTAACTAGTACCAAAGAGTGCACCACATGCATTAAATAAAATTAGGCAAACAGTCGCTCTGTCTTCTCAAAGCAATCCGACCTGTACTCAGAATTTTGATTTGAGATATATATTTAGAGGGGCCTTCCAGTTTGTTTAAAACTGGATTGGAGCGGAATTCGTGAAAAAAGCACTTCTTCTTTTCTTCTTTCTGGCGCCATAGTTAGGAGTGGAACTGAGTCTCTCCGAACAAGCATTTTCAACTGACACGGTCTTTGGCAAACTGCCTCAGGGCGTGGTTGCATCTTTTTATCCAAAGGCTATCAATGAAAACAGGATCAAATACTGGACGCAAATTTTCTTTCTTCTGCATTAGATCTTCCTATTTTTTCTACTTCCGCGCCATAGAACAGAGTGGGTAAAATCAATGTTTCATATTACAATCAATTTGGTCCTTCGAGAAGGGGATCTATTACTGCTGAGCTGATGGTCATGGATTATCACGTAATTATAGTTGCCTATTTTGACACTCTATCCAAGATGTCAATGTTGCATTTTCTATCTTGCGAGATAGATATACTTGGTTCCTCTCCTTCCACGATAAACCGCTTCCAGTTCAGTGTGTGTTCGACCAATCAAAGTACGAAAAGCTATTGATGCAAATAAAACAATATTACATTACGTCATTCCATACTCAAAACACCAAGAATCTACCTTGGCTTCCAAATTAATAGTACGAACAACATCAGTACTGAGATTAAACCCAAAATATTTCAATTGAGCAGCGGAGCCCTCTCTCGAAAGACCACGGTCACATTATATATGACGTTGCGTTGAAGGTTTCTGGAGAAAAAGATTCAACCACGAACTGTACGGGCTGTACAGCGACATGAATCTAGTCAGGCGTCTACGGATTCAACGCCTAAGATGGCTCATGGACAACTAAGCCATGGCCATGGAGTGCGAAGTTGGAGGCAGCCGGCTAAGCTGGATCGTGCCAGCTGAAGAGGCTTGTTGTTGTCCCAGGTTCACCCCGGACTGTAGCGCCATAAAGAGAAAAAGAAGAACTAACAGAGGATTAAGGAAATAGTAAATGAAAAAAAAATTAAACCAATATAATTGAAAAACCAGCTTATATAAATAATGTATTTTTGAATTTGTAATTTTTATGAAGTTCAGCACTGATGTTCACTTTAGAAATATAAATTCTAATATTCAAACCATTTTTATCTGCTTTTTACTGCTCGTTAAAACATAGGCTTGCAGCCTTACTTATTTTAAAATAAGTCGGTACAAATGCTTATGAAGTAAATTAAATTGAAAATGAAACGAAAAAATTTTCAAAAATCACATCGGCACCATTCACACACATTTCACACACAAGTTTGTCTATCAAAGACAAGACTTACAAATTTAAAACAGCTTGATGATGATGAGAATTCTGCACATTTTAATTGCAGAGCACCAAGGACAGCAAGGTTATGTCAACAAAACGATTCCATTCGCAATGTTGCTGCATGAAATCAGAATTTATTAATTTCCATGAATCGAGTTCGTGCTCACAATAGGGTGGTCAAATACTTGGATCCACCAAGTTAATCGACTATCATAGGTTATCAGGCTTTTCATTCATTCCTTCTAAGCAGGTTGGACTGTAGCACGAATTTCAACAGTATCGAGGTAGCGAAGTAACGGTGTAATAGAAATAATAATCAATGTAAAAGCCGTTTCTAAAAAACTGCCTCAAAGTGTATTTTACTAGCTCCAATAAAATTCGTGTGGTGGAACCAAAGTCCTTCGGATATCATCAGATAGTTCCCATAATTTATTGGACACGTAATAGTTAATAATAAAACTGTTTACGACTTCCTAGAGTTTCGCCTTTAATCCAAGACACACAAAACGATAGAAAGACACCTCCCCAACGATCTGTTGCTGTGCACGTTTGCATTCCGATCGCCCATGGCGATACATTGAAATAGATTGTATCTAAAGCAGAATAGAAAGCGGGAAAAAATTAAAAAGAAATCCCCAGCAATATAAATTGACTAATCATGGGATTATTGAAGGAAAATATTTATCCGATTCGATGCGTTTAACGAGTCGATTGTAAATAAATTGGCACCACGCCAAGAACACCAAGCGATTACTCGCATCGCATGTGATGCTATACGCTTTTAATGCGGTGTTTCAGATTTATGACTTCTTAAATTGTACGAAATCTCCCGGGATAATAAACAAAAGTTCTTTTTGATTCCCGGTCGGCATTGTCTGGACGGGTCATGGGATGTGTTTATTTGCGGAGACTCATTGATTAATCGTGCAAATTTATTTTTGCATTCAATTTACGATCGTATCGTATGAACTTAAAATGATTACTCGCAAAGTGCCCCATCGTGAAGCGGCTTTGGAGATGATGTGGCTTTGAAAAATGCGAACATTTGAAGGTCCACAAATTACTTGTGAGTTATCTAAGAGAGGCGCCACGATGACGCGACGTTAGGATTACAGCTCGTTTTATTCGAATTGAATGAATGACAAAGGACGTCAGCAAAAGGCCGACTGCTGCTCGTGTACTTGCATTAGTGCCTGTAAAGTGTGTGAAGCGTGGTGAACCTCCACAGCATGCAAGACTTCTTCACAATGAAAGCATCAGTCTTTCGTGTTCTTCAAGAGCAAGCTCCGAGCAAAGGGAACTCCCTCAGTTATTGCTCCATGAAAGGAAGGCAAGCGCCAAGGTAAGCTTCAGCTCCAGCAGAGCATGTGACTCGAACGACTGCTTCGCTACAGCGTCTTGACAATTAAAGTATACACAATTCTTTTGTTTCTCGGTTTGATTTCGAATGCAGAAGCAATTGTAATAACATTTTAATTACCATATTTATAAACCGCCCCACAAAATCTGAATACAAATAAATTCGCCCAAGCGATTCGTGTTTCACCCATCTCGGGGTTGCTGCATGGATTAAATCAACGAAACGACTCCCTCCGAGCCCACAACGAATTATGAAAAAGAATAATCCTTTGTATTGGAAATTCGTGGGGGAATAAAATGATTGGATGCGGTTTTTGCTTAGGTTACCGAGAGGCGGCAATCACTCTATATTTTTTTTCCATCAGCAGAATGCGAACTTAAAAAGTTTGTGCTGGTTTGTGGTGGATTGCCGATGCAAGTTTAAGGGACGTTTCTGAATCGGAATTCAATTTCACGGGGATCGATTGGTATTTTAATTCTAGTTGGTTACCACAACAGCATTTTCCACTTCATAGCGGATGTAGCAAATACCATGCTGTACTGTAACGTGATACAGAGGTTTTCAATTGAAAATATTCAACATTTTGTTGATGTATGAATAGCAGGGAAGTGGGGTGGGCGTATACGTACTTAAAATTGTTGACTTCTCTTGACCCAAGAGATGTAGGTACGAAAAGGCATGCTGCCATGAGTCTTACACAAAAATTTAAATTTCAACGGTTTTTCAAGAGCGCTTTCCTTTTAAATGAAGACATCGAACTTCGTCTTTTGGTCTTCACTCAATTGGCTGGAGCTTGAAAACCAAACCCAATCCAGGGTTACATTCCTTACCTGGTCGTACAGGTATACCATCTTCTCCACTGGATTTCCTTGCGAATTGAGGACGAGACGGACCATGTCTACACTACCTGTCCTTAGCAACGTACCCTCTCATGGTGGCAGAGTTTGGCCTCGAGAAAGTGGTTACGTCTAACAAAAAATGTTTATGCTTTTAATTCTCTTTGCAAGACAATCTGACCGTTTGTCTTCAAAGCCTTCATTGGGATTCAATTACGGAGTGGACCAGGTCAAGTAGAAGTCGATGCTGTTTCATGTAGCCTGATTGATTGAACTGCTGCGAAGATATCCGCTTGAAAGGTGTTAAGTGCGCAATTCATTACATTGGCCTTTTGGAATTTATCGTGTGTGCATCAATCGATTCTGAGAGTGTGAAGTGCATCCGGAAACATTGAGATTCTTACCGAAAAATTGAAGGTTTTTCTTATGAATTTTAAAGATCATCTTCCAACTGCCACAGCGGCACAACAAAACCCACCTTCGACCTCTGACGTAGCAAGGCCCACAAGCCATTGCACATAAGACTCGTTAATTTTTCTATTTTTTTGGATTTGCCTTAAAAGCCCTGTCCTCCATTTAGTGCTGAGTGGTGACAGCTTTTACTTAATCGAGGATACGTATAAACCTCATTGAAGCCCACAAACCATCAGCAAGATCTGGCATGCTCGATAAACACCCTCTTCTTTGTATGGTGCTACAATCCAGGAGGAACAAGATCTCAACCAAGAAGCCTATCCAGCCAGGAAAATTTGTGGCTATGGACCTCCAGTAGTGATGATTCTCCACTTGGGTGGCCCAATCCGTGGGCGTTTTCCGTTGCGTTGTCACAATTGTGCAAAATCGAAGATGTCTAAATCCACAAATTGACGTTGCGTACTGCAGCAACAGCACCCGGGTGTGATGCAACTCCACACAGAATGTGCGTTTTCGTCTCAGCGTTGCACATGACTGCCATTATTAAACGTAGCAATCCAAGACGTGTTGGTAAAGTCTTTAATTCTTACCAAATCTATGGCAGCACTAGAAGGTCCATCCAGTTCCCAATTCTAGGTGATTCCGATTAAATTTTGTCACAGAATGAAGCTTCTGTCAAGGTCTGAGGCCAACACAAGCGGCACGGCTTTTTGAAGTTCTGAACAACATAACCCTGTGTTTTTGTCACGGTTGCTACGAGCAGTCTGCCACCGATAAAGACGGGCGATACAAAGTACGTCTATAATTTGCTCGAGAAAGGTGCCAATTGGACCATTTTTAAATGAAGTCGTGCTTGCTTTGACATCAGCTGGGTGGTGTCTAAATCGTTTTGTAAGTGAAGTGGCAATTTCACAACACATCCACCTCTTGTCAGGAGAAGTAAACTTCTATTTGAGACCTTCAACACATCAGGTTTTCATTAGAAACATGAGCGCAATGACAAATTGCCTTTTCAAGTTAAATGGGTCACCCTCAAATATTAGTCTTACTCATTCGCCATCATTTTTGATTCACATAGTCAATCCGGAACATGATAAATTCCCTCTAGTGATGCATTTATTAAGCAAAAGCCACCCACAAAACAAAGCATATTTTTTGTCATGTCATGGAAAGCAACAGATGTTCATAATTTGCCGGGAATTTATGCAATAATCCAATATTGGAAACATCACAACCACGCCCGGTTTACCAGCGGTTTCTGGTTTGACTTAATTGTCAAGGGAATTCCACATCCTAATTGTATCCAACATAATACACTCCAAGTACACGGACATAGCATGTTCGACATTGTTTGTATTCCGGGGCACCATAACAATACCAATCAATACCATAAATGCTTTAGTGGCCCGCAGAGATACATTGTGTGCGGTGTCCTCTGTCAAAAGGACCTCCCGCAGTACAAGCCGCGGTTGGTGGGACTGCTTTAATTTAATTTATTGAATTCCCAGCATTATTTTGCATTTCCTATCAAAGCAGTTTTCGGCACAAAGTTAATTCTAACTGCAAGCGCACTTCTTAAAGCATTGATTTTGGTGTGTGTGAGTGAGCTCCTGTCATCGATGTTGTGTATGGATCCCAAAACACGACGTTGAGTGTTTTGCAAATATTTTCGACCCTAATGGAGGACAAAAGGGTTCTGCAGTGGTGCTTCCTCGCACATGAAATGAGGAAATGAATGAACCACTATTTCCTCGGCAGTCGGTTGAATGAGCATGTAAACATTTCTGCAAATAGGGGAACGGGACAGACCCTTAATTCACGAAAGATTACCATTATTCTCTGGCGAAGTTATTAATACTGTAATGCCAGTCTTCCGCATGTCCCCGGCAAGTCGAGAGCACAATAGAGGGACTGTCCTTTGAGTGCTGAAAGGGTCTTGTGACTGGGCTTATGAAAGAGGACTGCGGATCCAAAAGGGCAGGAAAAAGAAAAGTAAACAAATCTGGGCGTTGCTTGGCCGTGATACAGCCCCCAATCGAAGGTTGTTTTTCCTCCAGCACAAGCAAACGCATTCGGAATCTCTGAAACGTGGTCAAGGACAATAGTTGCCGGATGATGTATTTATGGCCTTTTCGCATGTACTTGAGTGGCGTGTTGTTCCTTTGATGCGGTGCATTTGATGTGTCTGCGGAGCCCACTAGTGGATCGATAAATCATCATTCTGATCGGCTTTATGGCTGCAATTTGAATATTCTTAAGGATATAACAGTTTTCAAAGGAACTTATTTTCTTTTGCGATATTTACGATGTAATAAAATGCCAAGTGCACATCAGAGTCGAGAAGAGCGAACAGGTCACGGTTGGTATTATAATTTTATTTTTATTGATGCGACTGGGGAAGTGTACTCAATCGTGGGCTGTGTGGGTGCTTGAGCCTGGAAGTTTGGTGTCAAGTTGGTGGTTTTCGATTCAGCTCTTACCTATGCTCATGAGATTTGGGTAAGGGCAGAAAGATTGAGATCACGAATAGAAGCTGCTGCCATGACATTTCTTCGTGCTGTTATCGGAGTTGTGGATACAAAAAAGACGGAAGAGGGCGAGGAATTTAACGCTGACCAGTTTATTTTTCGAATGGTCACGTGTGATGCCACGATGTAACCAGCATCATGACGTCTGAGGTGTCCCCTAAATGCCAATTCATCAGGTAAGCAACTGCTTGGCAAAACCAGGACCAGGACCAAGTTCTAGAATTCTTCTGATTGCACTTCTGGATAGCTCCTGGTGCGGTAGAGTACAATGCTTAGTGGATGCTGCGAGCGACAGAAGATGAGATGAGATCTCATGTCAATTCGAGTGCACGAAAGAGAAAGAGTTGTTCAAGTGGGTAAGCAGTGTAGTATGTATTGATTCGGTGCGACAATCAACAGAGAGAACAAAGAATCTTTCCCTCCTGTAGGAGAACACACCCAAATTTTGATGAATATCCAACAACTTGACCATGAAACTAGCTTAGCAGGCGAATGCCAAGGCTGCCATCAGTCTGTAATGTCTCTCAAAAGGTTGAAATAGTGCATCCGCTGAGTATTTTCGTATTTATGTGCAATGTGGTTGACGTGAATACATCTAATAGTGGATCAAAGGATTGGATTCCAAATGCAACAAACGAGGTTTTCACAGAACCTGGATACGAGAAAACGTGTTGAAAATATTGCGATGTGTAGATCAAGAGTGATTATTATATCCTTTGTATATCAACTGCGAGACAGACTGTGACAGATTGTGTACAAACGCCATCTGCTTTCAGGGGCTACTTAGAAAAGTTCAAAGCGGCTGTCAGTCTTATATAACAGTGTTATTAAAAGGACCTCGTGCTAAAGCAGATATAATGAAGGGTGCGCTGACAATAAAAGTTTTGCTTCGAAATTATGTCAGTTCGTGTGAAGTGTTATGAAACAGGATATCATTCATTTGGCGCCTCAAATTCGCTGGCTGTGCTTCAAGTGACGGGTGTAATTTTTGACTCCATCCAACATGTGTGGCGCTATTCTGTCAAAGTGGTCGGCTTGTTGACGGCGTTAGTTGAGTGACTGCCTTTGGTCAAAAGGGTCCCCTGTTGGAATCCCAGCAAAAGTGAATATGCTTCCATCTGGTTTGTAATGGAAATCTGCTCCAGTCACAATTTGCTGTTGATAATAAATCAATGGCACTGTGTATCATAATGGACCAACAATGGCCTAAGTGTGCTGGCAATTTCGTTGGCAGCCTAGCATATTCCCAAAGCCACAGAAAAACTAACGTTTGCTTGGAATGACCCCGTCAGCAAATTTCTTTGCAGAAGTAACAGCGTAGCGTCGCTTGACGCTTAGCATGTGGCATCTACAGCTCGGATATATTTATGCAGTCGGGCTCCAGCCACTAAAAGTTGTTTATAATCGCTCAAGAGCTGAGGACAATGATTCCAACGTTGTCTCTTACCTCATTTCTTAAGAAATAATGTTAGATGTTGCCATAATGTTAGTCAAATTCGATACCACTTCGATAACTTAAACGAAAATGAATGACATCAGCGCCACAATGAAACTTACATGTAACTCAAACTTTGAACTTCTATAACTCGAATGTCTTGATAACTCGAATTATGTTCGTGGCAAGTGATGGTTTGAGTTATCGATGTGGATTCTTGGTCGATTAAAATATGTGCTTTTGCTTGTTGACATACTCACATGAAATATTCTTCAGTACAATTGTATGTGGGAGTAGGCGGAAATCCGCCAAGATCACTTCAGCTGATAGGCAGCGAATCGACGTTTCTCGGCCTTCTTCTGTAATATCTCCCTGGTTGGTACTGAGCGAAAAAAATGTACCCAAACCTTTTAACTAACTGACTTTTAACTTGCATTAAAAATATGATACGGGCGCTGATGCATAAAGAGACGTTCGCCATTTTATTCATAAAGCCTTAAAACAGACCGAATTTAATGAGTATGACTGAATTTACTCCGCACCTTAAATTTGTTCCTCTTCAAGATATACCACGCACATCCGTCATAAGGGTGAATGTGTGCACATCGCCACCTTTATTTATCCAAGCAAAATTACACTTATCCGTATTTCTCTCATATATCCTTCTTGTAATCTTACATGTGCATCTCACCTTACATTCCTTTCCACCCACTTGAGTGTGTACTTAACGGCCATGCAGGATGCATGCTATTCTGCGTTGTGGCACAAGAAAGGAAAAAAAAGGAGGAATCTGCTTAACGGAAGCCGTAGGTTTTCACATTTTGCGGTAAATAACGTTTAAGTGGCGTCGTAAAGTGTTATATTCACCTTTTGAGTGCAAACGCGTCGGGGACGAGTGAACGTGAAGGAATGTCTGCACATTTCACTTTAATGGGGACAGAAATTACGGCTTGTCGCTAATATAATGCGCAACTTATATGGCGATGAACTTTGTTATTTTGACATACAGTTTTTTTTTTATTTTATAACATGCAAGCAGTATGGTCCGATCAGTTCAAAATCAACGTCGAGACTGTGGCATGTTGCCGTCGCAATAATTTAATGATGATGTTGATAAGATGTTGAAAAGATGACGGTCGGTAGATGAGTCCCTAATTTCTGAACTCACCGCGGAGTAACTTGAAATGCATATCTTCTGCCCGTCAACTGCCATCTGTTATCGGATTAATGTCTAGGAAAATTGAGCAACGTGAACGTCGCTCGCTCTCCCTACCAAATAGCACAAATAATATCGGTACCGAGATCAAGCGTAGGATAACTCAATTTGGCAATTGTGTAGTAGAGCCTTCTCTCAAAGGACAAAGTTAACATTACATAAGATATTGATCACCCTGTCCTGCTATATGGCGCGGAAGCCTGGACTATCTCAAGAACGGATGTAGAAGGGTCTGAGCCTGAGTTATTCCTGCTTCCATGGGTGACGGTTCTGGGCACGCTGCTTCCAGTCATCAAGGCCAAGCTGTCTTACATCCGCGATGACTTGGTGTTTGTACTGGAGGTTCGGTCTTCCTCTCCTTCTCGAACCAGGAGGCTCGGATTCGAAGACCCTCTTTGATGGACCGTTGTTGGCCATTCGCTCGATGTGCCCAAGCCAGTGTGTGCCTTCCGGACAACATCCACATCCTTGTACAGCACGTAGAGTTCGCCTTCCTCTCTGACGGGATCATGTATCCGACGTAGAATTTTTCTTTCGAAGGCACCAAGAATCAGCTCTGCAGTCTTACTTAATGTCCAGCATAAATCAGGACTGGCAGAATAAGAGTTTTGTATAGCATGACTTTGGTCATTTGAGTCAGAAGTTTCGAGTCCAGTTCTTTTGACAAGCCGAAGTAGCTTCGGTTGCCAAGAGCGATTCTACGTTGGATCTCCACAACCATACAACAACGATACAAACTCCTTTACTACCTCGAAATTGTAGCTGTTGATTATAATATTTTGGTCTAGGTGGTGTCCAGCGGATCGTTCTTTGCTCGACAGCATATATTTTGTTTTGTCCTCGTTGACCTTAAGACCAGCACGTTTCGCCTGTTCCTCAATTGCCGTGAAAGCTTCCACTATGGCACATTGGGACCGCGCGATAATGTCGATGTCATCAGCGTATCCCAACAACTGGACTGACTTGTAGAAGATAGTGCCTTCCGTGTTGAGTTTTGCCCGCCGCACTATCTTCTCCAGTACTAAATTAAAGAAATCACACGACAGCGCATCTGCTTGCCGAAGTCCGGTGCAGGTTTCGAACGGTTCAGAGGTTTTTGAACGGAACTGCACTGTGCATCGCGCATGTGTTAGCGTGGTGCGACACCAACGGATCAATTTTCCCGGGATCCCGAATTCGGCCATCGCTTCGAATAACTCCTTTCGATGAATGCTGTCGTATGCTATAGTCGATTTGGTACGTGCCGATAAGTGCGGTGCAAAACGGTTTTAGACGTTCACACAATACGCTGGATAGAATTTTGTAGGCAAATTTTGTAAGCCTGTTAATAATGTACATGGTGTTATGCAGCAGCTTACAGCGACTGCTGTTAACGGCTGCAGTAGGAAGGCGTCATTTACAGACGCTTTTGTTTTATGTTGTTAAGTTGATTCGGCACCTTCATGCGAAAAACTCAACATATGTGGGCGTTGACACAAGGGTAAGGCATGGTTCTCATAGGCTGCACTTAATTGGCTGTACAAATTGTCCTCTTCGTCCGAAGGCGAAGTCTTCTAACGCAGTATAACGCTATATGATGGTTTTACTCCTTACTCTACTCGGAAACCTATCCGTCAATATCATGTCGCTGTGTGGCTTCCAGGACATAGACTACTTCGTGCAGCTGGAGAATTCGCCAGCTTTCAAATACTTTATCTCACTCAGCCCTAAAGTGTAGAGGACTTAAATGACGTCAAACCTTCAGGTCAGAAAAGAAAATCGTCCCCTCAGAAATAATCGACAAAATCCTTGGAACGATAAAAGGCGGTCTGAGAAATAAAGCGCCTAGGGCGACTGAGACATCTGCGACATCTGACCGGGTACAGCACACTTTTAGTCTATAAGCAATAAGTTACCGCCTGTCACTGGCTTTAATTCCAGCGCCAGGGTGCGAAGAATTGACTGCCGATAAACATTCACGTGCAAATAAAAAATTCAAAGCGACTACTGATAGTTTTATTGAAACACATTTTACTTGGCTGTCTCTAGCGACGATAAAAAGACGGGTAATTAATTATCCCACGACTTCCATATTCTAAATATTAGTATTCATTATTTTACGGCCACCGTAGGAAGTAGAACGCGTTATTTAACACCATTCCATGTCTGCAGAGCAGTTCAAAAGTACAGAATTGTTTCAAGTTTTATTGTAAATTACCCGTGCAATAACAGAAATATTTATTCGAAATAAATGTAAACACAATGAGGCGACTTAACCAACTCGACGATTGTTAATCGAAGAAAGGAAATGAATGCTGCACGCCCGGGGATTTATTAATAACATTGTTGAATAGTTTTTTGTGCAAATACATTCGCTTGAATAATTATTCCATTCTAGACACAAGCAATAACCCAGTGGAATACAAACGAGCATTAATAAACCCCTGCTGGGGGTAAAATCAATCTGTAAACAAACAAACAGGATAAAATATTGCCCTCGAAGCAAATTAGTTTATAATGGCCAATGGTTATTGTTTCATTGTGGTTCACGTCAATTGCAGCGGAATAAAACACAAATGAGCACGATTGAATACAATGTTGCGTAGAAATTGAAACTGTCACGCAGCTATAAAGCGCTTACGAATTAAATATTCGTCTTTTTATGATTTGTTTGTCTAAAACTGGCGCTCACTTAGAGTATAAAATGTGATCTCTGTGTCAGATATGCTGGGTTGTAGGAAGGGGCAAACTCTACGAGCTATATCAAGTGGATGAGCTCAAAGAGGCTAAATTCTGTGTACTACGCTCACTCTGGTACATCCATCGCATGGAAACTAGCTGGGATCGTATTTGAATACGAGCATCTTGCTTCGAGAAGAAGAAAATGGAGTCAGCCTGCTCTCGATGAGTGTACGCACTGTGGCCGTCAACGATGTAAGGCTACAATAGCTCGGATCCTCCATTAGTCGGTGGCCAGATGTATAAATAAGTGTATACAGGAGTCGTTCTCCATTCGAACTTGTATGAGCCTCGTTGGCCAGATACATAAGTAAGTGGATACAGGAGTCGTCTTCCACTGGAACTCATATGAGATTGTTTCCACAAGAGTTCTAACAGGACGGAGATGGTCTGCTTGTCGCTAGAGTAAATATGTGCATTTACGCCCTTGTGTTTTTAAGATTTCTGTATTAATGAGGGTGTCAAAATGTTGCTGTAAGTACTGTCATTTGTCTGCATCAACAAATGGGGGTTATACAGTCCTTATAAGTATGGCTTCAGTGCAGGGAAGTCCGCAGTAGACCAGGTGATCTTTACACTGATTTTGGAAAACAAATAAGGAGATATCGACTCTGGCCATATATGCCATGAAAATCAACATTTCTGTATAGCTTATCATATTGTGCAGAATTCCTCTCTGTTGGCAACACGCTCAACGAGACCGAAAGTTCAACAAAATGTAGGCTAGACTTCTTCAAAATCGTTGTTGAGAAAAGTGTGCGAAGCCCACAGCTCAGAATGGGTAGATATAACTCTTAACACGACAAGGATTCTGTGGTTCAGCTTGGTGTAGCGATTAACAGTAGAAACAGTATCATTTCCACAATAAAACACCGGGAGGCGCTACAGTCAGTATAGGGCCAGGGCCTAATTTCTCAACAACCACTTGTGTTGTGTGCTATTCTTTTCTCACGAGTGGAAGGGACCTACAGCTTTATGCCGACTCCGAACGGCCAAGATGGAGAAGTTTTTTCTAGACAGAAGTACTCTTAGAGCATGTTCAGTGACTTGAAATAGGTGCGACCGTGAAAATTATTATTATTTTTTAGAATAGACAAGTGCGTTGGTGTGACGAAGGGCTAAGTTGGCATTAAAAATCTCACTCCTGCAAAACGTTACAGTCTGATTCAAATGGGAGAGAAAAAGTCGTGGGTTCTAAAACATTGTGATAAACATGACTTTATGAAGATGATGAACTAGGAGTGTTATCCCTTCTTCTGTCTCACCGAGCAGCAACTTAACCTCCATGTCTCCCGATACAGTTTCCCAACTATGAAGCCTGTACACAATAAAAGCAACAAGTCGTTATAAGACACCACGTGCAGATATGGACAAGACCGGCACTCAATAGTTTCATCGAGTGTCATTAGCGAGGTTCACATTGTAATACAGCGTCATTCTACCTGTCGTACTAAAACTTCATGTTGTACTACCACGTTGAAGGAATTCTCTTATGAAGGTAGTTTCGTGGCATCAACATCGAAGCGCGTATGCGTTTTTAAGAGATGGTGATGTCCTAAGGAAACAAATTACGCTGAACACTATCGAGAAAATCTACAATTTTTATTCATGCTCTGATGCTCACTGCGGTCGTATCACCAGTGTTCACAGTCCTACGACCGAGGGAAAAAGTTGAACATACATACGACCGTCGTACGACGCGTTCACATTTATGATCGAGTACAAATTAATCGTTACAATCCGGTCGTTCGACATGTCGCACTTACCGGTATTATAATGCGATCGTACCTATTGCCTGATAATTCAGAATCGGTAAGTGTTCCCTAAGTATGCATGTTCTGTGCAATTATTTCTGAACAAGCTGGACTGCTCTGCCATTCATACCCGTAGAACCTCACATTTAGTGAAATCTTCCTCAAAAATTGGGATAAATGGCATCAAGGTACCGACTTAAACTCTTCGTAGAAAGGACCCGGCGTCACTATAGTTTCATAAATTACACGCACAACAGGAATGTTTTCTGTAGAAGCAAGACCCAACTGCACCTCGGACAATCCCGCCACCGGCACCACCCGTGAAGCAAAGTCTTTGCTTTCTACTCCCTGTAGTGGCCTTGCTGATTTTCTTTTTTATTTATTCTTAAAGTCAACTTTTGCTGTCATATGAGAAGGAGGAGCCTCTTTAAGATGTCATGAATCTTCATTTCAAATCATTTCCCTTGACTATCTCAACAGCAGGACATCCAACTTCCTGTGACATTCCCATTTTACTTCTTTTGTTTTATTTTTGCCTTTGATTCGGACAACGCCTGGATACCTTCTGTCAATTCCACTGGTACTCAGTTGTCAAATAAAAGAGCTCAATGTTCGGTGAACTTAATTCGAATCTTATCCCAGATGAGTTGTTCGATGATGTGACGATGAAGCAGAACAATCACTGGGACACAATTTGATTTGACACAAACGTAATACGATTCTCAAATATCGAGGGCACGCAGTAAGCAGCAACTTCTTGTGGGTGTACAAATTATGGACATTTTTGGATCAGGTGAACACTGACATATGTACATGCTCCAACTGTACTTTCGACATAATACAGTGCTTCTCTCCGGAAATGAATCCAAATAATTCAATGAATGTAATTGAGAAGTGCGTTTGAAGTGGGCACTATTTGCTGTTTATTCAGCACACACTCTCCAGTGATCCATGGGAGAGTAGCACTTGAAATTCCAGAGAGGAAGAAGGGATGAAGTCTCTTCAAATGTGAAAACATGTATCAAGGAACGTAATAGCCTAATCATTCGTTTTTGAGAAGTTCAAAATGTGCCTCCTTAACAAAATGATGTGACAGAAAACACTGTGACGAAATAAGAAGATAATCCCTGTTGTCACCTTGAGATCAAGGTCTAAGACCGATCAGAGTAGTCTCCTTACATCGGCCTTTACATGCCACTCAACAAGGCTCTAACTTCGCAACTCAAGCGAGCCTAAATCCATTTAATTATGTGAGCAACGGATGAACCTGTCTTAAAACCTTTACGTGTTTGTATTTTTGATAACAGAATTTCGCATACCTCCCGGAGGCAGGCCTTAATCCATTGCTCTTATCCATACCCGAACCCGTCTGAGGTGAGTGTTCCCCGTTTCACGTTTGGCCTTTTTGGGATTTCCCTACATTCATCTGACTTAGTTCGTTCAATCGCTTCCGGTTTTCACTTGTGTGTAGGATTGCATTTGAATATTTCATCACTTTCCGGATTTGCTATCTGCCAAGAGGAGTTTTTCCAGCTTTGCTGTGATTCGGGGTTGCTTCACCAAACCACTTAAAATCAATGCATATTTGATTTTAGTCTGAGTTGCACACACTACACAGCACCTCGAGTGAAGGGTTTTTGTTAGTTGAACAAGTAGCGTTCATATGTCCAGTTTTTGTTAACGATGGACAAATGAACTCTACGAACGAATGGGGAGTAATTTCGTTTCAACCTCCGATGAGGAAGATAATATCTGGATTAAACATACGCAAAGAGTCCCAGTAGCCAAATCAAGGATAATTTCGAAACCCAATCACCAAATCGACCAAATAAAGTCGAATTCAATTTGGAAATTGGGAAATCTTGCGACAGGATTGTTTTATGCAATCGCGTTCTCTGTGCGAACATTTTCTGGAATTTCGATCAACCCGTGCGATGCCATCGGAAATGGTACGTATACGTTAGAGTGAACGTAAGCAGACACGCGCTGCAACAGCAATAATCCAGAAAAAGGGTATGCACCTCACAGTGGATATGCACTGCATCTGCAAGAACCGGGATTCACGAAGTCATTAAACTTAAAAATTTCTGTAAATAAAGGAACGGACGGGTCGAAATGTTTGCGCCATGTATTGGTATCACAATGTACCGAAGTGCGGTCTGTGATAGACTTTGATATCAACCGCAAACCTAACTTAACCGCAGCATGTGCATCCTCGAACGCCAGGAACATGTGTATAGTGAAATTTTGATGTGGTTCTGGTTAGCCGCAGCCATTCGCCGATAGATTTCGGAAGAGATGCTCTGGCCGTCCAACTATATTGACTTTGATGATGTTTATCTTTAAGAATTCAGGAAGACAGTCCTACTGCATTTAGTTTGCAGAGATGAGAGTTTTATCATCATCATCACTTGCTCAACAGAACCTCTACTCAGATGAAAATCTCAGAGTACTCCTGCATGTTTTTAACTTGTGCGGATGCCGCGGTCTGCGGGTTACTTATACAATTTCTTCAAAGCACACGTTGATTTACATATGTAAATCCAAAAATTATATTAAGAGTTCTTGTGTCTCTGCGTGCTCTGCTTTGTCCGAGTTGGAGTCAAACCTCATCAAAGTGGTCTACATAGTCATTCACAATATAAGCAATCAATTTAACACTTTTTCTTCATTGATTGGAGCTACAGTCCGGGTGGATCTGCTCCAGCCAACACGATCATTCGCCAGCTACATCCATATGCGCACACTCAGTTGGTTGAGGCTCTTTCGAGGACGTCTTCAGTTGCGTTGTCCTAATGGCTCGGTATCGAAGACTCTTTGGATTAGAGCGGTGGTGTCCATCCGCTCTACATGACCTAGTCATCTTAAGAGTTGGATACGAACCAGGTGCATGCTGCTGTTGGTACTATCTTCCCCCAGGTCTTCTACTCCTTTCAACAGCTGCCACGTCTCTACGCCAAAGAGCAGGACAGGGATAATCAGAGTGTGTATAGAATCAGCTGGTGTTTCGAAAGATGGCTCTGTTACTCAATTGCTTCTTTAGCCCAAAAAAGCAGCGATTTTCAAGAGTTATTCTGCGCTTGATCTCCGTACTAGTGTCATTATCCATGTTTACTCCAGAGTAGAGGTAGACGAAGTTGTTGACTTCCTCAAGGTTTCTGATGCCCATTATGACGCTCTGTCTGAGACGTCGATGTTGTGCGTCCTTCCTGCTTTGCCTAAGGGTCTCGGTGAGATCGTTACCGACATTGATGGAGTAGCGAGAGTTCTTCATCGTCATTCTGCACAACCTGACGAGTTTGGCTCGTCTCTATGCACCCTGTCTTATGCGGCCTTGAAATCGACGAAGAGATGGTGAGGGTCGATTTGCACTTCTTTGGTCTTTTCCAGGATCTGCCAAGTGTGAAAATCTTGTTTATAGTGGACTTTGCTGGCCTGAAGTCACACTGATACGGACCTATCAGATTATTGATGAACGGCTTCAGGCGGGTACACAAAACGGCAGAGAACATCTTATATATATGTTAATGTGACTGATCTCTCGACAATTGGTGCAGTCAAAGGGGTCTTGTGGACCAGGCAAACGAGAGAGAGAGATTAAGATGAGATTCCACTCATGGGGCATGCTTTTCTCAGACCACATCTTAAAGATGAGCTGGTGCATGTGACCCACCAGATCATCTCCAGATGTTTTTCTGTTGTCAGTAGAGCTCACTAACAACCCTCGTTGTCCGATGCAGCATCGCCTTGTAGGCCTCCTGCTCTGGGGTATGTTCCTCCCTGCACTCGTCGTCAAACCATGGGTTCCTTCTGGGTGCTGTCGTAAAACCCAGCACATGAGTGGCAGCTTCTTTGACGACTTTGACGATCTTTCGATGGTTTATGCAGGCGGCGTTGAACTTTCAGAGAGTTTCTGGGAGACTCAGTCGGCAAAGATCCTAGCAGTCCGTTACGATTGTATCTAAAACAAGTATTTGGTCTCAGTCAACATTGGCTCCTCGGAACGTTTGGGAATCAAGAATACGGAAGGAGTGTCTGACATCGATCGCAACGTGATCGATCTGATTGACGGTTGATTGATTAGATGACCGGCAGGTCCGCTTATGGATGTTGAGGTGTGGAAATTCACGATTCGGATATACTCATATATAAATTTGAGGTAATTAATATTCTGAGGACACTTGGGTACTCAGACTGAATACAAAATGTGGTTGCCAGTAAGATGGAAGGGGGCGCAGGCTTGAGAGTTAGGGCTGATGAAAATTTGTCTTGCCCGTTGTCTGTACGATAAGGCCATCGCCATTAAGTTGGTGATTGTCAACTTCTTTTGGTCAGGCTTGGACGATATGACAACAAAACGTGCCATACAGCTCACACCACATCGGGAACTCTGCAAACTGATGAGGTCAGGTGATGACAGTCAGATGACACTTCAGTCTTCAGATCTGAAGCCTAAATCGGAAATAAGTATGCTTGAAGCTGAAGCAGCCTTTCCCCCATTCTTCTAGTTTTAAGTGCCAGTAGATGGTACGAGGGACGTGTTGAGACCAGCAGAGGTACACTGGAAAGAGATAGCCATTACGGCGCTCGGAGTTGGCGTACAAATTTCAGTCCTCGTCCTCGTGATTGCCATTGAAGAATGTGTTGCGCCGAATGATAGAGCCTCCCAATGAAGAACACGATGAGGCATGAACAAAATGACCTTTTCCAATCAGGACCTGTCCCAATTTTTTTTTTCCGTAAACCTAACAAATCCACATACACGTAGAACGCAAAACTAACTCTAACATCTTATCCCCGCCCCCCCAACAGTCGTGTTAACGAGCTTAACAATTGCAGCGGTTTCATTGATTTCACCGAGGCACCATTCCGCGGTCGTGACAATCACACTCACCCAAACTACCCCAGACATTAGAATACATCCTTCTGACTGGCGGAGTGTACCCGTCATTTAAACACTCATTGAAACGTCTACTTCTCAATTGCCGCTGAAACTGAGCACACTCCACAAGTCCAGACCACATTTAATGAGCAACGTCTATGCGGAACACAATTCCGGCTCGTCAATCGTCTCGAAACAAATGCATCCAACACGAATCCCCAATTTCGACTCACAGCAATGGTGTCTATTTATAGCGCACAAATTATTTCGCCGATAGTATCCTCATAATTTATTCATTCGCAAGACAAACGTACCACTTCGCCGTTGCCTTGTAGCCGCGAATCTATGAATGGGTGGCTGTCTTTGAAGCAGATCTCACTGTCAAGACGGGGGCAGTCCTTGAATTGTTAATCAACCCACCGATTCCGGCATGATTGATTCTCTTCCACCTGTCAACCCATGTCTCGGAAGTTGCCGTTTTTTCCCCCTTTTGCTCTGATTGAATAATACATGCGTTTTGCATGGCAAATTACTCACACTAATGTCAATCGTAACTCATTGTTTTTTCCTTGTATTCTCTGTCATTTCAGTATCTGATTTCAATGAAACCCTTTCCCATTTATACGAAGAGCATGCAACCGCACTTCAGACGTTGGTATCCAATTACAGGAAAAAGAATGGAGAGCTTCGAAAGGAAAGGTGAGCATGGAGTGGTGGTTGAGTCACCCCCGCACGCAGCCAAGTCAACTGAAAAAAAAAAAAAAACGAAATGGAAAAAATCAATATAACGAGACAGCATTTTTTTTTTGGTTTTTTTGAAAATGTTTTATTTATTTATGGTTTTTCTTCGTTTTCTTTTCCTCGCCCCACACCACCACCTCACAGACCGGCATGCCACTCAAGCATATTCCAAGCATGGGAACAATTCCTTCAGGAGGTCGAAAGTGATGTTCAGGCATCGAACGATGTGGCCAGTGTGCTCTCCAGGCAGGTAAGTCAACAAATATACATTTCCTTAGCAGGCAGTAGTACGATATTTTGAGTAATCCATTCATCTACGATTCACCCCCCAGGGGAGGCCGGGAACAGGTCCTCTCTGACAAAGAAACAACGAAACCTGAAAGTTAAGTGCTCGTTTTCAGTTTCCCCCCACGCTGAAGATCTCTAATGCCCGTCTGTCAGGAGCGAAAAGTAGGGAGTGACAAATGAAGTCGGAATGTGTCCCGAAACATTCCAATTTGTATAGATTTCCTTAAATTGGTCGCCCCAGACCGATACACATCGTTACACCCAGAGATGGCTAATGCCTGTCGGCGAGTTTAAATACACCGTCTCCTTTAAGGAGTCCACTGTGGCGAGAGCGTTAGAGAGCAGATTTTCACGTACCTATCCTTGAACCCATGCTAGGTGCTTGCGACAACCTACCTCAGAATAACCCAGGATATGGTGAGAAGGTGAAGCCCTTGTCGATAAGTTATGAAATCGTGTCCGTGTTTTGACTCCAAGACGACTGTTTGAATACATTTCAATTTGGGAGGCTTCACTTAATTCTGTATCTCGAAACGAATTGAAAAGAAATTTCACGCGGGGATCTGAATTTACTTATCGATTCATAAAAATACATGAAATTCTACTTTCCATTCAGCGGCTCAATTGATTGGTTGCTTGAGTTGTATTCATTGAAATTTTCTCGTCTTTTGCACAGGGTCGGGGTACAAAAGAAAACCTTTTTCTGTTGAATAAAAACAAACTGAAAATGGTCAAGCACGAGTCCTTCCCACATTTCCAGGAATTCGGCCGTTCGTTATGAAGTCTGAGAGAAGTAATTTTGAATACATGGCTCTCGAGGTGTAGGGTGGTTGGGTAAGTTTCGGTTTCAGACACATCAGACATTCACGGGTACCCACTTACTCGGATAGCGACGTGAGTCTTTTGAAGGCAATCTGCATAACGAACGTGTAAACTGTCTACAGCTTTGGCTGGTTGGAACCTCAAACTCGCACACAGCAAGACAGTAAGTCACCAAGGAAGTGTAGCCACAGATCAGACACTTGCCATCCATGGTAGTAGTCCGTTTAATAAAATGGACGGATTTCTTCCGTCTGGTCAATGTACTACAGATGCTATCTCTGTATTTAGCATCAACTTTTCCTTTCAAGAGTCTTCGACTCCATTCCCGAGAGACAACGCCTGCGATGGCGCATGCAGATAGAAGGGAACCTGAATAAGTTGAATGTGCTTGGCTGGATGCAACTAGCATAAGACCGGGCTGGATGGAGAGACATGTTGGCTGAGACCCTGGTTCACCACGGACGGTAGCGCCAGCCAAGAAGGAAGAGGACGGGTGACACAAAGTTTAGAGTGTCACCCGAGCGGTCGGTATCTGTCTTAAGCCTTTTGCCAGTCTACTGAGCTTCTGATTACACTATGTACCGGAATATAGATCAGGAATCCATATTGTATTTCTGAACAATAATTTAAGAGTGATCATGTTTTCTGAAACAATTGCTCCAGCTCTAGCTTAGACTTGTTAAGAAAGACTCTACCAGTCTTCGGGACATATTTCAATTTTTAAAAACGGCGCGTCAGTGAACGCGAAAAGAAACCTTTACTTTCGAGAAGAATTTCGGGATGGATGTGGCTTTGTTCTTTTAGGGGACCGGTTGCACAATTGCTGTTAGACTCTACCCTGCACAAAGACGTTACTCAGCGTGTTTTTAGATATATACAAATTTGCAAATTTGTGCTCGTCCTAAGACGGCAAGTCCTAGGACAAGTATTCTCAAAAACTCGAACGTTGTCAACTCATCAAGCTTGCACGCAAGTTGAACCTCACGGAACAGCCGTAGAAGAATGATTCAACAGATTACATTCAACCTCGCATCGAGTTGCCTGTTGTAAAACAGTCTCGTTGTCTAGATACTGGTCACAAGAGGACTTCATCCAAAGGCTGTGGGTTGCCTTGCAACCAGGTAATTGATGTTCATTATTAGAAATGAGGCATATTCAGCTTTAGCAACTAACAATGCAAAATATTTGAAGTGTCATTTATGAAAAATATTAAAATACCTCTAATTTTAGAAACAAATGGGTCGGGAATATCAAGATTTCTTATTTACTTTTCTCTTTCCGTCAATCTCGGTTGCCGGCTGTCAAACTATCGTCCGCCATTTATCTCCTTTTTTCATGATGGCCGACGATCCTTCCTTGTGAAGTTGGCTTCGATCTGCGTGCTCCAAAGCTCAAATATAGAGGGCGCACCGCTTACACCAACCTCACATTACATTAGATTTATACTACTACCCTTACAGTATAAACAAATATTTATTGTGATAGAAAAAAATCGCCAAAATCTGAAAATATCACAATTTTTAGGTTGTGGCGATATACCAAGTTTTGTGTTAATCACCAAATGAGATTTAAAATCGCCATTTTGGCGTTAAAACGCTAAATCTGACAACCCTGGTGCTTATCTCAGCAACCCTCATGAACTCAATGCTTCAAACTACACGGTATGTTGGTGCCTAAGATTAATAAGGATGCAGTCTATATTTCAGCAAAATTGCAATAAATTTGTGTAGTTGCCGAAAAAAGAAAAGTTAAGAGCAATTATTTGTTTATCCTTCCAGTTCTAATAAACATGATATCTCTCTTGTCATCTTTCCCTTTTCGCTGCAGACGCTACGTTCAAATGTTTTTTAGTCACTTTAACCATACCTGCATTCAGCACATACTTAGTTGTTAATTTATGGCTGTTGTTTTGTGTTCAGTGGCCCTGTCGAGCTGGTGGGAATTGAGTAAACAGAGCTGCTTTCGATTCAGGATGTCACCACCATGCCTTTTTTGGTTTCTACATCACCATGAAAGTTCCAGCTAACGAGCTATGATTTCAAGGACTGATGGGTAAACAAATGGCTAAAATGTCAACATTCCTATGTGGGGGTGACGATTGGCCACCTATCTTAATGCAACGCGTAGAGAACTACATGCTCTATTAAATATTAAACCGACACCAGGTTGCGTAAGATGTATTTATGTGCACCACAAAATTACTTTCGACTACCATTTGCTGCGGTTATGCCACAAGTCAAAAGCCAATCATGAACAATTTGTGTAATTACTCCTGCCAGACTTAATGAATCAAAGAAAAAAATAAAACCAGCGCAAATATTGACAACACTGACATTGATTACGTTTTAACGACACAGCTGCAGCCGTAAAAAAAAACGCCCCGCCAGGTACTTCTTTCCGTCCACAAGCAAACGCCTATCCACGGATACGTTTGAATTATTGATCTCGGCCAAACCGCCTCGAAGTAATTACCTTAAGTAATGTTCCCGATAAGCAGGATTA
This sequence comes from Eristalis arbustorum, assembly GCA_916610145.1. NCBI lineage: Eukaryota > Metazoa > Arthropoda > Insecta > Diptera > Syrphidae > Eristalis > Eristalis arbustorum. Next base: position 38,280,098 of record OU744319.1, read on the forward strand.
GACCGCTCCCAGTGTAAACAAGTAAATGCCGACACAAAAAAGCTACAGACGAAGACAGTCCCCTGAATTTTGTTTCCTCAGAAGAAAAAAAAAATAATTAAAGGAAATGAGATTTCGCTTCAACCGTAGCATACTGCGCCAGCGGCGACGGCAAATTAATGAAATCACTTCATTACGCTTCCCCAGAATATCCCGTCGTCCCAGTAGCGTGATGGAATTCCCCAGACATGGCCTCAAGGCCGAACCTGAATGCAAACCCTTTTTTGCGATAAACACATTTTCTTTGAGACTCAAATCGATTGTGGAAATACATGTGGAAGATATTCGTAGATCCTTAGACCCCAGCCCAATGGCGTTCAAGTGCAGAGTTTTCCCCCATTTTGATCCCCAAACCTCACCTCACACAACATCCACAAGTTAACAGCAGAGCACTTTGTTTCTTTTTATCATTTCAGGTGTCACGACCAATGCTCGATAAATCCTTTCATCGCAAAGTTCAAAGCAGGAAAATCTTCACACACAGGGAGTCTTTTGAAACCATTATCGCAAAGACTGAGGAGAAATTATCAAAGGTGTGTAAGAGTGTGTAAATTCCTGAAGTACAAACGGAGTGTACACGTATTTTAACTGTTTCTCTATTTTTCTTTTGTTTATTTATTGCCGCAGTGTCGCCTGGATTACAAGCAGTGCTATGTGGCGCATAGGCAAAGTCCAACACAGTTGTCTCTAACCGAGTACATCGATGCCCACAATGCATACGTGCAGCAGTTGCACGCCACAAACGCCATGCTCGACACGTATCATTGCGAGACGGTGCCACAATTGATGCAGGAATTGGAGGAGATACACAATGACCTTAGCAGTATTATAGCCGACTCCATTCTACAGGGTGCGGATGTGATAGCGAACAAGGTGAGTTGAGAATGCAATGATGCTGTAAGAGATCTGTAAAATTTGCTCCGCTGAATAGACAGCTTGTGCCCGCACTTACAAAGGAATATTTTCGAATGCGGGAATTCTTTTGCTTGTGACACGTTTCTCGCAACAGGATTTGGTTAAGGGGATACCGTGCAACCGAAAGGACGCGAGGAAGTAGTGAATACTTCAGTAAGTTGGGGGTTGTTGCGTCGCCTGACAGGGCGAAGACAGCACTGAAATCACAGCGAGGAGTTTGTTTTCTACTTTTCAGCAAAGGAGATATGGTAATGGCAAGAGACATTTTTAGCTTTTTGACGAAGACTTTTAAACGATTACCGCACGTCATTCTGCATGATATGTTTGCGGTGGACGGTTCTGTGTAATGGTCCCTCCTTACAATGTCAGACGTTTGAGTTCTCTTTAGAGGTGCCATTTGCATTTTATTTTCTTTCAAGCGTTCGTCGCTAAGCAAGGTGTGTGTGACTTGTGGCGCATATCGTGTTATGAATATTCATGTCTTAATTTTAAGCAGAAAGTCCCGTTCATATGAGCGGCAAACTGCGAACGCGAAGTTTCGGAATCAATCCTTTTATCAGCAAATACAACCAAAAAGTTATATACCATTTATTGGTACGTTAAGAGATGGTGAATTGAGTTATCGAGTATTTCCTTCCTTAAGTTAGTTAAAGTATCGTAATTAACGATTTCTCTATGCATCACTCATTCTCTTTGCGAACTGTCAATCTGGGTTCGTAATGCACAAAGTGACAAACGCAATCCACAACTTCCACGCCCAAAAAAATCGCATTGAAGTGTCAACTTGCACCCTTAGTTCTCTGCGAATTATAAAACTGCATATGAATGAATTGTCAGAGTTTGCGAAGATCGAAGTACGTGGCGACCTCATTTGAACGGGCCTTAAGTGATGAAGACATATTGTCATATCCAGCGAATCATATTTTATTTTAATTCCTTCTCACAACCAGGCTCGAGTTCAAGGTTGAATCAAAAATATATTTACGACGAGTTTATTAAATGTCTAGACTACTTTCATCTGGTGTTGACTAGTTAGACATCATTCTTAACTAAATGACCGCCTTTTGTTTAGCGCTTTTGCTTTTTTCTACAACAGGAGAAGACGTGAGCATATATCGACTTTTTTGGCCACAGAAGAGAGACTTCGAAGCACAATTTATGTGATTTTAAAGCACTATGCTGGTCAAGAAATCTATCTTTCTCACCCTGAAGTGATCAGTGGAATTGAAGAACTGCGCTACAAAAGACACGTTTTCTTTCATAACAGATGTGGTACGACTTTTGAAGTGGCTTCCCGTTCAAGTAGCGCTGTCCTTGTCTTTACGACATAGGTTGTACAGCACTTCATTACATCTGTCAATCGACAAAGGGTCATTAATCAACCATGCTGAGAGTTGTAATTAAACTGAAAGCTTTTGGTTATCTATTACCATTTCACTGCTGTGTTTGGAAGACGTTAGTTCTAAATGAATCATGGGTGATGTGTGTTCACCTATGGACACTACACCTAGCTAATTATGAAAAATAGAAAACTTGACTACGTCAAAATGATGTTTTACTTTTCTTTCATCGCTTGGGTATCGAATTGTGTTCATGCTCAAAATCAAACATTTCTTATTTACTTTCTGATCTTGGTTGTCGATTTACAAAAGATCTTTGGATTCAGACAATCGAATTGTTGTGGGCCACCTCGATGCATGCATGTGGGCATGTGCTTCAAATCGTTCACTGTGCGTATTCAGTGAACCTCTTTCGTGGCAGATATTTTCAAAACGAAAGATGGACGTCGTGTGATTTTTGTTGAGTAATGAAGTGATTTCTCAATTCTACCATTTCATATGAAGCAATTCAAATTTTAAATGGATTACGGGGGTGGGATGTACCTTACAGTTGTATTATTATTGTTTATACGGTAGTTACTGTCTAAATTGGATTACTACACAATTCTTTGCCTTTCAGGTTCACACTTATAACGCTTTGATGACTTTTATACAAAATCCCAAACTAAACTAAACTGCTTCGGCGGCAGTTCCGATATTGATTTTGAATAAAACACAAATTATTTAGGAAATTGGTGTCATTTCTTTTTATTATCATAATATTGGCCGTGACCTCGAATGTACACCTCCATCTGATGGTCAAAATTTTCGATGACGCTGAAGCATAATTCAGGTTCTATGCCGTTAATGTGACGAATTATTTCACCCTTCAGCTCTTGAATTGTTACTGGCGTATCGACATACACCTTTTCTTTCAAATAACCCCAAGAAAAAAAAATCCAACGGCGTCAAATCACATGATCTTGGCGGCCAATTGACATCGCCACCACGAAAAATAATACGGCCATGGAATTTGTCGCGCAAAAGACCCATTGTTTCGTTAGCTGTGTGGCAAGTGGCACCGTCCTGTTGAAACCACATATCGTCCACATTCATATCTTCCAATTCGGTTTCATTTCACGATAGCAAACACCATTCACAGTAACTGCCCGACCGGCCTCATTTGGGAAAAAATACGGCCCGATGATGCCGCCTGCCCATAAACTTCACCAAACACTCATTCTTTGTGGGTGCATTAGCTTTTCGACAATCACTCTTGGATTATCATTCGCCCAAATGCCGCAAATCTGCTTATTGACGAATCCACTGAGGTGAAAATGTGCCTCATCACTGAAGATGATTTTCTTCGAAAATTGATCATGCACTGTTGCCATTTCTTGCCACCATTCTGACCATTGACGACGTGCTTTAGTTCTTGAGTCAATTGCACTTTGTAAGCTTGTAAATACAAGTCTCTATGCAAAATGTTCATCAACGACGAGCGTGAGAGGTTCAATTGTTGGGCACGACTACGAGTTGAGGTGGACGGCTCTTCAGCCACACTACCGCGAACAGCAGCAATAATTTCTGCAGTACGAGCTGTACGAGCATGCACTGGTGTTTTCACAAGTCATACAGACCCGGTTTGCTCAGATTTCAAAATCACAAAGTGCACGATATGCATTTGATTTGAACGCCCATTTTTAGAAAAAACCTGAATAACTTTTACGCGTTGCGTTGTTGCATGGTTCAAATTAAGTCTGAAATTGAAAAAAGTCAAATGAAATGCAGAAAAAAACTTGACGTTTAGTTGTGGTTCCCATTCAACATCGGCCCTTAAAATTTAACCGACCTTTAGAAAACTCTGTCGCCATCTGTCTGTGGAATTTTCCTATGGGCACTCATGTATGTATTCGGCGGCGGTGCAGCGCTATCTCATTCACATGCAACACAACAACCGCCATTAGATTTCTCCTCCGGCACTATGTACAGTGCTACTCATTTAGGGCCCAAACGCATAGAATCCGCATAGAAAAACGCAAGCGTTGGGCACCTCTTTGCAGTCCGGCAAATACGATTTTTGTGGATGTCAACTGCAACGCACACACCGGATTCTATGGACTTGGGCCTTTACTCCATAGGCTTTGGTGGTGGTCCTGGTTCTGTGTAGCGTTATTATAGCGACGGATTTTAGCTACTACTACGATTGGTGTTCGACTGTTTCCCGCAGATGGCGCGTAAGGCTGGTTTGTGTCCAATCTGGTAGACGGCCACTGGAAAAACCACAATAGAGCTATATTGTAATATAATGAATGTAATCAATTTGAAATCGAAATAAAAGTCATTCAAACTAACTCAACCTCTTTGAGAATTGCACAAATTATTTCCTCATTCCGAGTAGGTATATGCTCTTACACACTTTTTACTGTCCAAGGCGAAGTATTGATTTATATTAAAATATTATGGAATTCATGGACCATGTTACCTTGTCGCACACATCGTGACAGGACAGGTGTTATGGCCCAGATGAATTGAAATTGCTACCAAGCTAGTTGTTATTCGTAAAACTCCATGCATACCTAAAAATAAGTCACTTCAACAAGCGCATATGAGAATGTGCTTTCATGCTTCTCCAAGTTAATTCAATTAAAGTGATTGCATTGGAACCGCAATTTACAATTACACAAGAACAAACTTTGTGTGCTCCCGTTTCGCATTCATGCCAGCAACTTTTACAGGGCCTCGCAATACGGCAAGGTATTTCACGTTTCTTCTCATTAGTAAAGTTTTTTCGATGTAATTGCTCGCTACATCCATAGCTCACACGAGTCCGTTCGCAGCTTACCTTCCGAAGGAAAAGAATTCTGCACCGAAATAATTTCCAATCCCAAACATCGATTAAACTAATTGACATCTTCAGACAGCAGCTAACAATTTCCTGGTGTCACTTACTCTGGACAGAGTTAATTGATATTTCGCAGAAAAGAACCGAGAGCTCTTGCACTTGACCACCGCCACCGAGGAATCAGTCCTGGTGGGTTGGTGTGGCACAATGCTGTTGATTATGCCCTTAAAGGTGTGGCATTTTAAAATGAGAATCCCCTGCCTTTACGATTGCTTATCATAATCAGAGGGCGGACCGTTTACTCTTTACATCGACTTTTAGGCAATAATGGCCTGTCGTCACGAAAAATCCATATCTTGTACCTGTTATTATCTCCCAACGCGTTGCAGACTCATAAAGAGATGTGTGTTTTTTTTTCCCGAGAAAATAACTCATTCCGGCTGAGTACAACGCTCGCAATTTGTCTGCAAAAGACGCCCCATTATCGTAAAAAAAGAAAACTTTTTCAACACGCACCTTGTTGCCGCCATTACCCCAGTCCCGCGTCAAGTTCGGTATTTACATGGTTACAGTATCCGCTGGAGAGGTGTGCAATAAATCAAGACATCACAGCCAAGCGCGATGTGCGCCGCTACTGGTCGCTGTTTTAATTAAGTAAATTCATTACGCAATCAATTTTTGTTAAGCATTCCACCTGGAGGGGGTGTTGACGCGAGACAGTTTCGCTAACGAATTTTATTTCATTCCCTTTTTTCAGGCATCCGAGCAGGCAAAGCGTTACTCAAGCCTAACAACACAGTGCAACGGAGTGATGCCGCAGCAGGATCTGGCGAACTTTGTACGAATACTACCCTTGCCGGCAAATTCACAAAAAGTTCCTAAGCGACCATTTGCCCCACCTCAGCCGCCAGGCGAGGTCGAAGACGTGAACGAGTACAATGTAAGTAAAAACGAATTTCCGAGGCATCTCCGCCCGCCCAGGCGGCTGTCACATGACGAAAGAAAAGCTATTAAACTTTTGGAAATCCTTTGTTGACAAACATACAATCGTTCGCCTTTTGCAGGATATGACGCCTGTTCTGCGGAATGAACTTGTTTTCGAGCGCTATTCATCCCTGCAATTGCGTCCGGCTCTCGATTCCCTCAAGCGCGAAGCCGCCGACTTGGAAATGCAAATACGACAGCTACAGGTTTGTGAGTTGAAAATCCATTAAAAAGGGATTTTCAGCACAATGAAGCATAGGGTGGGCTGAACGAAATCCCTTTGATATCTGGTTTCTCTTTTCTTCTCTCGTTCAAGGACTCTGTCGACTCGCTGAATCGTACTCAGTTGAGAGGTATTGAAGGCCAACTTTATAATAAAGTTAATGAACTGCAGGAAGACCTTTCGATGAAAAAGTTCGATTTAAGAGCGAAACAACTTCACTTTGCGGCCGTTCGTGCTCAGGTAAGTGCAGAAAGAAATAATTCCCCAGCATCCCCGAATGAGGCAACGTCTTTCATGTTGCTAACTATCCTCGATATTACCTCCGCTACATGTTATGGGCGAAATCTAATGAGAAACGTTTCGTTGTTTGCGAGTTCCCGAGCAGCTACGTGCAGCTGATATCAATTGCGAAATGGCTTCTCCCGTCGCCGGCGTTCGGCTGCTCCGATTGGTTTCATTATCAGAATTAGTTTGATGGAACGATGTTCTGTTGTGAACGTGTAAATTGGAATTGTGTGCGGGTGCTTGGGTGTCTTCACAAAAGGATTACTTACTGCTGTGTCGCGGCGTGAATTACTAGGAGTTTGGCAGTCTTGCCGGAGCAAATACTCGACACGGAGTTTCTAATATTTTGAAGTGCTTCCGTAGATAATTCTCAACTTTTTGGTATTCCCTCAACTTTGTTCTGATTTGAAGGTTTTCGTAATCAAACAGTTGGTCTATTCCCTCATACAACTGAGATGTGATACAGAAGGTCTGTGGTCTGCGTGTGGTTGCCAACAAGTCGTTGCCACAAGCCCTACACGCCAGGAAGTAATTAAGTTATTGCACGAGTTAATTTATTGGCCCCTGCTAAGGGCCACAGCAGGTGTGGGTAATGTGCACTGACAGTCTATGTAGGTATTATTTTTCCATTGCTTTTTATTTTCAACGAGAGACCTGTTTTTAAGAGTGTATGACAACTGAGAATTAGAATGCATTGCCATTTCACCAAGACTGGAGGTAGAAGCATGTAAACAGACAAGAAAAAATCAGTGTTAAGGCGTAGTTCTGGTTGAATTTCAATAGAACAACGTCATTAGAAGACAACCAGACGTCGTCATCTGCAATATAAGCCACAGTTGTGCTTTTGAAAGTGGTCGAATGTATCAATAATACGATTTTACAAGTGTTCCCTGTTTGCTGTAAAAATGGACACGGATCTGAGAGGCAATCTGGATTACTTTCCTCTCCGCACTTTGTCTTCCCTTGAGAGAGATTGTAAGGACGTAATATAGATTAGAAAATGCAGTGCAACTATGAAACAACAGATCCTCAGGATCTAAACCGGGTACTTTATCATTCGCAGGTTTCCCATTTTTATTTGATGGAGAATCGATAAGATAAGCTCTAGAATGGGCACCCTTTTCTTCACCTTCATCCTCTTCCTTGTCTTCTTTGTGTGGCGCTGCAGTTCGAGTGGACGTCAACCAACAAGCCTCTCCAACTATCGCTATCTCTGGCTAGCTGTCTCCAGTTTCGTACACCGAGTTGGTTGAGGTCCTTCTCCACTTGGGTGCACCATTTTAAGCGGGCGTCATCTCTTGCGCTGCCCCACAGGTTCGGATTCGAAGATTCTTCGCGACAGAGCTGTGTTGTCCACACGCTCTACATGGCTCAGCTACCGCAGGCGTTGGATACGTAGACGCCTAACTAGGCTCATGTCGCTGTACAGACCGTACAGTTCGTGGTTCAATCTTCTCCTTTAGGACCCGTCAACACAAACAGGACCAAAGATCGCACGTTGAACTTTGCTCTCAAAGAGACCAAGGACTTCTTCATCCACTTTTGAGATTGTCCTCCGCACCGCACAGCAGCACTGGGTCAGTCATCAGTGTCTTAAATAGAGTATGCTTGGTCTTTCGAGAGAAGGCTCCATTACTCAATTGCCTTTTGAGCCCAAAGAAACAGCGGTTTGGCAAGAGTTGTCCTACGCTTGACCTCGGTACTGATGTTATTTGTACAATTTACTTCGGAGCCGTGGTAAGTAAAGTCCTTGACTACCAAGAGGTTGTAGCTGCCTATGGTGACCGTCTGACCGAGTCATCGAAGTCGTGCATCTTGTCCTTTCTTTATGACAGCATGACAGCAGATTTGTTTTGCCCTCATTCACCGCCAGACTCATTTTAGCCACTTCAATTTTTGAAATTGAAGGTTTTGGTGAGTTCGTTACCGCCCTTGATAGATAGAGTTTGGCAGCAATGTCAAAATTAGACATGATGTTGCATAGCTCCTGCACGCTGTCAAATGCGGCCTTGAACAGATGGTAAGTGTCGTTTTGGACTTCTTGGGGCTTTCCAGGATCTGCCGTAGTGTGAAGATCTTGTCTATTGTGACTTTCCTGGTCTGAAGCCATATTGATAGGGACCTATCAGTTAATTAAGAAACGGCTTCAGGCGGGTACACAAAACGCAGAGAAGATCTTATAAGCGATGTTAAGGAGACTGATCCCTCGATAGTTGGCGCAGTCGAAGGAGGTTCAATGCCTAGCTTCTATTGTTTTCACATCACTAAAATGGATCCACTGTTTCTTGCCAACACCAAACGCCGATCAAATTTATTTCTAAGAATGTTCTGTGACTCCGATGATATATAGTCGAGAATAATTACGGTTGTTGGACTTAGACACTGACCTTAGTTTTAAAGGTCCTGCCTCGAACTCGACAATTGTCAACCTCAGTTTCCGAGCACCACGTTGAGACAGAAGCCCTTGATGTGCACTTCTGACTTTCTCAAGTTGGAGGGGATGTAGTGCAGACGACATCGATCTTATGAGCTGTGTTACACTACACTTAAAAAAAATTGCCAGTTGGTTAAAGGCCAGACGGTCTTTCCTCCACAGGAGGATGGTATGATCATTATTTGTGTACGAGCTGATCATCGCATACCCCTGTTGTTCCATAGTTTTTCAATTTAACACAAAGTAATCTTTGTCAAAAGAAGATATTCTGCAGATGGTAGTAAACTGGTCAAAGCTGGTGCAAGGGAGAGGAGTTCGGAAAAGAGGTATAAGTGGACTCATTTCCAGTAGAACAGGCGAATCGAAAGGTTCAGTTATGTTGATGAACAAAGAACATGTCTACTTCGCGACGATTTTTAAGGGTTCGTAAGTCGACTTAGTGGTAGTGACCAGTGGCGTTGTGGGTATGTGCGTCGACCCCAACATCGACGTCGTAGGTTCGATGCCTGCTCTGTGCGACGAAAACAATTTTCAAGACCCCACCTCTTTAGAGTCGCTGACATTGCTCAAAGAGTACTTCTGTCTAGAAAAAGCTTCTCAACCTTGCCCGTTCGAATTCGGCATAAAACTGTAGGTCCCTTCCACTCGTGAGAGAACAATAGCACGCACAACACTAGTGGTTGCTGAGAAGCTAGGCTCTGGTCCCCTACGGGCTGTAGCGCCACCCATATTATTCTTATAAGTTGATTTAGTTGCCAGACTACGACCATAGACTCATGCGAAATGTAGGAACATATGTCAGACAGCTCAATATGAGTTGGGTGTATGTTAGAGTATGGGAACCAACATTTTACTGGCAGATTCTAAGAAGTGGTGTAGTGTAGTGTAGTGTGCTTCGAGTAAGATTTTGGCCAGCAAAGGGAAGAGTTAGTTCCTTGAATCTGGGATTAGACTGAGCTCCTCATGATTCTTAAGCCCTGTATAATCGAGTATACGGGTAGAGGCTCTTTGTGGAGGTAGTACGTTCTGAAACGTGGGGAAATGCGCTTAAGACAGAAAATAATGGACAAGCACTTGCCAAAGTTTAGCTCAAGGAACTTGATGTCGCACAAAATGTCAAAGACATCACGGTTGTTTTGGAGTGCATGTGTTTCGGTTGGATTGGCTCTGATTATTTCACTATCATCTGCGTACATAAATAAAATGGAGTCCTTTACGATGTAATTAACATCATTGAAAGAGATCAGACCGCCAGGATGACTGCCTTGCGGAACGCCCGATGTGGCAACAATCGGGTCCGATGTTGAGCATGTCTGTAATGGCGAATATCTAGTTACGACTTAAATCAAGCCATGATGGTCCAGAGTCTACCCATTTCTGTTACCATCTGCATACGGTGGCATTTCCATTTAAGTACTTTAGTGCTTCTAAGGCTAGACAGACATTTGTTTCTATTTTGCTTTTTCGTTCGAAATGTCATTCCAACGGAGGACAGGTACACTCAACAGCAAACCAAACAAGATTTCAAATGCGAGCGCACATGCAAGCCACAACAGCTTCTTTCATGTGGTTCCTTTTGGATCTCTCTACTCAATGTTCACCACAACATCACCTGGCACATGGCGAAGAATAAAAACTGTACACATTTAATTCAAATGGAATTTAGTTATACTCCCCACCCCGGCGGTTGAATTAAATCAGTTGAAATTGAATTCGAATGCGGTCGTTTGGTGCGCCAGCTGTGCATGCAACCTTTACCACGGCGAGAACAAAAAATAAATTACCCAAGCACAAAAGTGAGTTCTGCTCTGCTGCGGTACGTGTTGTATTCCTTTCCGTGCAGATGCTCACGAAAAAAGACAAACCGGCGGCTGGTGTTCAATGATTTTGAATGGAATTCAGTTAAAAAGCAGTCTCCTAATTTTCAAAAAGGTCCAAAAACAGGTTGACCATTAGTCTGATGAGCACTTCGCGCTGGGTGGGTGATGGGGGTGAATTCTTGAAGAGGAGGAATGCCATTGACTGTCGCCCTTAACGAGAGAACAGTGAGCGGAAGGCGACACTTCGATGGCGTTCCAGCAAGATTATTGTCACCAATAAATTTTATCGCCCATTTTGGATCCCATCCAGACGGGAGAGGGGATGTCTTGGGATTGCCGGACCAGACAGAGGCGCTATACCCTGTCTTGTGAATTGAAATGAAATTAGAGGAGGTGAAATCCTCGTACATTATGCATCGCTTAATTATACTTGGGTACTTCGTAGCGTTCTAAGCGACGTGGAGTATGTAGTCACTCAACATAAGTGCTCCATTAATGTCCTAATGAGGGAAGGTCTCTCCATTTAATCGATTCGGGAATATTCGTTTTCGAGGCAGACACCACTTACTTATGCGGTATAAGTTACAAGACAACTTGCTTACTCACGTAATCACGTAATCACTTTACAGTCGAGCGATACACAGACAGTCTGAGGCTTCGATTATAAACTTGGCATATGACACCTTGTCTTGTTACTACAGCTCGGGTATATCAATGTTGTAGATCTCTGGTCATAGCAAGTTGGTCATAGTCGCTATTTGCCTAGGAATATTGGCGGCAACGCTAAAATTATCAGTACCCGCGCCGCCAATCTGTGTGTGATGCTTGGTTGAACACTTGTGGGTCGTGTTCTATTTGCAAACCATCTCAGTCCATGACTTTGTCGGACGGTTCCTCAGCTTGTTGAAAGCGGCTCTCATTTGAAAGCGAACACACACACTTTTAGTATTTGCAATCGAAGTAGACATTTCCGAGAGCCCCGTCTTTTCTGGACCATGACTCTGAGATTGGATCTGCCACCAAGAGGTAATGGTTACTGCCGTCAGAGTAACATTAAAGGGTTCGACGCTGGAGCTCCTTCGCTCCCCAGCCACAAGAACTTACGATGTTGCAATGCAACATCTTGCACATCCCGACTCGAGACCGCTGTACTGAACTGGAGATGACCCTCCTCAGCTTGTGGTGAGACGGAACGGTAGCGGTTGAGTTGCCCATCCATAGTTGTAAAGGCGATGTGAAAGATGAGCAGTACCACTTTTAAATCTTGTATAAGGCCGCACATGTCTAAATGATGAAACGCTTCTGGAGGGCCGAAGCCACTGTGACGCAGCTTTTTCGTGGTACTGTGTATTAAATTATTAAGCTCACGAGATCAGGTTATTGTCCGAGTTCATCGCTCTGGCAATATGAGCACGAATGAACGTCAGCAGAAAATTGTCCACTCGTATTAGGTTCGCCCTGTTAAGACAAGCCCTCTCAAATATCAGAAGCTTTGCCATCAAGCTTGCCTTGGTGATGTTGGGATTCGAAGAATCTTTTCCTCGCTTGGATATGGGTTGTACAATCGCAGTTTGCCAATGCTCCGGTTACTTACTTACTTATCAGGCAGACGAACCATGAAGGGTGTCAGTCTAAGCAATTGCTGCCTTCCATCGGTGACGGTCCTGGGCACGCTGCTTCCAGTCATCAAGGCCAAGCTGTCTTACATCCGCGATGACTTGGTCTTTGTACCGGAGGTTCCGTCTTCCTCTCCTTCTCGAAGCAGGAGGCTAGGATTCGAAGACCTCTTTGCTGGAGCGTTGTTGTTCATTCGATGTGGCCGAGCCAGTGTTGTCTATGGATTTTTGCCTTCCGGACTATATCCACATCCTTGTACAGCTCGTAGAGTTCGCGGTTGTGTCTTCTCATCCATTCGCCTTTTGCTTAATGTCCAGCTTTCGGCTCCATAAAGTATGACTGGCAGAATAAGGGTTTTGGAGAGTATGACTTTGGTCCTTCGAGTCAGGAGTTTCGAGCCCAGTTGTTTTGACAGATCGAAGTAGCATCGGTTGCCAAGGGCGATTCTACGTCGGATCTCCACTACGATGGCATTCGTGGAGTTTACGTTTGCCTCGAGGTAGACAAACTCCTTTTCTACCTCGAAATTGTAGCTTTCGATTGTAACGTTTTGGCCTGGATGGTGTGTGGCGGATCGTTTTTTGCTCAACAGCATATATTTTGTCTTGTGCTTGTTGACCCTAAGACCAGCTCGTTTCGCCTGTTCCTCGAGGACCGCACGATAAAAAAAAAATGCTCCGGATAACGTGCGTTATTCAGAGCATTGTTGAACAGGATTTTGTACATATTAACCACTTCCAGAGGAAGATGTTAACACAATGTTCAAGATCCGTCGATACCAAACGACTGTTTCTTCTATAGTGATGCGAAGACTGCTTGAAGATCTATCTTCGAAATGAACAGGGGACGTTGGCGATGGCATTGTCTGACATGCTTTCATCATTGACACGACAAGACCGATGTTCTTAGATCGCCATTGTTACAGATCTTCTCGAAGTTGAGAGTTGCTAGTTTGCATGCTGTTCTCCCGGTCGTGGTTCGGGTGAACACTCTCGTTCACATTGTTCACTTCTTGCATAACTGCGCCTAGTACTTAGACCTTTTCTTGCAAATCTTCGCCCACAAAGAAGTTATCGTCGAGTACGGCGTTGTCTGGATTAAGGTTAGGTGGTACGTGGGTATACTGCATGAGGGGATATAACCTCCAAGCTCCTACTTTTTACTTGCAATGTCGGTATGTTCCAAGCGATCCCGATATGCCTCCGATTCTGAACAGGGACTAAGAGAAATATTTGTTAGATATTGGGGGTGCTTGATGAAATTTTCTTCCAATGTTGGACATACGCCTCAGCTGGCAGAAACTTCAACTAAACCTAGTCATAAGCAGTTCTCCGAACACATGTCACAATTGGTGAATCCATTCACGTTTTGTGTAACACCCTGTCACAAAGTTCTGCCAGTGCATTCTGTGATAAAAAGAAAGTTTGAATCTATTGAACAATAACTGCGAAGGGCGATGATGAGCACAGCAGCAATGTTTTTTTGACTTTAAATGGGTTACTGTCAATTGAGTGTAAAATGTGGTCAATAGGTCGACAACACCAACCGCAAAATGGCCGAAGTGCACTAAAAACGCTGTACACGCATTTCCATAGTCAATTTATTTGATTCGTGAGCATGTGTTGGGATTGTGGCAACTGAGAACATTTACCGCTGACATTTGTCGTGTCCTACAATCGTTTTGTATTTATCTCTCTCGATGCAGAGGCCCATGGTCATCGATCAGACAAAAGGACTTGTTGCCATTTTCCATTTAGACCGACATACGAATCGTCTGTCTACTAGCATCGATATACGGACACCCCTAATAGCCACATCCGACGGTCAGTCCATCAGGGAAACGTGCTCTTTTTCGCACATTTAGAGCACTTATTGCAATGCTCTCAGTCTTAGTCATTTTCAAATAAAAATATGTGTCTGCGTTTCCTCAGCCGTACATCGAATGGACCTCGTTCTGTCATGGCTAAATGCAGAACTGGCAGTAAATCACGCAAACAATACGGCCAGTGTCACGAGCATTGTGCGAAGTCTCGAAGACACTTTTCCCGCCGCTCATTGTCTAATTTGTCTTCTGCGTTTAAACGACCATACCATCTAATCCCCGAACTCTAAGCACGTTCTTCCCGCTGGCCGACAGTTTTATTATCCCAATGAAATATTCTGTATCTCTTCAGTGTGTCACGACATGGATCCAAAAGTGCTTTGTTTGAGCTGCTGGGATTCGGTTCAACCCTTTTCTTCACTTTACCGCCCTCCATGTGGTATTGACAGAGATGATGTATGGCCATTCATGGCGTTACGTGTGGGAGGATTAGGCGATCGTAAATGTGTACTCGGTGAAGTACTAGTGTCTCTCTGAGCACCATTTCGGAATTGATAGTTGAATCTGCTGTGGGCAGATGCAAGAGCTTAACCGCCAATCAGATTGTTGGTTATTCCCAGAGACTTGCTCCACCTATCCCATCGAAATGGGCAGGATGTACTTATTACCGACTCCTTCATCCAGATGCCACGAGCACAATTAAATTGTCGTACCACCCCATCCTGATGAGGTTCATTGGTACGCAGACTAGATGCGAATTTGTGAATTGCTCCACGCGGAATTAAAGAAGTTTTCACGTACGCAAATATTTGCAGCAATCTTCAGAAAAAAACCCCGAATGGCTTTGCGGTGGTTGAAGTGCTTGTCTTTGAGGGGTACGCCAAAGTGAGAAGTAGTCGTCTCTGTCAATAGTACCCGTGCTCTAGTAATTCGCAGCAAATTCATCAAAAATGTACAATTGCTCCAATTCAAGAGTTCACCTTAAATGCCTTTGATTCGGGGATTCTTTAATCTTCTGTAGGATATCACCCAGTTCCCTGTCTTCGATATGTCTCCTCAACGATAAGCAAGTCATTAGCTCCTTTTGTCTCCCCAGTGTTTTTGAGGACTTTCGTTGTTAACACAACAGCGGGCAACGTTGTTGTTGTTGTGTCTTGACTTTTGTTCGTTGAAATAAAAATAGAATGGGGAGACGACCCAGGCCCGCATTGTTGGGTGAAAGTATATAAACTTGAGGCACGCACAGCATCACGTTTCACATTTCAACTAACAGCAACCAATTTGCGTTGGCCAAAAATAGACATTTGGGTTTATTTGTTTTGCGTTGGGTACACCAGTCTGTTGAGGCGATACCCAAGACGATCTACTCCCGAGTAGTGCTTATCGCGGAACGGAAGTCAGTCCATTGCTAGGGTGGCCGGGATTTAGTTTTACCTGTCAACATTTAGGTTCGATTTCTAATTTAGTCTACTGGCTAAGAGAAGTGTTTAGTTTGAGCACATTCTGGAGCTTTAAAGACCGTTTGGTCGCTTTAGTCTCGATATCGGGAAGACGTCCTGACAGAGGTACAGCTGTGTTCTTCGCCGTTTACAAACTTACAGAGGTGTTTTTTCAGGTTCTTGCTATGGACGATTCTCCTACCAATCGTCAATATGCGTACCGACAAACTTCTGTCATGACCTAGTATCCATTCCACAATTGTATTACCCTTTTGTGAAGCCTTTGAACATTATTTTCTGTCATTTTTTTGTCCCGTGAGAAGCAGAGTCTTTTCTCTTCGTCTCTGTTTATATAATTCACGAACGGCTGGCGTTGTTCTTCCTGGATGCATCAGTTTCAGTTCCTTCGCCAGCTTCTTTATAACGCCTCAAAACTTATTCGATTGTTAGTACAGGCGGCATGGAACTTACAGAGAGTTCTTGGAAAGATCCCAGCATTCCGTTACGACTGCAGCTTGCCGAAGTAAAATCTAGAAAAAGGAAAATGTCCAAGTCTATGCTGGCTGGAGTGTCTGACGTCGATCGTAACTTTGCGGACGGTTCCATGATCGGGGACCTTAGCAGATAGATTTTAACATGTCCTTTCTGGGACGGTTGTGAAAATGACTCTTTTATTGATCACTAGATGACATTTTTGTCACGTATTGGAAAATGGATAGAGAATGAAAAAAAGTCCTGTGTCCTGCTACCAAGACTCTGGCTATTGTTGAATGTTTCTTCAACCGCTTAAAGGTTTTTTCTTCAACCGCTTGAATGTTTAATGGCAATTTCAATGCCGATAAGCGGTTCCAGGAGCAAATGCTAAGTCAATTTCTGATCTTGCACAAACTGCAGACATAATCAATGATATGATAGTGGCATTGAGTAAATCGAGGAAAAACATGCCAATTGGCTCAATGCATTTGTGTCGTCTTCACCTCCGCGCTGCAATTCTCGTTTCAAAACTCCAGTCAATCCACGAGCTATCGATGGCATTCCTAACCTGACGTATATGAGATAACATATGTTCTCTATAAAAATCAAAGCCTGGTTGAGCATCTCTGTGATCATCTCAAGATGAGAAATCTCTGAATGGACGCGAATTCGATGCAAATGTCCTTTGACCTTGTATCCTTTGACTTGTCCCAATATTCACGTTGATTAGATCGAAAGAATGTGGAGATAGTGATCGCAAATAATCTGCGTGTATGACTTGAGACGCGAAAACAGTTGCTTCAGCGATTTCAGATAGACAGTTGGAAGTTATTCAAATGATGTCGACCCACTAATGGTCACCTGCAGAAGTTGCAAGTCCTTGCGGCCAGAAAATACATCGCCTTGCTTTTGACGCCAACATTTTTTTCTATGAAGCATTCAAAGTGTAAATACGCGGCACCTCCGAGTTATGTAACGTACGTGCAAACGGATCACTTTGGCAATTCGAGAAGAAACTGGTCAATGTTGTCGCTGATTGAGCAAGTTAAGCAGACATTGAAATAAACTCGCTAACAGTGAAACAAACTCACTAACAGATGCACCGCCAAATGTGGTGAAAAAACAATGGTTGCCAAAAAATTATCGAACATTGTTTTTTTTTGTCACAACGTAGCGTAACATAAACGCCAGCTATCAAGACGATGGCTTAGTAAAATCGCTCCAAATGGATTTTCCTCATAATTTTGTTGGTATTCTTCTTGTTTGGTCGAAGACCAGCATAAATTGTGTGAATCAACGAAGTCGGTCAAGGCGTTCTTGAGTTATAAGCGTAATAACTAACGTCTTTCTCTTTTATATATTTCGATCGAGTAAAGATCTTGTTCTTGTGGTGGCCCGTGGCATTGTGACAGTCTGTCTGGTCTGTGCTACAATCCCCACCATTTTCGAGTCACTGACAATGCTCAAAGGGTATTTTCTGTCTAGAAAAAGCTTCTCAAACTTGGCCGTTCGGAGTTGGCATAAAACTCTAGGTCCATTTACAAGCTGTAGTGTCACCCAAGCTGGCTAAATATTCCGAAGCAGCATCGTCGTCCGATTTTGCTCCACAAAACGGGAGGACAAGCGCTTCCAGTTACTAGAAATGGTTTACTTGTGGCTACTTGCGATTAGAAGATACTCAGTTCACTTCTTAGTATGGCTCATAGTGACAGGTCATTTGACAATTTTTTTATTGCTTTAACAATAGTCTAATAAGCAATAATAGTTTTACAACTTTATGAAGAATAGACTCAAGAGAAGTAAGATAGGTAAGTACAGACGACATGGTGTCGTGATTCCTAAAACTGCTTTGAATCCTAAAACAATCCGAATTTTCTCAGAATCGTACAAGTTCTTCAGATCGTCAGCTCCAGGCTGTCTTTGCACCTTCTACAACTTATGTTCAGACCCATGGCATAGATGGCACAGAGAACTCGTCTTTGGTAAAGACTTCTATTAGCGAGCGTACTTCCTTGCGGCTTAAGCATGATCAGTGATGATAATTTCATTTTGCCAAACGTTGGGCATAGAGCCCTCAATGTTGACCTTAGCCGAGATCACGCCTTCAAGCTCTGCATTTAGAGCTTAGCATCTCCAGTCTTCCAGTTTGGATGTATGCGCCTATACTCGTGCGAGTCGTTAGTGTATAGGGCAATCTACCTCTCTGCTTGTATAAGGAAAGGAGCGCCTCATTGATCCTGTTCTCAAAACTTACTTTTAAACAGACATGCTGGAATTGGAGAGCAGAAAATGCACAATTCCTTACCAAGACGGTGTTACAAAAGATGGCTGTTTATGTGGCCCAGTAAGTAGGGCTAAGGTCCCAGATGAAATGTGACTCATAAGCTCGTGTAAGCATATTCCGCTAAAAAAAACTGTCTGTGGAATGGGTCATGAAGAAAAGGAACTTACTTTTTCGGCTAAGAGTAGAGAGCTGAGTATCGTTGCACGGGCCAATAGCATACGGAGCGGCTCTAAAGCCATGAGCACTGTTTGCATCAATAAGTTTCAATATAGCTGTGCACACGGCATACGACAGTTTATTGAGAGTACATTCATTTCTTCATCTCGCGAACTTTATTCGATGTCTTAGCATTTTCATGGCAAATCGGATGTCACTGACCTGCTAAATAGAGTCATCGAAAACTACACTTGACAAACGTATGCTTTACAAATTGTGTATTAAATAGGGTATAGATCTATTACCATTGTGAATGTGTAAAAATACGTCCATTTTAGTAGCTGTCATATGTTTGCGCGAAAATGTTTGCTTATCCCACAAATTCCACTATTCTCTGCACCCCTGTCAGTGGATTCCCCATGTTTTTTCTGTAAGATAGTTCTCCAAGAGCCCACCCACTCACAACAGAATTCATCAAAAATTAAATGCTCTTTCGGTATAATTGCCTGATTGTGCTGCGAATACAAATTCAAACTTGCCGAGCAAAAGTGGGTAGATTACTCTCAGTGGACTGCAGACTCCTTTCGCACAACTCACAAAGGAGATCAAATTCCAAATTGGCTAGTGTACAATAAATAAACACAACTCGAGAGCTGAATATTTCATCCAGGCTACCTTCAACCTTTTCCCCAGGAACTCTCCAAGTTTTCGCCGGTGCTGCGGTAATGAATCACCCTGCCTTGTCGAGTGATCAAATACAGAAACTCACTCAGCTCACCCATCTCAAGTTTGTCATAAATTGAAGCCCCATCCCAGCCGAGTCGGGCGGCTATCTGTTACAAGCCTCACCACCTAGGCGAGGGGAATCCTCTTTTCTGCACCTACGATGAGTTTATGGTACAAGGTACATGTCAGGATGTGTCGGTGAGCTCCAGCCTGAGACGTGAAACTTGACACAGTCATTGAGCGCCCCAACAACAGCAGCTGCCGCCTCTGATGTGATATTGACACAAGCCACTGACACTTAGCCTTGCCGCCGCCGATGGGCATGTGCCACATTGTATCTCTCCCCGCTCAATTGATTCATTCATATTTTATTATACGAAGCGAATCCATTAATTTACTCAATTTCAGCTTGTCTCTTTCGTCCTCGAAGGGCCGCCGCACTGAGCCGTCACACACGCCTCCGTATGTGCACTCGCCTGGGCCATGTGCCGAAGCCATCCACGGAAGGAAAAGTGCCTTCCACCGTAATCGTGAGGCTGCTTCATGCCGAGGGAGGACTATTCGTAGATGCAATAATTTATTCAAATATAAATTAAATATGAGGCTAAATAAAACATGAGACGAATAAGAAAACGTTCCGCTAAACAGCAGGACGAAGGGAAAGGCCTCTTCTTACATATGGACGTTCATATTTTTTGCGGCTCCCTTATCGAGCACAGATATCGTAACTGAATGGTTATCGTTGTGTCTACAATGGCAGCATTTGGAGTGTGCCTTTTGTCTGGCGGGCGGGCGTTGAAGGTGTTCCGTCCGTGTACTAGCTCAGGTATTAATGTATTCTGAGACAGTTTTCTGTTTCTCGAAATTTCACATGCAACTCAAACGAGGTGAGTGCGGCTGAATGGAATTTGACTTGCAAATTTCACAATTCCCAAGGAAGGAGTTAATCCCTTAGAGCTTATCTAACACAATTTATTCGTGCATTTGCGTCGACTGAAATAGGTGTTGCTGCCAACAATTCCGGATGTGCACAGACAAAGTGCACAGTGTTCTTTGGATTCTTTGTCATTCAGCACTTTCCACAACTTTGAGGTTTCCTTTGAAGCGCTGGGTAATGAAATGCATACATTGTTTTGTGTCGTTCTTTTGTCCTTCAAAAGGCTGCACTTTGGAGACTATGCTTTGATAGGAGCCAAGGTGGATTTGAGGGAAACAAAGATTGATTTTCTAGAGTGGACTTAATGTGTTTCGGAACGCTTTCTTTGGAAACCAGTACACTTTTTGAATCGTTTTGAAACTCTTTTGACATTTCGAACGTAATGCAAGTTGGGTTTCAAATACAAGCCACATTCAGCTACTCAATTTTAGGACTATTTTTGTTGAACATTTTAGAGCCCATCGAATTGTCGTTTCGGAGCGTGTGAGTTTATTTGTCTGACTCAACTTTCTGTGGTAAGTTTAAGATGCATCTGAAATTAAATGTGAGCCTCTGCTTTAAAGCCGTTCTTGAACATGTCGTCCAGGATTTCAGGGAAAATCTATACACCTTCCGTGAATATGCCTAAAGAGCTGTGATAGAAGCAGGGACAGGCGGCACGTAACATAATGGGTAAGTGCCGTCGGCCGTATTAGATAGCTGCGTTGACTTCTACTGTGTCTGGGTTGAATTTCACACAAGAGCAGCTCTCATAATGTCCGTGACCACCTCGCACGGCACACCGAAAATAAAAAAATGTTCATGTTTTGGTTCTCTGGCGCGGACCTGAGTCTCACCCAACACTACTTCTCGTTTCGCTCGCGCAGTGGTCTGAGATTCGTGTGGGCTTTGGTGGAGCGATTTAGTCAGCGGCGTCCCCTGTTCAAAGTTGAAGTCTCTTTGGACCAATCTAAGTTGTTAATGTGAACGACATAACCCAAGTGGTTGGACTTGTAGACGCTTGGCTAGACTAAAGTTCATGGTTAAATCCTTTCTTCAGATTCTATCAAAGCAAACATACCAAATATCGCAAGTAGAACATTCTTTTTGAGAGCTGTACCTGGGATACTATCAACTTGATCCTTCGTGAGGGTTTTCTAACACTACTAAGGCCATTCCGTTCAAGACGTTCACCTTGTTTATATTTTCTTAAGAGCAGCATACATTTCTTTTTCTACTGGTCCTTAAGTGATATTCGATAATCTGACTGTGACACAAAGACGATCTCTTTAAACTGCAGGATTTTCTGGTAGTTGTTCTGGTTCTGGTAGTGATTCATATATTTTGTTTCGAAGGTGTACTCTAGCGTGAGTAATTGATCTACTGATGGTCTGTTGTTGATCGTGGATCCAATCGTCAGACCAAATCTGTGTCATAGCACCACCATTCTCTAAACCTTGCAGGTTCCAACCAGTTACAAAATACCCTACAAAATATTTTCAAAGCAGATGTACGCCCCGTTCTCCCATGTGCCGAGAAATGCAATTTAAATAGCTTGCAACAGTCTCATACCCCCGTAGCAATCCCAGTGTGCCTTCCACAGTAATCTCTGTAGCTTATGGCCATTTGAATTTCCAGCTCAAGTGTGGTAACACGATTTACACGTCTGCAGCAGTAAACTTCCCATATGGCCGGCCTATTGTAATCCCTCTCTGATGGCGAATCGATATTCGCTTTGCCATGAACACCTCTCACAGGTGCACAAATGCCGGTCTCTGTTCGTAGCACAACTGTATGCAATCTGGATATGTGACTTCACTCAATTATTTCATGAAAGTCATCTCACAACCACATCGCTATCGTCTGGTTGACATCTAAGCTACTCACATTTTCATTGCACATGATTGTAAATTAAATCACAGTTCTGGTCAATAAAACTAATGCTTGCTCCTCTCACTGAATGCCGCATATCAATCGAACAGGGATAAAATAAGCCAATTAACGATATATGTATTAAATGAAATTTCCCATACGTATTCACCTGGTTCTGGTCCTGACCACACAACTAATTGAATGGACATCGATTCATTGGACATTAATTCTGTAATTAATTGAGATTCAATAAAACCCCACGTTGTACCTTCACTGCGGCCAATCAAACAACATTTTTCCCTTGACCCGGTGGAACAGTGTGCATCCAGCGGGAACGTTGCCACATGCTGTCATATATTTCTGATATGCTTTGGTTTCAGTTAATAGACTTCCGGCTATCCACAGGAATAGCAATGATTTGCCTGTGGCGCCTGTGTCAACTCTGTTCCCACCGACTGTTCTCCTGATGATTGTATTTTCCATTGGGTGTTTTTTTTTTGATAGGGGTCATTGTTGCTTTTACTTCTCAAACAATTACATACCCGCATACGGGTGGGGATGTGTTGAATGCACATATTTGCCTACCGAATTAATAGTGTTGGCCAGAACGTGATTGTCCTTTCTTTCTGTTGACACTTAATCTGTGCTGCCGTTTATTCGTTTCAAATGGTGTTAAAATTGTTGCTCGCATTCACTGGTTTGGGTTTTTACTCTTCGTATGCAGAGTTTCACAGTGTTCTGCACTTGAACTCTACTTTAGATTTAATCATCACTAATATTTGAGTGAGCGTTCAGTTTAGAGTTTACTGGCCAGTTTTATAGTGAAGGTGTGAACTTACGTTCAGTTGAATAGTGTTCTGGTTAAGCGTTTTTGATTAAGCTCGTCAAGTTATACAGCCAAATCTGAACTTAATTAAGTTGAGCTTCGTTTTTGAAGAGCGATCGAAACAATTCTGGCATCATTTTGCATTCTGCCCGTGTATTGGCCAAGTTTTGTAAAAGCTGACGATGTATTCGCTGTGCTTGGTGCTTTCGGTGCATTCGGTTTAAAATTGTTTGGCTCTCTTCAACTACTGAAAGAAAAAGGAAGGATCTCACCACCGAGCAGTAGATGCCTGCGAAAAAAGTACGAAAAAGAAAACGTGCGGAACAAGACTGCTGGCGTCAGTGCAGAGCTGTTGTTTAGTCGACTATGTGCAATTCAAGGTTCAAATGAACGTGAGACACCGAGTAAATCGCTGATCTGAAGTGTAAACTCGAAGTGGCGTTTAAACGTGCACTGTGAAACTGAGCGTAAGACTTTTGGAATTCTTGATCCTGCCTTAGCTTCTGAAACATAGTAGAGCTCGGTTCTTATTCAAATTGAAGACAGAAAGAGCAAAAAATTATCAAAAATGGGGCGGAAATACAGTAGATCCCATGTGTAAGAACCTCAGCAGTCGGTTTTTCCATATAACTTATCCTAAAACATAAAAATCGACGTTTTGTTTCACGAACCATTTATTTTGGAAAAATTTCATACAAAGTGACCAATGCTATCAATAAGCTTCCGTACATTCACATAATATTCCACATGGTCTCAGAAAACAATGCATGTTTTGGGACTGCTCTATAGACGCTGTACCGTGTGGTCCCACAATATTCCACATACGCCCTGTGGTATCGGAAAACTGTGGATGCTGTGAGAATACTCTATAGACGCTGCGCCGTGTGTCTCAGAGTAGTCTTTATAGCCCGCATGACTTCACGAGTTGTCTGGTCCCATCGTTCCCAACATAAACGCAAGTGATATTCAATTGAAATGCCATATAAAATAGCGCGTTTCTTTCTCACAGCCATCCTGCAGACAACGGTCAAGCGAGCTAAACTTCTTCCGTTTGCATCCAATTCTGCATTTCTGTTTGCGATGCCAAATTCGACGCAATTAAGTCTTATCAATGTATTCAGAAAGGCCACTGACTCACTGTTCACCCGATGTCACAACCCTTAAACAGTAGTCTAAAATCGAGCTTTTATTACACAATCAGCTTTCAGCTTTTCACTTGGTCAACTTTGCCAAGCTTAAAAGGGATGCGCCTTCAAAAGCTTTCCCAAAAACCTCAACTTTGCATAGGTTTATGTCGACACTAAAAGCTCAGTCTTAAGTGGCTCCCTTCGTTAAGTATGTGGGAGTCCTAAAAACGAGGTCATAAGCTGCCGCCTCTCAATCTTGACCTTTCGTCAAGAAGAAAGCAAAAGCTTTCCAAGTGACGGAATCTCTTTTGTGGATTAAACAATTGAATTTTCCACATTCAACAGGTGTTTCTTATGTCTCCGCCAGTTTTGAATAAAAAATATGTTCATGTTCCCAGAACTGAACTTAAGCAAGCGAAACCTTCAACCGTACGCCATTCAAAATATTGCAAGGCAATGCTGCGTGCATTTCTCGGGGGATTTTCTCTGAAATGTCACACCTTTTTTGCCACTCGACTCCGCGCGAAGCTTCTTAACGAAAATAATGCGAGCGAAAAGTGCAGAAGTTCCCATGAAACTGTGCTGATGGAGTGCCCAACTAAAAGTCTCCGCATCGGCCCACACACCGACGAGCGTTCATATTGTTTCCTTTTTCCCTTCTCAGCTCTTCTTATCAAATTATTCCATTGACCTATTTAACCCATTGCCTGACCGTGTTTCACTTTCCCTCACAGAAAGGAAAATACTGGAATACCCTTTCCTAAGGACATTACTGTCAATGTAGGTCCCCGAGTACAGCTGAACTTTCCCTGGAAGGCACTGGACACCAGCACCATCTGCGCATGTGACCATAATTCACCGCAGATCCATCTGTCTCAGTCAGGCAGCCATTGCTCAGCAAAGGCCGGAGCAGCATCGCTCTAAGCCACTACAGTGCAGCGCCTATACCAACAAATTCTTTCTTCGCGTGACCAAAGGAATTCCAACTCTTGGATCTGTCAGTTTGTCTAGCGGGGTCACCAAAGCGATTACTTCATCCTATAAATACCAGCTGCATTCGAATAGTTTTCCTTAAATTGTAGTCACCTCCGCCATCAATCTGAATTAAGCACGCGAAGCGGGCGTATGCCGAGTGTGTGTGTCAAGTGTCGCGTTGTGATTATCCCATCCGACCGAAGTGAATGTGTTCTCTGGTTTTGTTTTTTGTTTGCCTTTTTCATTCTCAGTTTGTTTAAGTGATTCGCATCTGTTTTGTCGCTCACTCTTCTCTTCTCCATTCTTTTCTGTTTGCCTGCAATTTGAAGAGTCTGCAGGTAGGATGCACTTGAGCCCGCGATAAAGTCCGCAACGAACCAAACGAGACAGACTGAACGAACGCTGTGTGAAGGTGAAGTTTCCGCTGAACCCCTTTCAATTTTTGTACGCATCCAACCCTCGCCCACATACACGGTTCCAAAACGCAAAACGCACAAAGCCCTCAACGACGTCGTCGCGCTCTTTAGCCAGCATTTGAGAGATAGAGAGAAAGAGAGACAATTCGTCGACGGGGCACCACAAGAACCCACCCCCCAAACGTGTCACAGGAGTCACGTGTCAATACCCACTCAGTGGATGGTTTTAGATTTGTTTACATCCTCGTTTAGGATAATTGTACTCGGATTTAGTATAAGTTTCCTCTCGACGCACTCGTAGTGCTTATCTGTAATAGTATTAATTTAATGTGATAACTTGCCAAAGGACAACTTAAGCGCACACCAACAGTATAACCTATGATATGTATATTGTATCTGTATCTCATAAGATTCGTGATTGTTTGTTCAACTAATCCGTAGTGTAGTAATTGTTGCTGTAGCTCGTTATCTCGTCTGTTGTTACGAACTAATTGTAGGTAATTTTAATCACAAACGCTCGTTACGCTCATAGCATTCTTAAAACTAATCTAGTCTCGCAAGTAGATATCGATCAAATAAATTATACAGCAGTAGTGTAAGCACGGGTGCAAGTGTCTTATTTCAGAATTGTGCGTTCAGAGTTCGTTCAGTGTGTATGCTGCTCGGTGTGAGGTGAGGCTGCTGATTGCGTGAATGTATGGACACATCATTTAGAGTAAATATTCAATTCGAAGGAAGACTTTGTGGGTAAGTACCAAGCATGATTCTTGAGCGATAGATTCGTATGTTAATTGCGATTGGATCTCCTTCATCTACGGTTGGGTCCTTCTCAATCGATTCTTCTTTTCCTGACCATCATTGCTCACTTCATTTTACAACAGCCAAATTAAGCATCTCATCCCTTTCCGCGCAAGACAAAGTACAGTTGACTTAAACTCCTTCAATGATAGTACTCAGTTCCTTACAACTTCTGTGCATCTCCTCTTTGTTGCATAATGACAAATTCATCACCTACTTTGATGCCAGCATGAATTTCTTCAAAAAAAATGGCATGTGCCTCCTTCACATCAGATGCTGTGTTCCATCGGAGAAATAAATCAGAAGTCTCCCTGGCTTAGTAAGCCAATCGCTTATCAACCAAGTGCTTAATCTTCTCATTGGTTCTCCAATCATCGTCCGGCACAATTCTTCCAAAGCCAGCCAACATGTGCCCCAGTTGATGACCCTAAATTGAAGTCTGCAAGGGCACGTGAAACAAAATGATTTTACGACCTCGGAACGTGTGCAAAAGTCGGCAGTTATTCCGTCAGGCTTTGTTGGCCATTTGAATGAAGGCCTTTATTCGCCGTTGGGTCAGGGAACTTTAAAATGAAAGTAAACTCATAAAAATCGGGTAATGACCATTGCCTTTATTCGAAAGATAATTCTACGACATGACGGTTTGATATGATTCCTTGCGTGTGCAGGCCGAGGATGCTTGGAAGTGAAGTGAAGTGCGATCTTTAAAAATTTACAGCGGTCTCAACCGCCCTGATAGACATTTTGAGAAGTAAAGTCCCCTTTCGGTATATTCGGAATTTTTTTTCGAGGAGAATGCTCACCAACTGGACGCTGACAAGGACATTCTTGAAGATATGACAATCAATAAGCAGTGCAGCGGATCGTTTGCAAATCAAAACTGTCCCGCGCCTGTGTCTACATGCAAGGTTGCGTACAGTGTCACCAGGAACCTACAAACAAACGTTCGTCCATATGGACCTACACAACATGTTATACATTTCCTTTTCCCGTCGTATCTCTAATTATAAGAGTGGCTAGGTGGAGTGGGCATCAAAATTGAAATGTTCACTTTGGAGAGAGGACAGCCTGAATTTATCATATTTCCTCACAGTCGGCAAGGTGGCTGAGCGATGAATGATGACATGCAATAACAATTATGCTTCGAAGAAATATAAAACAAGGCAAATAGTGACCTTTTGTCTGAACTTGACTGGATCTTAATGAAGAGCAGGCGCAGCACAGCATGATGACCAAATGGCCAATGTTCCCCTTAATGCACTGATTGTGGTTGCGGTTGCAACTTGATTGCAACTTGGTCAAACCAATGCTCTTCTGTAGGGAAACTTCCAATTGCGGAAAACCCCTTTATGTGAACGCACCCCTTAAACAAATAAATTTCCTCGATCGTAGTGTTTTCGAAAAGGGACTTGACAAATATTCATCAAGCTATCACTGTCAATTAATTTATCTTCAGAAGCTCAACATGTTAACTCATCATAGTAAAGTAAACGAAACAGCAAGGTCTGCAAGTTATACGAATTTTCTACCGAAATTTGGAGTTAACTTCAATTTTTGGTCGTAGTTCACGCCCTAGTAGACATGCAATAACAATTTGAATCTACACATTCGCTGCGTGATGCTTGCCGTATCAGTGAGACAACGGGTTGATCGAAGTGTCGAAAATATGGCTGCTGTTTAGGCGGCAGTAGAAAACGATAAAATCAGGCATCGCTCAAAACGCAGATTGCATAAGAATCTTGGTTAACACCCACACAAGACCAAGCTCACTCAAGAATTGGGGCCGATGTACCATTTGAAGCGATGTACGTTCTTTTAAAACAAATTTTAGAGTTCTTATTGGAAAACCCTTTAATAGTCGTGTTTTCGAACTAAATTTCCACATGTGTTTTCCGGGAGCAGAATACGTTCATTCTAAAGCTGACAGACTCTACAAGACACACTTGAATTGTGAAATGGACTGTGATGTATAATAGTGCAAAAATCAAACCACAAAAACATGCACTCTCTACTGGGGTCACAATTTGGCGTTGGGATCAAATTGACAAGTTTCCGTATTACAGTGAACAACACTCCGTATCACAGCAATGTCGCTGGCAGCTCAATAACCTAACCTAAAATGCTGTTACTCACCCATGAGTGTCGGGACCTAAAAATTAATACCGACCCTGATGGACAAAGTTTCAGAAACTTTCCCTATAAAAGTATGACGGTGACAAAAATATCATAGCCGTTGACTTCAAGCTCAATTTGTACATTGTACCTGTACGAAAATATCGCCCCGGAATACGCCCAGTGTCTCTTCCACTGATTAACTCACCAATCCCAAGTTAAAGCCTTAAAACGCATCTGACTTCAATTCCATTCCGGCAAAATCAAAAGCAATTTGATCCCACTGACAAGGAAAAATAAATAAATCTATTAAAAATAAACCCATTCAGGCGTCCTCCGATCTGACCGGTGTTATTCTCGTGCTGCAATGCCAGACATTCACATCCGTGCAAAATACGAAATTGATTTCTGTTTTGAACCATCATCGCGTCCATTGATGACTTCGCCCCTGTTCGAATTCGGTTTCGGTGATGTGCCATAAAAATACATGAAACAAATATTTACTTTTATGAGACCTGGCATCGAGCGATGGCGAGGCGTAGCAGCGAATAACAAAATTGGAAAAAAAAACCACCACTCCACCGCAGCCTGTATTGAAATGTAATAAGACATTCCTAAGTGGTGAGCTCGGTATTTCCAGGCAATTTAATTCGTGTCCTGCAACGTTGGAAAATAACAGAAAATTGGTCAATTTTACGGCTGCTGCTGGGCACTTTTAAATAGATTAGACGCGCTGCCTTTTTTTCTTGGTTGTACTTCGGCGGTAATGTCCTATGTTTTACGTGATCGAAAACCTTGACCTTGTGATTCTTTTGTTTGGAGTTCGTATAGGAGTGCGGTTGCCGCGTGCATTTTGTGCTTGCTATTTTTACAACGACAGTAGCTGGGCTTCTGTGTCATGGGGATTCCCAAAGGTGAAGTTTTCCCTCGAAACGTTACAAGGGACGAAAAAGAAATTTGTTGAGCCAGGGTTGTGACGTTTGGTTTAAGAAGCGACAGGTTTCTCCAGCAAGCACTCAGTTTGTACACGACTTTTCTACCACGAGTGTAGATGAAGTTTGACAACTTTTTTCTGAACTTTCGTAAAGTGTGTTACGGTAGTTGAAGGGAAGGGGAGTCGACGGACGTAAGCCCCAGCGCCATGGCAATTTTGTGTATTGTTTGAATGCTTGCTTGTTTCAACTAAAATGGCCGAGTTTCCGTATGAGCATGCCAACATTCTTTCTTATTTCCCAAGCACGTGCTATCTTTCTTTTCCTAAGGCTTAACACATACCCTCTGCCTTACTAGACCCATTTTGATGTCAGAGTATACACGACTTCGGGAATGTTTGCCACTAGGCTGAGGAGTTGAACAACATCACTTCATTCAGAAAAATCCAGAGATGTTTCAAAAGAGTCCCAGTAAACATCTTCAACTAGCCGTCACCTTATATTGGAAATACCCTTTTCACCACTGTCTTGTCTTTGATCCACTGTCAAATACCCTTTGGTACAAAATTGAACCAATCTATTTCTATTTTGAGTTTGATAAGAGGTGGTCTTAGCACTACACTGCGAAAGGATAGACCAAGGAGTCTACAGAGCCTTTTACAGAGTCTTCATAGCAAAAAAGTGTATCCTCCCAAAAACAGACAACAGTTTTTTAATAAGCTCGGGCACATACCATATTCAAAGCTTCAAGTTCAAAGCAAATTTATCACAGCGTAGAATGCAACTGACTTACATCTTCTGACAGGCATTTTGCTGTCCTTAAACACAACTTCGGGAACAATCCCATCATGGCTGCATCTGATTAATGTCAACCGTGTAGAGACTGATGACACCGCCAGCTGTTTCGACAGCCTCTTGCATCAAACTTACCTATTTGCATAACATTATCTTGGACATATCAAGTTCAAGCCCAAGTAGTTGCGATCAAATTATGTATTGAATTTGAAGGTTGATTGAACTTCTGAAGTAATGTGATGTCCTCTTCAGCTCGCGTCATTCAATCACACAAATGCATCGCATCAACATCTTGCAACAAAAAAATCTTAAGTGAAGACCGTCAGCCATACGAAAATTGCGAATTTCTTGCAATTTTACAAATGGTGTGGTTAAAATTAAATAATGAAGTTTTTCGTCTATAATCAGCACAGACCTAACCTAACAAGGTGAAAAAACATCCCTTTAAACTTGATAGAAAATTTTCAACGATTCAGGCTCTTGCCACTAAATCCAAAATCGCCAACCCAATCCACTTCGTATCAAGGAATAGTTGATCTCCCTATCTACCAGGCGCGTACCATTAGATTCGACTTAAAACTGAAAGCTTAAACGTTCAAATTGCTCACAACCTCTAAACTCAGATGGACTAGCCTGGTAAACTCTGCTACATCAAGAAAAATACGGACAGCCGATGTAAGACAAACAACCTCATTCGGCGAACTCGTTGTGAAATTGCAAGATGTATGGAGGTCTGTACGGGCTCGAATTAGGTATCCTGTACAACAAAACGGGTGCATCGCCGAGTAGACCCTTCTTCAACTTACTTCAAGAGATCTCTGCGAAGGATATTCATGAACTAATGTCCTGATCCTGAACCTCGCCAAGCATGCTATTGTTCTCTCACGAATGGAAGGAACCTACAGTTTTATGCCGACTCCGAACGCCTAAGTTTGAGAAGCTTTTTTAAGAAAATAACCTTTGAACATTGTCAGTGACTCGAAAGAGGTGGGGCCGTGAAAATTATTTTTGTCGCACAGAGCAGGAATCGAACCGATCGACGTCGACGCACATATCCACGACGCCACGGGCCACTACTATCTCGCACGTGTCGAAGAAACAGTATTTTTGGAAAGAACTACTTTTCTTTTTACTACAAATGCAGTGTTGCTGAATGTATTCGGAGACTTTTAGCAACACTTCCTTTGAAGTTTACAGTATACTCCCACGTTGAGAGCATGTGTATTCTGATTTCGACGTTATAAAGGTTGTTAGTTTGACACAGAAGACAAGGATTGGCCTAGCCTAAGGTGGTCCTTCTAGGAACCATATTGTATTGCATGTCAGAAATGCTCCTTAAATTATTAAAAAAAGCCAACGACTGGAACCAGTTATATAGACGCCAAAGCAGAATGTTCATCTTGTGAACTTGATGTTTTCTTTTTGGTACGATCTGGAAGGATCTCTATACTTCGGGGTGCTCAATCCAGTAGTTTTGATTGAGCAGTGGGCAGAAGAAACGACTATAAAGACTGTATTTCCCCGACCTAGCCCCTTCATTTCACTTGTTTCGGTCAATGCGAAATGCTCTCTGACGAAATTCAGTTGACACTTGCTGGAAGAATCACAAGTCAACTGCATGCTTTCGTGGCCCAAATATTAAGCTCAAGCAGTAGATAAAAGTTCTAATAGGGAATACTTTGAATAAAGCATGTACCTACTAAAAATACAAGCATGTTCTTACCAACCCAAAGGACTCCTCTTCAAGTTATAGCTTTAGACTCTCTCAAGAATTCACTAAACGCTAGCATGCGCGAATGAAGGAACAACACATTGATTACAACGAGCTGATTTTGCTCATTTTCCATTTTTAAAATATATTTTCCCATTTGTTGAACTGATTCAGATTCAAAGGGTATTCCCTGCGAACAAATCGTAAGCAAACAGCGAAGTCATGTTCCAAAGCAGTACGGATCCCGATACGAGATCTCTTCGCAAAGCTGCCATACACCATGCAAGACAAATGGTATAATTTTTCACAAAACGTTTTATCAGTTTCTCAAGAAGCGCCACCCCATCGCAGGCGTGACCTCCTTCCTATCCACAGCTCGGCTCCTTTTATTCGCCCGCAGAAGCTGCTGCCGCTCCCTGGTGGGGGACGACATAAAGAATTGCAAATTGTGAAAATCAATTTGTAGTAAATTTTAAAAATAATCTGCCACCTCCCCTGCTCTGCTTGATTAAACACATGATGTTACGGCAGTGTTCTGCCCCTTGGAACATTCGTACCCCCGGATTGCGTACGAGTACTTTTTGTCCAATCATCCGATAGGCGAACAAATGCGATAGAAGGAAGCGTAACTCCCCCATTCGACGTGATCCCATCAGCATGTGTGCGCACACACTCATACACATCTCCCAGGACATGATGTGTGAATGGAATTCAACTGGGGAATGTTCCCCAAAATCATGTAGCGTGTGGGGCAACTGAATGGAATTGCGACAGAGCTACACTTTTTTCTTTTGTTGAATGGTTTTGAAATCAGAATTCCTTTGGCTGGATGCGGGATTGCGAGCAAATGCATAGTTTTTCAGGCAATTGCAACCCAGTTGCACGTCACTTACAGGGTTTCTCATAACTTTTAGTTACCCACCTCATCTCTTTTCATCTGAGCGAAAAGTTTTCGGAAATGCATTCTCATAGATTTACAAAAGGGAACAGAACGACGACTGGCGTCATAATCCAATTTAAACCGCCTCATCCCACGTCTGAGCGACCATAGATATAATTTATTTCGTGGAAGATGGCGCCGTTTTCACCCCATATCCACATGTCGTTCATGTTTGCACATTAGTAAGAAACGTCTCAGGCGACGTCTTATGGATCGTATTTCTTCATCCGTGTAATCTGCTTAAGAGATAACCAATTCGGAGAGCCCCTTCCGCCTCAGGCACTGCACCACTGCACGTCCGGATG
The DNA here is from genome assembly GCA_916610145.1 of Eristalis arbustorum. Classification (NCBI taxonomy): domain Eukaryota; kingdom Metazoa; phylum Arthropoda; class Insecta; order Diptera; family Syrphidae; genus Eristalis; species Eristalis arbustorum. The sequence goes on from OU744319.1 coordinate 38,313,205, forward strand.
GATGGTCGAAATCAATTCGTGCACGAGTGTGTTCCGAGAATCGATTGTTAGGCTTCCAAGCACAGAGCACTTCATGCATTCCGAATGCTAACAAACGACACGGAGGGGGTACGTTTCCAAACACACAGATCTCATTAATACGATCGCGTGAATATTTTATTGGCGCAAAATCCAACGCGGCACGGCCCATTAACAGGGGCACACGCTGAGACCTGCCGCTTTTCGTGGGCGAGGGCAATATTCAAAATTGGATTCTGCGGGTGTCTGTCTCTGACTCTGAGTAATGCGCCTTTCACATTCACCGCCTGTCATCCGGTGCCATACGCCACCCCCCGTCCGCCCGGCAGCAACCACCAGCTGCCATCCGGCAAGTGACAACTTCAACTCCTTAAGCACAGGCGGTGCATTAATTATGCAATCGGTTGTTAAAACTGTCGTTTTTATTAAGCGGTCTTCATCATCAGCAACGTCCTCATCCTCGTCGTCATCTCTCTTGTAATGAAGACGTCAGTGAGGGTTCGCTTTAAGAATTTCACAAGAAAATATCCTGTGGGCGGACGGGAAGCCTTAAGCTTTTAATCACCACACGGTCTGCCCAACAAGGTTGTTTCCTAATCCAAACCCGGCCCCAACACCCTCTCAAAGCACAGCAACGTGGCAGCATTATTTTTTTTTATTTTTTTTGCTCAAGGACGACAGCGGGTTGCGGGCGAATTAATTTAAGGTTTCCACTTTTTGTACACAATTAATTGCGGGATTTTATTTTGTCTACGAACAGCAGCGTTGGCCTGGCTGTGGAACTCAGATACGGACACAAGACATTATACAATACTTCAGTCGGGAGCTGATTGTGAGTGTTTGTTGTTTCCCTATTCAAATTGAGCTTCCTTTGTGTCATCGATGCCGGACGAAGGCATTGGGTGGCTGCGTGGGTCGAACGAAGAACGAATGCACCACTTACTTCTTCGTCAGTTTAATTCGAGAGATGCCGTACAAAGCGCACAAAGCGCACAAATGCAAATTAAAAAAATTTAATTAAGCCAGCTGGTTTCGGTTCGGTTTGACCAGGTACAGCGCATTGCTGTCAAGTGCTCAATGCGACCGATACTGAAACTGGAGTGATTGGCAGTCGGTTGCCCAAAATCAAGCTCCTTGCCGCCCAATCCATTGTTTACCGGCCAGTCTTTCGCCTTTGTTCGATGGGAATATGAATTAAATTTTATCATTCTCTCGCTTGATGGGGCATACATTTTGTTGAGGAATTTAATCATGCCATTATTACTGTCGGTTATCACACCCGGGCCGGGCGTCGTCGGGCGTGTGATGATAGTGAGCTCGAGCGGTTGTCCCGGCACAGCGGGGGGGAATGTTAGATGTGGCAAATTTAATTAAACGTAGCATTTACGTGCGGTGATTAGAAGGGAAAATTTGCCATGAGTTTGCCACTTTTTCAGAATTAAACGAACATTTTCATTTTCATTTCCCCTGTGCGGCGGCATGTAGTCGGTGTAAGATTGAAATTAATTCTAAAGTTTGAAATATCCCAGGAAGGCGGTAGTACCAACAGCGAAATTGGAAGCGCAGGGTCGGTGATCACGTTCTGAGCGAGTACCTATTCGAGTTCCATCTGCGACTGGTGTTGCTTTTGAGTGCTTCCCTAGGGGTGGTGCTTTGAATTGATGTCGAACGTGTTGATGGGGTTGAAACTGTTTCGTTACTTAGTAGTTACTCCGCTGACGGTAATTGCGCTTAAGGGAGGGAGGAATAAACATGAATGTAAATGGGAGGGAAGACTGACTGTGGGAAGTCATTTAATCGTGTAATATTCAAGAGCTTATAACTTCCTGAGAAAAGTGCTTCCGAGTTACTGACTTTCAGAAGAACAATTACGGGATCAAGGTGCCGACAAAACATTCCCCTCTGCAAATGGACAACAATCTTTTTCTCCGACAGTCATGATCTGTTTGTGGGGTCTCTAATGTTGACCTGGAGCTCGTGAAAGTTGGAGTGGACTGAGTATTGGATGCGGCCCCTGACACCTCGAGCGGTTTTTACTCACACGATAGAAGTGGCTCATTGATGAACGCTTGTCTTATGATGAGGAATCGCCAAATTTCACCTTCACATGTACTACCATTGGAGCTGGGTCACAGTCCTCATTTCAAGAAAAATTTGGTCGGTTCAGGTCTATTGCCATAACGCATCTCAAAAGTCAGTTTTTGTTGATGCATTATTGCTGATCTCCAAAGGATTAGGGCACTTGCTGTCCAAAAATTGGGCAGTTATTTGTTTGCCAAAAGCCGGTTATGCACAATTTTATTGATATTTTTTACGTCGCAAAACGCGTTACACTGCATCAGAATCGATTAATACACGTAAGAACACGTAAAAGCAGGAGTGCGAGATTCGTTGGCAGGCCGATGTGAATGTTGAAAGATGAAATTCGAAACCTTTTCTTCTTTGATCGGCGCTACAGTCCGGGGTTGACCTGGGCCTCAACCAACATACCTCTCCAGCCTGCACGATCTTTAGCTAGCTGCGCACACCATGTTGGTTGAGGTCATTTTCCACTTGTGTGCGCCATCTAGTGCGAGGACGTCCTCTGTTGCGCTGTCTCAACGGCTCTGTGTCGAAGACTCTTCGGTCCGCAGCTGCGGTGTCCATCCGCTCTACATGACCTAGCCATCTTAAGCGTTGGATCCGAAGACGCGTAACTAGGTGCATTCCAGGACCAAAGATTGTACGCACAACTTTTCTCTCAAAACAACCAAGAGCTTCTTCATCCGCTATCAATAGCGTCCATGTCTCTGCGCCATAGAGCAGGACTGGGATGATCAGAGTTTTATCCAAAGTCAATCTGGTGTTTCGAGAGATAGCTCTGTTACTCAATTGTCTCTTGAGCCCAAAGCAGCGATTGGCAAGAGAAATTCTGAGCTTGATCTCGGTACTGGTGTTATTGTCTCTGTTTACTCCAGAGCCGAGGTAGACGAAGTCCTTGACTACCTCAAAGTTTCTGCGGCCCATTATGACGCTCTGTCCGAGACGTCGATGTTGTGGGTCCTTTCGTGATGACAGCATGTACCTTGTTTTGCCCTGGTTTACCGCTCAACCCATTTTAGCCGCTTCCGCTTCAATGCCAGCAAACGCCACATTGACGGCTCCCTGTGTTCGTCCAATCAGTTGAACGGACTTTTGGAAGATTGCGCTTGGGGTGTTTACATTTGATTTTCGCACGATGTTCTCAAGTATGATGAAGAAGTCACATGACAGCGTGTCGCCTTGCCTAAAACCTTTTATGACATACGAGGTCTCGGTGAGTTCGTTACCGACCTTGATGGAGCAGCGAGAGTTCTCTATCGTCATCCGGCACAACCTGACGAGTTTGGCAGGAATGTCAATATATGTCAATATGGCGCTGTATAGCTTCTGTCTATGCACGCTCTCTTAAGCGGCCTTGAAATCGACAAAAAGGTGGTGAGTGTCGATCTGCATCTCTCGAGTCTTTTCCAGGACAGCGCGAAATTCAAAACTGATCAAATTTAAAGAGGCCAGAACACGATTCATCTGGGTTACCCATTAATAGGGCGTTGTCCCTTTACTCTAGCTGTTGCTTTGGGTTGTTAGTTTGGTGACGGAAGAATATTAAGCAAAATCACCTCCAAATATTTCTAAGCCAAAACCCATCGCATGCCACAAGGGACTTATTTGGGAACCTGAACACTTTTTAGTTCTACGATCTTGACTAATGATATTCATTCTAGATACGAATTTGAGACTATTTAGAACCCATCTGAGCTTTTACTGTTTGTTTGCTTGTTAATTTATGAAGCCTAAGTTTGGATACTCTGAATTTAGGAAAACGATGACTGTTCTTGGTATGTTGCTTTCAGTCTTTGCTCTCCTTGTCTTTGTACCCGAGGTACAGCCTTCTTCTCCTTCTCGAACTGCGACACTCGGATTCGAAGACCCTCTTTGCTGGTGCAGTGCTGTCCACTCGACGAAATGTTGCACTCTGGACTACTGTCGGTTCTCTTCCATTCCATTCCTTGTATGCGCGACCAAATCTACGAACTTACCATCCATATAGCAGGACTGACAAGATAAGTGTTTTGTCAGGAGCTTGAAGTAATATTGTTTTTGCAAATCACATGGGCAGCATGTTCTTTGTGGAGGGTACACTTTTCAGGGAGGCTGCTCCATAACCTTAAAATTATGGCTGTCGATGGTAATGCTTTGTCCACTTGGAATGCGGCAGAATGATTTTTGCCTAACACCATATACTCCTCTCCTTATTAACCTTCAGACCTACTGTTCTATCGTCGAAGATAGTGACTTCTTCAGTACCAGTTTAAACGAGAGCCCGCTTGCCAGGTGTGAGAATTTATGTGTAAGGGAAACTCGTGCTCAATATGACCACAATCCTATTGCAATGAGTTAAAGCGATTAACTTGATGGATCCTAATATCGTTGACCTCGGTCATGATTGTTATTTCGAACCCACGGGGCGTTGATTGTGCAGAGAGACACAGTCATAGTCAGCATAAGTTTACAACAACGTGGCTATTAATTAATCTCTTAAGCTGGCGTTATAATGCGCATAACCCACCACGACCTCTTACTATCTCTCTGCATGTAAGCACGCCAGGACTAATTGATGCGGCCCCTGCCAACTGGTCTATAGAACACGGTAATCTTTGTCGTCCTCTGAATCACGTACATCTCATACAAATTTCTACTCTACAGACGTTGCATGCAAATGTTGGAACCCCACTTCTTTTCCACTCTCAGTTTAAAGCTACGCTAATCCGAACAAAAATGCTGAACTTCTCACTATTGTCGCCACTCCGACGTACATATGTTCAACTTTCGTTCTCTCTTCATCCATGCCACCGTCCATCGGCACATGCACAAAGATGGACATAATATTCCCAAAGGCACCGTGGGATGACTACAGAATCCCATCAAATGATTTAAACCTACACTGACAACACTGATTGCCATCCGTCATATTTTCTGCTTTCTAAAGCGCAAACTTGTTTCCTGCACGCTGTGTCAACACGGAGGCAGCGGCAGCGATCTGCTCTGCCATCGTCATCCATGGACGACGACCAGCGACGGCACTAATATTTTCCATTATCCATCGTGTGGATTGAACGTACGTGAATTTTTGTCAGCCGTCAGGTTGTGCAATTCTAGATGTATTCCTGGACAACGAAAAATGGAGCAAAAAACTACACACAACACCCACTCCAACCCCAGCGGCATTGTGGCAATTGAAACCGAAGCGAACTGCATCTTCGGTGTGTCCCCTGAAAGAGTTCCAATAAATAGTGCACAAATGTAGGTTGCTAGTCTTTTTTTTTTGTTGTTTTCTGTATTCAAAGAGAATGATTTTTATTTTTCATCAGAATTTTCCGGCGTTGAATTAATATTTTTGAGCATTTAATCCTGACGATGTCCGTTCTCTTGGCATTTCCGCTGAGGGAAATAAATGATATTTCCCTTGGAAGTTTATCCAGAAATATTTTGCAGAGAAACAATTGATTAATGAGCGTAGGTGTGCGCTCAACTTTTTGCTCATTTCGTCTCGTCCTGGTCTGTGCTGTCCTTGCTGCTAGAAGGAAATCGATTTTCACGCCAGCCCTTGCATAGGATGTGAACCGAAATGTTGCCACGTGTATTTTTAAGCATGGTGTTTTTTTTCCTGGGTGACTGTTATCTTATGAATAACAAAATGAATGGAAGGCTCTGAGAAATACCTTGAGAGTAAGTAAGGCTGTGTCAGCAGTCGGCGCGGGATGAAGTGCATTCCTGGAGTCTGTTTGGGGTTATCTTGCGCTATGTGTCGTTCTGCTGCGTTGTACTCTTGTGTTATTTGTTTTCACCTCTTACTATGGTGATATGCAATCTTACTGCGGTAAAGTTGTACGTAAGACAAGGCAAGCAGTTTGCAAGTTCTAAAAAATGAGGGCATTTAGAAAAAAAGATGTTTTTTAAAATTGTATCCAAAACTTCACGACATATGATGCCGGTCTAATTGAGAGTGGTAACATATTTTTTTTCTTCATCCACCAAGAAAGCCGAGGGTGGTCCAATCGCTGAACTTAGAGGTGTACTGTGTGGCAGATACTCGGCACATTATTAGTCTACCTGATCACCAGTATTGTTAGGTATTCTAGAACAACGGAGCTATACTTCCCGACCGCTCGGGTTCTTCTTATGGCACGAATGTCCTCAAGATCTCACGGGACTTAGCTTGAATGCGATTCCATCACGTCGGTGACAACGTGGCAGGCTCAGGACTAGGTGCAAGTCCAAGAATTTGTTTATGCCGACTCCGAACGGGCAAGCTTTTTTTCTAGACATGAAGTATTCTTTCAGCATTGTCAGTGAGTCGAAAGAGGTGGGGCCGTGAAAATTATTCTTGTCACACAGACCAGGCATCGAACCTACGACGTCAGGGGTCGACGCACATACCCACAAATCCTCGGGCCACCACATTATGAGACAATAAATTTTTTTAATTGCACCTTCTGGAATTCACATAAAAAGCTAGCAAATTTAATTTAAATAAAAAAAACGAGTTTTTAAACAACAATTTATTAATCATGTTCAAAAGTTAAAATTATTCAAATTTACCTGCATCCGAATAAGCACAATAGTCATCCACTATTTGAAGTGAACAATCACCCTATTGTGGAATACGCCAAGGGAACATTTCACTAAAATTAATAACTTTGGAGCGTTCCATACGTTCGAAGTGATTTGTTCACTTATTTCAAAAATAAATAATAATTTCGAATAAAAACAACCCACACAAACTTTGACATTTCTCAAACGCAGCAAATTCATTGCGTATTTGGGTATTTGTTGTGAGGAAACCAGTGAAAATGACTTCGTTTTGAAGCCGCCCAAGCGATGGTCGAAATAGTCATCGGTATTGTAGTCTGTCCGTCGTATTCCACGACCCATACAGCTATTGAAAGTTAATTGAGTGAGTGAAGCGAATCTCAGGTACGCCATATCCCACTAAAGGGGATAGAGGCCCGAATGTTCTATCTTGGCGCAGAATCTGATACCACGATAGATACAGCTTAAAAAGCCTCTCTCGAATTGAGCTGATGAAGCAGAAATTTGGTTTGCAGTGCAATTTGACAGTTGACACAAATGTTGATATTCTCGACAGTAGAAATGAGTCATGTTGATGAACAACACTAAAATGGAGTGATCGCACATGCAGAAGAGTATAACAAATCCACTCAGCAAGAATTGCATGCTGTCTTTAAATTGTAAAAAGTAAAACCGATAATTGTTCAAGGCCTCGCCTTGAAATAGCTCGATACTGTGACTGTCCTCATGAATAGCTCGATCGATGCTCTCAAACGCCCATCACCGCTACCCTTGAATCATCTATTTACTCAAGCTTACCTCCACTATGCCTCCGCTGATTGTAGATAGGAACAGCAGGAGAGAACAGTGAATGCAAATATCCCGCCTAACAACTCGGCCATCCGACACATCACTGTCCCCAGTGATATCTGTTTGGAAACTATTATATCCAACTGGACAATCAGCAAGTCAAAGATTTTCAAGCACACAGCTTATCCGAATTATTCGCTCATACAAGCATTACTGATTTTGAAAATACTCATATCTTGCAATGTCCAACACCGGCATCAGCTGAAAGTTCATTCATACTGCCAAAACTCAATACGCAGAGGAACCCAAGGTTTTTTTCGTAGACGAGGCAAAACAGCACATAGATTGGTGTACTTTTCGGTCTAGTTGCCGTCCTTATTTATTAGGGATTCATTGAAAAATCAAAACTGAGCTAATGTTGCCCATGTTCCATTCTTGTTATTATATTTGGCCTAACGGCCCTGTTGGTTGGGACCTTATCATAAAATAACCTAGGTCTGGTCTTTTTGGACATTCGGATTGGAATAGGCTCTTAAAGTCAATAGACCAGTGCTTTTAAATACACATTCACAACTTTATAGGGCTCACATTACATGATGACATCTGGTATTTATGGCTGGACTTCAACGAAATAAAACACATGACGTTAAATGTGACTTCAACACTTTCACTGCTTACTCTTACTCCTACTTTATTTACAAATCAAGAGGCGAGCTTTATCGACACTTTTGCTGAACTGTCCCAACGTTTTTAATAAACTGCACTGCTTCGGCAGTCGCACCCGCATTTATGGTTCATCAATTGGTGGATTCTAGAATTCTAATATGGAATGTTGCCATGACTTGCAAACGTCCAAGCGCTTTTAGTACACTAATTACGGAGATATTTGGTTGGATTTCTGATTTCTTCTATTTTTGTAGAGTTAATGGTTGGTGCTCCGAAAACTGTTGTTGTTATGTATATTGTACTCTATTCTGTATAAGCAGCACACTCCCAATGGCAACCATATATGAGTTGTATTCCTTGATCAAACTGAAACTGAGTGGTACTCTAAGGCAGACCCTCTCTTCCTTAAGCTTGCCCGCATCTGTTGAACGAACTGAAATGTTACAGAAGTATGACTTTCTTATCAAGAACAGTGATTAAATGACAACACGATATTTTCATGGTAGACACCTCCAATGCAAGGTCTCGACTAGGAACTGCTTGTAAAGGGTTAACTCACCTACATGAATTCTGTTAGAAGCCGCTCTATTAGACTTGGTGTGAGCTGCTCCATATCTAAGACTTCACTGGTTCAGGCAAGGGCATTTCGCCCTAACTGTCTGAGGGCTGAATATCGGCATATTCACGGACAATCAGGCGGCTGCCGAGACCCTGCATCGTAACTACGGATCGCTCATATCTGGAAGAGACGACATAGACATGACTAAATGATGGAAGTTTGAAGCCGACGAACTTGCTTGTCATGTAAGAACTTTGCTAATCTTGTAATCTTGTAATCTTAAGCCGGCTTCTGCAATCATTTGTCTGACTCAGCACTAAGTGCTTGTTGAAGGGTGGCGAGAGTTCGTAAATAAAGTCTTAATGATTCCAGTCTCCTTAAATTTTTAAATTGAACTCTTCAAGTTGACTACAGGCTACAGTCTATTCACTGTCATTGGCCACCCCAATAGCCACCGCAATCAAGGACAACATTTGCCACCCCTTCTCTTCACAGAACCCATCAAAACGGCATTAAGTCAATAAAAAGGTTACGAAGGTTACCACAATGATTCCCCATTTTATTCATGCAAAAAAGAAAACTAACAGCAGTTCGAATCTATACAATAGAAAAGTCATATTTCAACACCCGTACGAACCATTAAAACTGCTCTGCACGATGTAATACGGGCATTAAACAGAAGGCGACAACGACGCAATATCGTCCACTGCCTTGGCAGTATTGTGCTAGGGACCAACTACCGACAGTGCATATCGTAGCAGTTTTTCGATGCGGAAATGGGAAATAATTTCGCATTGTGTACCTGTGGTCCAGGCGCTGGAAGACACGGTCCGCGGGACTTTTCAGTGGCTGGGGAGTAATACCAAAACGCGCTTTAATGTAAATTAGCAAATATTGTCCAACAGCCAGTTTTGCCGTTTCAGTCACTCTTCACAAAATAAAAGACGAAAAACGTGATTTCGAAAGCAGTCGGGGGACGTTCCACTTGTAGCGCGCTCAAGGCTCGGAAACCCTTTCGAATGGTCGCGTTAATTACGGCGGCTTATGGATGGGGAAGTCACTGACCGAAAAGGGGCGCTGTTTGCTCAGCAGAAATATCCACTTCATGTGTGTGCATTGATAGATTAAATTAACGTACATTTTTGAGACCAGTGAAGGGTCGCAGAGAAGTGTTTTTTGTGGTCAATCGGGGTTGTGTACACACTGCGGTTAGTTGAAAAGACCAACATGATTTGTATTCACGACTGATTAATCAGTTACCCGGGAGCTGTGGGTCAGTCAGTTTATCAGTGGTAAGTCCGAGGGAAGTTTCGTTTGCACGAAATGTGCCCTTACTGCGATGAAACGTATGTCTTGCATGTCAATTAAGTATGTTGGAGTCACAAAATTTAGACACATTTTGAACGCCATGTCATTTCTACAGAATAAGTCTCCAATTGATGATCAGGATAATGATTTAGGATGGTTGAAATATTGTATTAAGGCTTAACTGGAAGTTCGCTGATTTAGACTAATCCTGATTAATTCTGAAATTCAGGGAGACTGGATTGGATTCTCTCCCACACATCCAACTTTGACTTGAAATGATCGATTGCTGTCTGCCATTTCCCACAACAAGCTGCTTGAGAACATACTCATCGCATGTCTCTCCGACGCCACGTTCAAGCGTCCTATGCACTGTAGTCGTGTTGACTCGATGTGATTGGATCCACAGATTGAAGGCTTATACAATGCACACCACTAGTTCTTGGTAGCATCCCGGTTTCAGTTCAGATTAGGTGGTACTTAGTAAAGCTGATGATATAGGCTCCTTAGCACTGAACCGCTTGCAGACCCTCCAACCCTCCGGAAGATAGAGGAGTTTCAACAAAAATAGGTTCCTGGTAGTAAATTGAATTTATGAATTTGTGTGCTCAGTCGCTCCGGCCATGCAGACTTCATTAAGTTTGGCAAAAGATTTCCGGCTTTCACACAAAACCGTAGAGAACTCAAAAAGTCAATGTTAGGGCAGTTTTCCAGCTGCCCCACGCAGTCAAGATTTTGAGGAGTGCATTCCGCTGAGTCATGCACAATCAACCATATGGGCATCCAGACAGGACAAGCGATGATTCCTGTCTTCGATTTCAAACGTTCCAAATGCCTTTGTCTCTCCGTTATTTTCGAGCAAAGCGGGTTCAAAGAACCTCCTAGCAGTCGACGGATATTCGCCTTCCGGAATGGACTAAACCATTGAGTGCGTTACTCCATCAGGATTGAGTCGCCGTACACTCAAATCAGCTAAATCGACATATGATATCGAGTCATCGACATCGTGGTGTGGTTACTGGCAATTATCACACGTCCTATTTCTGAACCGATACACAATAACGTACTTAACACGACGTTCGTATCAAATTCCAGTACAGACTATGATCTATGAATACATCAATTTCCAGCGCAAATGGAGTTCGTTCAGAGGGCAACTTCATTTCGCAGCCGAGACGGATACATCAGCACACACTAGAGTCAATTTATGCGTCCAATTTTGGTTAGCGAACTAGACTCCGCTCCACACCGCCGCATGCTCCTAGTTGCTCGAACACTCACAGAAAGTGCACCAACAACTTCTTAACGGCGCTCCACATCCGTTCCGAAACACACGAGAGCCGCACACTGAACACACACACACACGAAAAGTGGGGAAAAAAGGCGGAATGAACGCTCCGAATGCAGAAACACGAGAAGGCACTTTATTTTAATTGAACCCTCCGTCTCGATTGCCAGTGAGATATCGAGTGGGTGTTTAGGCAATTGCCCAAAAAACCACCACATCCTCTGTTATCGGATTTCAACCATTCAAGCATCCTCCCTCCCTATGGCCACAGAGATCGACAGTCGTGACGGCAGACTGCAGAGCAGAGCAAGGGTTGTGTCGGTGCCGAAGCAGGATTCTGCTGACGGGTTTATTGTGCTTGTCTGCGAAATGATGCTAAGCGTGAGTTAATGTCTCGGTTTTGTGACACCCGCCGTCGATGCATGGCAGACACGCATCCTCTTGCCGCAGCTTTAATTTGAACTGCTTTTAATGGATCTGCCTAGCATAGGTCACAGCCCACACCCGCAGTACACCTGGGCTGAATATCCACCAGAACGTGACGGAAAACAGTAGCCAGGCGAGAATTTCTTAAAGGTTAGGCAGAAAATTGGCGCTGTGGGGATTGGTTATCAAGCGGAACTTTAGAGTCCAGTGACTTTAAAGGGCTCACTTCAGGTGCGAAACCTCTTAGTGACAGTTGCCATTGAGCGTATCCAAAATACCACGTGAAATCGCTCCCATGGAAGACACCCGAAAGGGCAGGATGTTTTACATGAAGCACATGTTTATTTTCGCAGGATATCATGATGTCGTTGAAAGAATTAAACCGTGAAACGTGGAGGATCTCCGTGAGGGACTTTTATGTGGTTGCCAGCGAAATGGCTGGATAATGCACTTCAGAAGGGAAGACAGAATGGTTTATGCTCCCATGGGGTTGTCTGATGTGTTGAGGTTTCTAGGTGTTTGCCAGTTTTCACGTTTACTTAATTGGATTGCGTGGAATTTTATTGGTGGAGTTAATTTGATGATGCAGAACGAGATGGATGTGCTCCTCAATCGACAAGCTGATCCGACCTTTAGTCAGCTGCCCCAAAAAGGTGCTTCTACACTTGTGTCAGCCGTTTTAAATCATTTGACTTAACTTACTGGTGCGGAGATGACGATTCTCACTGCAGCTCTAAATTATCTAACCTTGGGCGTTGACACCTGTCATTGGGGATGCCATGTCAGTTGATGGACAAAAATCTAAATTTCAATAAATTTGTTTTTTTGTAATATAGTCCATTTATTCCCGATTTCAGAGAGCAGACTTATCTGCTGGTTTGGCTAAGTGTAATCGGTTTTCACAGTCAATATTTAAGGAGGGTTTAAGTAAGGCAAGGATTGAGTGTAATTGTGAACTATTGAACACACATTGAACAAAATAATGATTTTGAATTGATGATATGAGTCCCAGAAGCTCCTGTTTTTGTTAGAGGTTCTAATAGAACACTGGAGCACTCAGACTCAGACTCAAACTGGTCCATAGTACTGCCAGGCAACAACCTACAATTCCTTCCTTCGCGCCAGCCACCTGATCCAAGCAAAAGCGGGACAGTGACAGAGGAAGTGCTGTGCATTGTCGTCGTCCGCTCCACGGGAGTCGCAGGGGATATCTTCGCATAAACCAAGCACGGTTAATTGTATAGCAAAGGTGCAGTGGCCCATTATTACGACGTTAACTCGTCCGCAAACGCGAATTTCTCACAGACGTTTGAGAAAATCTACATCCTGAAGAGTCATACCATCTAGGATTGCACTTTCGAGAGATTCAGCCCTCTGCGGATGGCTTAACCACAGATGCAAATAGTGCGAGCGCAGGTTCAGGTCCCGAGAAATTTTTCTCCGTCCTGTCAGAGAGGATTTGCATGCCTGAACTATCTTGGAAGTTGTTGAAGTAAGGGTTGAGTAAGGTCTAAAGCACAACTTGGCCATAACTACAAGCACAGATATGTCGTCAACCCGTCCACTTCTTCAAAATATAGCTTGTTACCACAAGGATCACGTAGGTTTCAGCTTGGAAAACCGAAATTCACCAAATGTGTTGCACAGTCTAATGTTGTCGCTCTTCACGGAGCCATCTATGTAAATCTGTACGAGTACATTCCATTCCTGGCTCGAAGTCCGGCCAGAACCATTTCTGGCATTTTTTGCAAATTTATGGAAAATGGAAGTGTGAAATAAAATTACATCAGGTGCTTAGGTAATTTTATTATTGAATAAAATGAGTCAAATCTTAAAATTATGAGTCCCCGAGTCATACTCTGTGGTATAACTGACACTAACCCAACAAACGAATGTTCATGCACTTTTAAATTGCGTGCTCAAGCACTGCCAGACTAAATAATTAATTGTATCTGTGAGCTTCCTCCATTTATTTTGGGGTTGAAATAATATTAATACACTAATGGCAATTATGTGCTCTCAGGATTGACACTTAAGTCGTGGCCATTGGCGGCTTAAGTTGAAAAACGATTGGTCAATCAACATATGACTCTGTCGGAATAGTTTGGTCCTTTTGAAGCAAAATTCTGACAGCTCGTTGAGAGATAGGAATTTACATAGAAAAAGAGAAGATGATGAAGAGAAAAATTAATACTTTGTAATCAAAATATTGTTTAAATGTCTGGTATAAGTGACCAAGATTTGGACTAGGTGATTGTCAGTAGTTTGGATAGACACTTAAGCTCGCGCTCTGAAATCGAGCATAAGTTTTATTATATGAAGGGCATTCAATACTTACAAGATCGATAAACAGCTCGTATATAACTTATCAAGCAAAAAATATTTGCGCTTTCTTTCTTGACATATAAGAAAGCTTTAATTTTTCACAGCATACAAAAAATCAGTGCATCTAGTGAGGCCAAACGCAGTCAGTTCACTGTATACATTATTAGGTACTTGAAAGTATTTTTTGAGGTCATCATCGTCTTCCCTTAACGTCTTTTTTTTTTTTTTTTTGCGAAATTATGTTCCTATATACAGAAATTACAGGATCGAATGCAACACGAAGTAACATGGTCTTCGATTATATGTTTTCAAGAGGATTTCGTGCGAAAAATCTTCTGCTCTGCGCTTTTGTATATTTGTCTGATGGCTTTTTGGCTCTTCTACTCCTACATCCTGGAAAATACAAAGAGATGTTCATATTTATTAAATTAGTGGTACTTTGAGAAGGTAGGAGGAGTCTTTTCTAAAAAAGTATTGTGACCGGTGTCGACCCCCACCTCTACGGTTCGATTCCAGCTCCAAGCGACAACAACAATCTTCACGACCCCACCTCTTTTCGAGTCACTGACAATGCTCAAAGAGTATTTCATGTCTAGAAAAAGCTTCTCAAACTTGGCCGTTCTGAATCGGCATAAAACTCCCTTCCACTCGTATGAGAACAATATCACGCACAAGACTAGTGGTTGCTGGAAAACTAGGTCCTGGACCTCTATGGGCTGTAGCGCCACCCACATCATCATCATTGTGACGCTTGATAAACATGGCGCCTTTTCGGGAACATCGATTGCCTGGCAATATTGGTTTCAGAATGTCATTTTTGAGTCAAATCAATCTTAATCATATTCAAACAATAGTTCACTCGGTTCATCTCTTTAATTTTACCTTTTTTCTTTGTAAAGAACAATACTGTACTTACCACAAAGAAAAGGAATTGCAAACCAGAATTGAAGCTTAAATTGCCCTACCTTCTGCCAGAAATGCCATTCGAGCAAAACTGCTGCCGACTGCCGATGTCGTCACTTTGCTGTTGCTTCGACTCGTCCTGTTGACTGAAAGCAATAGCAAAGCAAAATTATCAATCGATGACTACTGCGCAGCTGATCAGTGATCGTTGTTTCCTTTTCTTCGACTGCAAATGCCAATTTCTTCAGAAGCATTAGGGTCAGTCAGAATCAATATTAAAAAGTTGACGAAGTTGACCTAGCTACTTGGACTGAATCAATTCAAACGCTCGTCAATATTTCAGTGAATTACGTAGTCAGCCTAGTTGCAACGTTATTAAAATATGTCCTGACCAAGGTATTAAAACAAGAGCAACAAGGAACGTGCTTTGTGCCGGAAATGTTCTTCGAACAACTTCTGGATCATAGAAAACAACATGTATGTACAAAAATGCATCGAATAGTCTGTTATTGTCGAACGAGATTGGCTTAAAATTTGATAGATCACCAATTGGTATTTTCTGAAGATCTTACTGGTTTTGTACCGATATGTCACTCTTCAATATAAGGCGAGGCTCAAATTCAGGGAGTACATTGAAATACAATTTGTCATGTGTAACAGTAACAATTCACAGTGAATCGTGAATCACGTGTAACAGAAAATCACGGATCACGTGGCACGTCCATCCGCAAGTTATTTCCATACTTGAATACTACATCGTCAGCATTTACGGCAACTATGAGGACCTTCCTCCTTCCAAACGCCTTTACGCTCCTTTGAATTCCAGAGCAACTCGAATGTGTAAAACCGATGCAAACAGATGCCTCTACGCCATTCTTCCACAATAGGAGCATAAAGAGCAGCTACTAGGCTTACCCAGTCAGGTCGTGTTACTTTGGGACATGAATTGTCTATATGAGGCATTTACCAAGAAGGCTCGTGTGCCTACGTTGAATATAGGACAGATTGAGGTCAAATCGCCCATTGTTCTCCGCCCAAAATCAACATATTCCATTTCGAAAAATTTGCAGCACTTTCTTTCAAATTTCCCATGTTGGAGATGAAATTTTTTGCCACGTGGCTAAAACGTGGCGCATCTGGCTTGATGCGAGAGAAAATGACGAGTCCTATCAGCCATCCAATTTTCTAAAGCATGTGAGCTCCACCTCATTCCAGCATGATCTGCATCCCCTTTCCATTTAGCCGCAAAGAACAGCATTCGCTCTGGCTCCTAGTTGCTCATCTCCACGTTTCAAGGCAATTATCATTTCGTACTGCTTATGGAGAAAATCCATCGAGTCCTTCACTCTCACAGATTCCCAGCACGTACCCAGCCCCCATGTTCATTTCCTCGCTAATATTTTGAATTAAGTATCACAGGCTAGCTCCTGACATTTTTTTCACCCAACAAAAGGGGCTTATCTTTCTACGGGCAAAAACAAAATCCTGTAACATTTCGTTTTCCCAAAAATTAAATACTGGCCAACCAATGCTTGCAGCTAACAAAGGACCATTCTCCTCTCTTGTCGGCAATCACGACGTGTTTACCTGGAACTCATTCGGCACGTTTGAAGAGCTACACACATGCACACGGGCAGGGCGCATACGAACGTGCCCACATGACTGTACGGACGTATGCTTGCTCGGAATGAATGTGTGCATCTTCCTTCTGGCAGTAAATATCAACAATCGTTCTCATCGGGAGCATAAGTACGAGTACTAGACGTGCACGAGTACGGGCGGGTGCGCCAGTGTGTGTGGAATCTCACAATCTCGGTGAATTGTTTCCTTTTGAGTAGATCCCATGCTTGGCATACAAATTACCCCCTTGAGCTTCTGAACCATTTCACAGTGAATGAGTAAAGTAGGTGCTTCTGGGGCAAAAATGAAAAAATGAAAAAAAAAATGAAAAAGCATGAGAAAAATGGAAAAAATGCTGTGCCCCTTGTGTGGCACAAATCAATCAATGAAATATTGAATGTTGACTCAAATTTATCTCAGCAAATTTGGCTACCCCCGCTGCGCCGCTGCTGCTTGTTTGATTTTCTCATTAACCATCGGAGAGTGAGTGCTCCGTATTTGCAGATCTGCTTCGGAAACCCCTTCGACTTAAGTGGAATTCTAGGTGAATTGATTGAAATCCAGGCTTGGCACAATGCCCTCCAGTCGCACGGACGAGTGTTGTATCAATTGAAGCAATAATGTCTTAAGGTTGCACAGTGTCACTGAGTCTAGTGCACACGATGTGCTGAGAGATGAGGTTCATGCATAAGTGTGCATCTTCCATCCGCACAGACCCGGCTGCCGACACCTTGCGCTGAGGCCAGCGCACTTGAATGAAGGCACTCGTAGGGACTGTGATATCCTTGGGCTGCATAGGATTTCTGACATGCACGTGCACACATATCATTTTGAAGAGTTTTCGCACATTTCTTGCGATTTCTTGCAGAACATTGACTGACATAAACACACCTTTGAGGTCAGACAATGGTCACTCTCGCAGCTGAGACACTGGAGTGGCAGGCAAAGGGCTTGTTCAATGTCACGTCGAGAAAATGGTAAACAAACTAAACAATTGGAAGCGGAAGCAAGGAGCTCACGGGACCGACCATAAAATGGTTGCTTTAAATTCAACTCCCTGGAGGGGGCTTACTCGTTGTTTATACAAAAAATTACCCGTAATGCCTTTGTTTGTGTGCGACGCACGCACGAGGGTTTTGTGACTACCCCTCAAATGTCGCCGTTCTGGGCACAGATGGGGGATGGAGGCACATTGGTTTCGAATGTTTGTGAATGAAAGTATTCGGTTGGGATATCATTCCACAGCCGTGTGGTTGTCTCTTAGCTTTACTGTACCCCCGACGGCCTATCCTCTCGAATACCTTCTCGGAGGAGTTCCTGAAGGGGAGGAATACTGTCGGGTGTTTCACTTCAGCATTGTTTGTCGAAATGGCGCTAAGACAGTGAGGGGGTGGGGAGATTGTGACAACGTTCCGGGGAATTTGGCTGCTTTATTTTCTCACGTATTTAGATGCCCTGGGAGCTTCACAGTCTTGAGTCGCATGTGGGCCTATGAAAGGGAATGAATTGTCTTTACGAAACCCAGATCTTTTGTGTTCCCACAGTCAGTACATCAATATAGGCAGGAATGGAGCTCCTCCAAAAGGAGTTCAAAAACTCGAGCGAAGTGGCGCTGTCCAATCATCTGTGAGACGAATCAATAATGTGATCATCATGCTTTTGTCCAACACTAACGAGAGAATAACTAAGGCGAGTAGCACTCGAAGAAGAAATGCGGAGTGTTCGATATCAGCTGGTGTCCAGCAGCCCATGCATCTCCTGGAAAGCCTAGGATGAAACACATTGAACTACAGTAAAAATTCGATAATTCCAACAATTCGATGACAATAGCTCCAAAACTGCATGCAATTTTCCTTCGATAAATCGAATATCTTGATAACTCGAAGAGATTATTTGGCGTCAGCTTCGATGAGTCGAATTCTGAAGGTCTGGTTAGACACAAATTCTGCGTGTTAATGGAACGGTTTTCAGGGCAATGTTATTGTGTAGTGTATGTGCGTTCGTACCTAATATTCGCCCTTGGACTCCTAGGCAAACATAGGTGAAGAAAATCGTGATTTCGTTTCGTGTGAGTAGTAACAATTGGTATATGTAGGATAGTATATTGATCTAGAAAAAATCAGAGCCGTTTTTTTTGGAAGAAAAAAAAACAGTAGGCGTCAAATAAAGTACAAAGGGGAAGACCAAATGCACATAGTTTTAGCACGTATGACCAGTTGATTTGTAACGTTGACATGTCTGAAAAACGTACGTTACAAACACTCGGCCTTTGCAAAATATGTTATCTAATAAAAGAGGTGGATAGAGGGTGTAAAAAGAAAGATGTGGATGCGAAATTTGGTGCACCGCCAAGTACAGTGTCTAGATAGCATTCTAAAAAGAAAGCATCAATTGTTGCTGCAATTGAAAGGAGTGCTGCAAGTAGATGCTTGAATTTAGTTAAAAGCATGTAGTTAAATCCTCTTTTCCGCAAATAAATTCGTATTTACATCAAATTTGTATTTTACTTGATAACTCGAAGTCTTGATAACTCAATATAGCAAGTGATGGTTCGAGTCATCGAAGTTTGACTACACTTGTATAGGATTTATAATCTGGTTAGGTTTTTTCAGCGTAAAGCAACCAGCTCAATGGGGTACGTTAATTGCTTTTGCCGGCAGCCAGAAAGCTCCAACACCTATTCGGACTAGAGAGCCATACGAAAATTAAGAAATGGCAAAGACTTAACATTGCATTCAGTGGCGACGAGAGAACCAAAAGCTATGGCGTTCGGTTCATAAAATTGCATATGTTTCTTACATTGTTGTCCTTATAGTTTTATTATACAAGAAAAATGTATAAGAAAATGGAATTTCAAGTACAAAAGTAAAAAAGCAAAAAGTCCATCCAGCCGAATTCGAACCCAGTAACTGCTAGCAAAAAGTAGGAGCAACGTGCTAACCCACTTCGCCAACGGACCCAACGTTTTTCAAGGTTTTTTTTTTCGTTCACATTCCAAAAAAGGTCATATTCCAACAACACGAATAGCACTTTAAATCAACAAACATTTTTGTACGGGCTCAACACACAAAGACCACACATCAGAACAACGCCTAGTTGGAACGATCTAGGCTTGAACACAACGCGCATATCTGGTCTAGGACCCGCAAGACCACGCTAAGCTTTCTAGATGTAATCAAAAAACGAGCGATTAAACTTATAGGAGGCAACGATATCATCGTCGACGTACCGTGTCTTCCTTGTCTTTTTCTTATCGCTATTTTAACAAGCGATTCTCAAGTGAGCTATCCAACTGCATTCCTCCTCTCCTTGAATTCACCCGCAATACACAGCTCGCCAGGAATGCACATCAGTTTACCCGTAAGCCTGATTTCGGACGCGCAGTGGAATTTAGATACTAGCATTTTAGCCGCACCACGCGAATATGCTTCCCAGCTCAATATTTCCTTTAGACTACAATCCGCGGATATTTAAGACCAATGTGCACAGGTACCTCCTCTCCCTCTATACCATCGGCCCGTGCTGTGTTTTAATGCCGGACAAGCAGAAAGAAGTGTTTTACGTGATAAACTGCCGTTAGGCTTATATCCATTTAACGACGCTGGACCAGACGCCTTCAGTAGGAATCTCAAGTTCCAAATTTAGAAATAAGCTAATGGACCTATTTCTCCACCTTGGTAGGGTGGCGAGGCCCAACTAACACCTCTGCTACTCTTTGGGTCGTAGAACCCGGTTGTTATCTGCAACTTCACATAGACTTGGATCAATACCCCTCACGTCGGAGAGTCGCAAATGCCACTAGCCTAATAGACAATATTAATTCCCAGACATGCAGGTATATCTCCTCTTCTCCCCGCGAATTTGGGTTTTCAACCACAGCCACTACGATGCTTCCACTTGTGGGCCAAGCTCAAGCGATCAGGATGAGACCACGGTCGGAAGTCTGATCTCCCGTGGCACCAGACTATAGCCTCCGGTCAAGCTATCAGTAGGATGCCATAACATCCCGGGACTGGCCGTCATTGTTTTAAGGCCAAGCCTTATTGTGCAGTATCAATAATAAGATAAGGCGTTTATTCCTTTGTTTGCTAGCTTGAAACCATCGTTTTGACAAGCAACGGAGTAGTTTATTTCCTAAACCATTAGCTTAGCTCAGAATTTTAGTCGCCTGTTAGGCATACCTTACCTCGTGTATAATCTAAGACCCCTACCCGAAGGGGGATTAATCCCGGACAATTAATTGTATTGATAACCCCTTGAGCACTCGCAAATTAAAAAAAAAAACATACCCCCACCTCCTAAAGCATCAACAGGCCTCGCCTTTACGCAAAACTCACGTCTATTGCTTGACTTCGTTCACAGCGAAGATGAATTAAATTGTTGATACGATGTGCCTTAATTTTTTGCACATTATTTTCGTGCGTTCATTTCGTTTTGAACTCAAGTGAGCGATTCAACCGACTGAAGAGCATTTCTGGAAGCGAATATCTCTGAACAGTATAACGCGTAGCCACTGAAGTCATTACACATAAAAGTTAAAAATGCCGTCTTGTACCATCGTCGTTTAAGTCGTCAGACGTGTGCACCTAGGTCGTGTGGTTTCTTCGAAGCATTCCCAACTGGTCCTTGAGATTTAGGCTTCTTATTTTGCCAAGGTTCCTTTTGTTTAAACCAACTATGTATTAAGACCACTCCAAAGACGATTGTTAGCGGCATATCCTCTGTGAGTCACCCGATCGTCGGTCAATACCTCGTTCGCACGTCGTTTCAATCGGGTAACGCAAGGAAGCAATTTTTAATCCTCGTGTCGTAACTCGTGCAACTTGTCATCTCGGAGCACGAGATATGTCCTTGTTATTGTCGACACACAACATACCTCTCACAACTTAAATCAAAGCCCTTAAATAGGAACATTGCGAGCTCAAATCACGCCGCGAGCTCCCACGAGAAAAACGAGTACATTTTTGCGGTTGCGTTGGTTGCCTGTTATGGGCGCTTTCCATCACCTTCACCGTTCAAATCGTTCGGAAATTCCTCATTAACTTGTTGGTTTTCTAACAATTAATCAACGAACTTCCAACTGCGAGCTCCACATCCTGTGCGAACTGGATGTTTTGTGTGCGAGGAAATGCATGGCAGGCATCCGAACGAATGGGGGGGCCATTGAACAGGAGATAAGTTCCATTTGCTACAGACACTGATGAATGAAGGATATTTGCCATGGCCAGTGTCGCCAATTGTGGCGATGTTTTCAAATGACTGAAACTACAACAGCGGACCACTGGTCACCGGAAATTAATTAATGACTTTTCGATTGACTTTTGACTTGAGTTTTGGTTTCTTCTATAAAATTGCAATTAAGTTCAATTGGAGGCGATATTAACCACCGCAATTGATTTGCGTTTCAATTTCTTGTTGAAAGCTGGAATTGTTGACGCCAATCTGATTGTTGAAAATCACAGTCCCTAAACGTAGCGAGAAGCGACTAACGTCTGGTTAAATTGGTCTTTAAAAAGGCATGCATTCGCACAAAGGATATAGAGTCCGCGCTCGTTCGAAAGAGCAATCGGAAGATTGACATTTTGATTGCATTTCACTCGGACTAACAGCAGCGTTTATACAGGCAAGGGGTGATATAATCAGAAACAACAGAACCATTATAAGCTTTCTGCATGCATTTAATGCTTGGTATCGCTTTAAAATCTGGCTATCCACACTCAACAATTGCACGTGACTAAATGTGTGGAGGCAATCAATATCCAATATAAAAGTCCATTAAATTTTTAATTGGAACGTATTTTTTAACTGCCCATTCGAAAAAGGAAAGAAATGCTGATTTAAATATTGGACAACAGGTCAGAGTTAGTTACCGACAGGCACGCGGCAGCAATCCACGTCGATTTCGTTTCAATAGTGTGACGTGGCACTCATCAAATGAGTGTTCGCATGGAATGCTCGGAAACCAAAAAAAAAATGCTTCCAGTATCATCGCATGCTGTGTAGCCCTCACTGTTATATATTTATGAACGAATCAATTATGTACATGAGACAGCCAATTGAATCCATTAAGCCTTTTGTGTTTCGGTGGATAATGTCGTTTCCAGCTGTGATTATGGCAGACAAATTTTGCCACAGCGATTTAGGGTATAATTGAGGCCTTATGTAATTAATAAATGAATCAGCTAATCTCGTTGGTCATGATTTGAAGTAATGTACTAGAATTCAATAAATTTTGATTAACGCTTAATACTGACAATGGAAAGTATAGAGCACAGCCAATTGAACTTGACTGTAGCTTGACGAAGTTGCTGTTATGAAACGTTCTGCCATTAGAAGCTGACTGTTGTCTGAATTCATGGCGCAAGCTTTGAGCAAGAGAAAATGGTCAAAGAAAAATCCAACCAACTAACAAGAAGCTTAGTTCAAAAAGACATACTCGGCCAAAACCTAGCCTCTGAAATGGTTCGTTCCAAGGGAAACACAATAAATATCAAAAATAAGCTAAGGACATTCGAACCAGACCCGAATTCCACTCATTTACATCATCGGCAGAACACAACCGGCTGTCAGTGGGGAGTTTGTGAGCATCGAGAAGGAAGCCTCCAAGATGGGGCTTGCGGTTAATGAGGGTAAGACATAGTGTATGCTGTCTACGAGAAAAGGTCGACCAACACCGAAACCTTGGACATAACGCCACTATTAACAGCTATAACTTCGAAATATTGAAAGACTTTGTCTACCTAGGCTCCGAAGTTAATACAAGCAATGACACCACCGCGGAGGTGAAACGCAGGATCACGCTGGCAAATCGCTGCATTTTCGCACTTCATCCATCTCTCGAAGAACCAAGATATCCCTATATAAGATCTTGATAGTCTCAGTCCTGCTGTATGGCGCAGAAGCAAGGACACTAACTAAAGCGTGCGAGGACATTCTTGGTCACTTCGAGAGGAAAGTCCTTCGAATTTTCTTCGGTCCCGTATGTACTGATGGTGTATAGAGGAGGAGACTGAACGATGAACTGTACGGTCAGCGACATCGATCGGGTCAAACGAGTTCGAATCTCTCGTCTCAGATGGCTAGGTCACTTAGAGCAAACGGACACCAATGCTCCAAAAAGTCTTCAACTCCAACCAAACAATGCGGTTAAGGAAGACCTCGGCTTAGGTGGTTCGCGCATCAACGACTTAAATAAGTTGAACGTGCGTGGCTGTAAGCAACTAGCACAAGACCGGACTGGATGGAGAGGTAAGTTGGCTGAAGCTCATGTCCACCGCGGACTGTAGGCTAAAATGACACAAACGTGCCTGAAAAATAACGCCATTTCCACGAATGAATAGTCCTCCGGAGATCATTAATTTCGTCTAGAAATGACGGTCAGATGGGTGTACTGTGTGATGTCATTTATGAGGACCAGGAAAGCTCCAGGTCAACACCAACGTTGCTGAAATAACAATGAAGCACTTTTCGATCCAGTTGATGAAGAGTTTGTAGCCATAAGAGTCCATTGGGATATTCAACATCATTATTATATTTTCACCTCATGATCACTAAAGACGTTGCCGCTATTGGCTCTAACTCACCTCTAACTCTGCCTACCCAATGTCGCCTACCCAGTATGGTAGTATTCAAGGAATACCTTCCAAGTCTACTGCGGAATCGTCTGAGACCACTCGATTATACTATGATTACACGTTGTATGTGCAATATTTTTTCCCTGTCCGCATGAGCCACTGAAGGGTTCGTGGGAGTAAAGAACGCACTAGACATTTCCAGGCCACTCAACTTTTCACCGATACGATACGATAGCTGCTCAGCAATCACTCGTGTTGTGCGTGCTATTGTTCACGAGTGGGTGAGACTCACAGTTTTATGCCGACTCTGAACGGCCAATTTTAACACACTGTCTCTAGACAGGGATACTCCTTAAGCATTGTCAGCGACTTGAAAGAGGTGGATCCGTAAGAAGTTTTTTTTGTTGTTCTGACCAGGGATCGACATTCGATGCATATACCCACAACCCTACGAGCCAGCTCTGGACATGGTTCAACCAAATCGTCCTAGTTTTTCCAAGAGGTCGCTTTAATGATGGATGTGCACTTAAGACACGCCTCGAATGTCGAGATGATGCGATTTTTCATTCATCTAAGCTTCTAGCGTACCTACTTAAGTACTTTGCACCATTCCCGGCGAGTAACTCTCCCACAGCAAAAAGAAATTGGTCTTGGCAGTTTGTATACGCGATCTTATTGTGTCTGTCATTACCCGAGTTTCATGTGAGTTTGAACAAAAACAGAGTTAAAATTGCTCTGGCACCAAGGTCAGTCCTCTTTCAAATTGACCCACCTGGACTAATCGCCACGAAGGCTCAGCATTACTCCCCCCCATCACTCGCGATTCTCGAAGATCTGCCTAATGGGAATCCACTCACATGTAGAGTGCATTGAACAGGTGTTCTGCAAATGACCATAACCTCAGAGTTGTCTACGTTAATCCTCATCCCAGCCACAAGCCACAAAGATGTGAGAGTAACTAAGTCATCGACTTACTTTCTAAGACGACTTACTCTCAAATGGTTATCCCAATGCATAACGTAGCCTCGGCCGGGGTAACATCCACTCGATTATGGAAAAGAAGGAAAGGAGAGCACACCTTTGACGAAGTCCAATTCTACTGTTAGTGTTTACATAAAGTAGTTAACCCGAGCACAGCTTCTGATATTACTCAAATCGCTGTATTCCTAAGGCCAGACTAAATCTAACTCTACTGATCGATTGCTCACCTTAGTCCCACGGGCGATAGTCGACTACCCCCACAGTGTGATGTCGATTTCAATCGTTATGACTCGTCGCACAACATTTGTACCACGAGAGCGTGTTAACTTGTACATATGCATATCATTTCTTGCAATTAATTATACTTCATATTATTTTATAGGCCTCAAAAGAAGGCCTAAATCTGCAAAGGTAAACCCAACCCCAAGACGAGAGTTCCTAGTACGAGCTAACCATTTAAAAAGTGACATGAACAATTTGAGCTCTTCGGTCATAAAAGTCGAAATGAATACAGCGAGATCCACAGAGACTTTCCTTAGTTGCTCAGTCAAAAAGGAGCGAATTTGTCTGTGCTTCGATAAGCGGAAACAGAATCGAAAATCACTCTTCACTTTAACTGCCTTCAACCCCCGAAAGTGAAATTATGGATTCTCTTACATGCATTTCACTTGAATTGACAAAAGTGAATTCAATTTACGGAAATGTGAAATTCTGAGAAAACATAGTTTTCACGAGATTCCATCGATTTCTTTTCTGGCGTAAACTTACTCGTTTATTGCAGATTTGAATCGCTTATCGTGAGGGCTTCAGAGCAATATTGAGTCGTTTGGCAAGGGTAACAAGGTGCAGACAAAAAGTTAAGCAAAAAGTTGATTTTTTACTTGGTTAACGACCATCTTAGAGAACATTGGTGACAACATGGACAACAGGTAGTCTAAAGTATGCATAAATCGAAAAATGACACATTTGCTAATTGATACAATTCTGACCACAAGAGAGGATATTCCTTTGACTGCGCTAACATGCTTGTTGTTGATATAAATGGCCACAATTATCGATCGGAATGTATATCGGAAATCTCCAGGGATTGGGTTGCAGATTAGACACGTTTTCGAAAAATGTCTAGCCGAATAGTTCGCATTTTAGTGCTCTTTTTTGAGATTGCAGAACGTGTTGGATTATTTGTTGCATAAATCAGTATGATTTAATTGTGCCTGTGGAGCAAATCGCTGGTAACCAATTAAGGCACACGAAAGCTTATTGAAGCGCTCCGGCCAGTAACGAGGGAGAAAGATGGAAACATGTTGATTGATTTCCATCCTTGGTGAAGTTCGTCGTGGAGAGCAAAAGCATATTTCCTCGACTTTGAGGAATTCCAAGACTGCCAGCTGTTGGCTATCAATACAATCACCACTGCACTGAGGAGCCAGATAGGGGTGGTCTGGCAGGATACTCACTTGAGTGCTTCACAGAATGAGAGAACATGGAGTTGGGAAAGGCAATGGATTCAGTTTAGTTTTGCTATAACCGCAAATAGATTCAGCGGCATGCAAAAATTGATGCTTTCTGTATTCGAATGAAATAGGGAGACATGTTTGACATTTTACGCCAAAAATATCCCAGGTGAAATGTAAAATCTGAAAGTTGGACAACTTCGGGATCTTAAGTACCAGACTGTGATAAGATTTATTTGCAACTCTGCGATTAAATCTAAAGTTGAACCCTCAGCTAGTGTATTGTCTCCGGTCCTGGACGCATTCTCTGGTCAAGTTGTATTAGCAGCTGATGGTAATGATAGATGAATATTTTTCTAAAGTATATATCCTTCTATCCTCTCTTACCACTGGTCCCATCTATTCCGCCTGATGAATGAATATTTTTCTAAAGTATATATCCTTCTATCCTCTCTTACCACTGGACCCATCTAATCCGCCTCCATCCTCATTGGCCGCTCGATATTCTTCGCTGGAAACCGGAGAGATGTTATCGATTTATGTTAGCAAATACCCAGACATTTGAAAGACCATGCCTCGTTAATGTGCCGGTAAGTTTCTCACGAAATTTTCAAAAATTATGTTGAGGATAGCACATGGCACCTTACACATACCGTGCTTGGAACAAACTTTACGACGTTGTCTCTGTGAGCTTTATACCGACTTTGACGAGGTAGGTTATGTTGAAGTGGCTGACTGAAGTGCAAGAAGACATCAGGCCAACATAAAAAGGCAAACCAATAAGAGCTTCTATGAAGTAGATGACCGACTTTTACGCTGTTTAGACCGGTCGTGTAGTTGAAGTAATACTCTTTCAAAAAGCACTACAATTACAAACAAGTGTGCATTTTGTATCCCCACCTCGTCTCTGCAGCTCCTGAAGAAGTCGTTATAAGATAGGCCTATCCAAAAGGCGTGCCCTGTCAATAACGCAGATGACGGTTCTAAGACTAGGTTTGGTCACGTTAAACAGGTTACATGATCCAGCTTAGGCCAGAGTTGTTCAGTTATGAGGTATCCTGTGCCAATTGACAATTTGTGAATTGCTCGGGCAAGTGTGTCCAGCTTCAATAGATATTTTACATTAGCAATAGGCATCGTTGTGGTGACCCATGGCCAACCTCGACGTCGAAGGTTTGATCCCTGCTCTGTGCGACAAAATTATTTCACGGCCGATTTCCGTAAACTTAACAGTGCTAACCGATTATGATGCATTCACAGGTATTTGGTCACATTGAAATTTTCATCCAAAAAATTAAAATCCGCCCAGGGTGGTCGAGAAAAGTACCGCAAACATTTAACTGCCAGTATTTACTGTCTAGAGAAAGCTTCTCAAACTTGGCCGTTCGGAGCCGGCATAAAGCTGCAGATGTCTTCGGCTCGTGAGAGAACAATAGCACTCACAACACGGGTGGGTGCTGAGAAGCGAGGCAATGGTCCTCTTCGGGTTGTAGCGCCACTCTGTCACTGTTATTATTATAATAGGCATCGACAGCGTATCGTTATTCGGATAGAGTACTGAGTTTGTAACCTTTCCAACGAGTTAGCTTACCAGTTCTCTCGGATATCAGTGTCCCGGAAAATCTTGATCTTGGAGTTAAATGTGGCTGAGCTCAGAGATTTGATTGCTGCCTGGCTCTCGAAACGGAGAACGATATCTGTACTTAATATCCCATTTTTTTAGCCTGCCTTTATCGCTATAGCTTCTGTCTTGAAGGCGCTGCAATGGCTTGTTAGTTACTTAGAAAAAAGAAAGTTCAGATCCTTGGTATAGACTCCAATAGCCACACCTGCGTCCATATTCGATCCATGTGTGAAGATTCACAATGGACCCTCCAGCGGCTTATTTTCAGACTCTCAGTATGACCTGGTTGGGGAACTCTTCTCGAAGAGAAGTTGAGGTATCATGAGCTCAGTGTATATACATAGGCACCGAGTTGTACTTTCTAATAATCGTGGAGTGCTGATATTAGTCTTTCCAGACTCGCAGCGTTTAGGACCAGATCTGCTGCTTGAAAACAAGAGCTTCTTTACTTTTGCCATGCTCCACAGCCCGTCATTTTGTCAAAACACGACATGACACTGCATACAACACATAAATAAACATAATTCCATATAAGACGATACATACCATGAGAATTCGATTTTTCTCCACAACCCCCACAAGGGATGTAATTGCACGCTGTTTTTGCGCCAAGTTAGTGCCCATTTGGCGCCATTAACTCAATCGCTTTAATTGTTTACCCAAACAAACAGGCATGTTTGCCAGGACTCAACAAACACCTTCGGGCAGAGGCAGAAGTTATTACCAGACAATCATAATGGCAATGAATCACGAATAAACAAAGTCTCCACTAAGCAAATCTGCAAGCAGTCCCAAACAAGACATTAAAAGAGAGAACGACTTAGACCTTATCAACGACAACCATCAAACGAGAATATTGTTTGTTTGCGTGTGCACCTTTTTGTCTGCCCGTTGGGAGCTGCTGTCTGACTAAAATTAGAAATCGCATTTCATTTTAGTTGTGGTGTTAATTTTCACATTACAGTGACTAAGTCACACATCCAGATATGTTACCCGATATAGTCTAATCACCCGTGTTGTTAGAAACATTGTTTTTTTGAACGATTTGGGGAGCCACTGTATCGTGACCCAATGGCGGAGTTTGAAAAAATTTCCCTGACCGTTGTCAGCGACTGAATAGCTGTGGTAAAAGCGGATATGTGTCCGGGATCGCACGGTGGGTCTATCGGCAACGCACTCATAGACGACGACAGCATAGTCCTTTTTGACATTTTTTGGGCCTAAATTAGCTCCCTAGGCAGTCTCAGTTCACGACCGGTAAGTCTACTTGCCAATCACCAAGTAACTAGAGTACGTTTCAACAATACCCCTCTGAGTAGACGTCAGCTACTTGAACATGTAATTCTGTTCACTCCACTCACTGCAGCTCTCACGAAAGATAATCCGCCGCTCCTCTGAAACGAAAATGAAGCAATATCTACACCGAAACCCACGACTAATGATATATCCGTTTGATTGTTCGCCGGACGCAAGGATGAACATGAAAGCAGTTGCCTGCCAAAAAAAGAGATTATCATTCAGTTTGGTGGACTCGCACACTGCCCTAAACTACGTTAGCCATGCTAGAACCGAGGAGTGCTGTGCCATGAATACTACATTCACTCTCTGCAGAAAAAAAAAAATACCCCAGAATTGTCTGACTTTACTTGACCCATTTCATGGAGTGTATGAAACCGAAACCTCCTCGACCACCCACTCCGACCGCAGTACACATTAAGCGGGTGTTTTTTTTTTCGCCTCCAAACTATGATTCTAGGGAAATATCCCGGCGGTTTTCTTCGCAGAGTCCCATAAGTAGCACGTGCCTCGGTAATGACTGCCTCATAGAGCCCGTTCACAAAGGTAACGTGGTGACATATTTCGATGATGATTCCCTTCCACTCCATTAACAGGAAATTTTGTCAATGGGTTGTGGCAGAGACGATTTGCTGCGCCCGCAAGAACTCCCCTGAATGGCCGCTATAAGTTGACTTTATCTGACTTACGGGTCATTAAGGAATACATGATGAGGAAGCGAAAGATTTTCCATCACACAATAAG
Source organism: Eristalis arbustorum (assembly GCA_916610145.1). Classification (NCBI taxonomy): domain Eukaryota; kingdom Metazoa; phylum Arthropoda; class Insecta; order Diptera; family Syrphidae; genus Eristalis; species Eristalis arbustorum. Next base: position 38,343,389 of record OU744319.1, read on the forward strand.
AAGGTGATATATGAAATTGTATGGCAAACAATAACGCCTTCTGACAAAATATGTGCGCCGTGCGGCCATAGTTAAGGAGGGTTGGTTTATCCTGCTCCATTGTTGGGCTTTGTCTGAAATGTCTCCCTTCGTTTTTGCTGTTTTCCTTGGCACAGTCAATTGATGTGACAAATTGTCTTATGGCCCGAGGTATACGAGAGGAGTTCTTTCAATATTCAAGATTTTGTGATCCTGATTGCGCTGAAGTGGTAGATGCTTGTGTGTCGTATTTTTATGGGGACAAGCAATCATTCTGAGAACTTCTTTGTGGACTGACGCGGAGAATAGTTGCTACATAGCTGGAGGCTATGAAGTGAGTGGTTATGCATGGCTAAGGCAAACGACGGAAATTTTTCACAACTTCTTACAAATTAGTGAAACACTTTTAGGACCCACTAATCCTGTATCCAAAGCTAGAGTGAAATGATTTCCCAAGAAATAGATTATTATGGCTCAATTACGAATCAGTTTTGTTTGATGACTTTGAGAATTTATGTAGGAGCCAATCCAAAAGGGTGTAGTCTGGTGGGACGAGTTCGCCAAGCCAGTTGAGTAACAGCGGTTTCTTTTCATGATCAAAGCATATTTCAGAAACGGTTGCGATTGAATGAGTAATAGCTTTCGACTGAGGTCGGCTAAAGCTGCTTTTTGCTAAGCCCATCTTTTTCGATGCACAGCAGAATGAGGTGAATTATGCTATCTGCAGTGCCACTATGACCTGGTAACCAATATGAGTCGCACAACGTATCATACTCAGTCGAGTGCTTAGTCAGACTGGTCGGTACCTGTTTTTAATGTGAGATAATGTAAATGCGTCGATTTTCAAAAAATCATGTGTGCATTTGGATTAGAGATGGCATTCATGTACACACGCTGCCACACACGAGCACGGTCACCTGCAGATTGGAGATATTTGACCGCATTCTAGTTTGCTTGTGCACCACACCATGATGAGACTTCTTATTAAGATATTGCTTTGCTTAGTTCTAACTTGTGGTGTCTAGCTTAGGTAGGCGCAGGTTCATAATTCCATCTCCTAAATTAAGAAGAAAGTGGACCGTGGCGTTATGGGTATGTGCGTCGACCCCAACATCAACGTTGAACTTTCCTTTCCTGCTCTGTGCGACACAAATAATTTTCACGGCACCATCTCTTTCGAGTCATTGACAATGCTCAAAGAGTACTTCTGTCTAGAAAAAGCTTCTCAAACTTGGCCGTTCGCAGTCGGCATAAAACTGTAGGTCCCGTCCTCTCGTGAGAGAACAAAAGCACGCACAACCCTAGTGGTTGCTTAAAAGCTAGGCCCTGGCCCTCTACGGGCTGTCGAGCCACCCATATTGTTATTGTTATTAAATTAAAAACAATTGGGTAAAGCCTTTTCTTGTGCATTTAATTAACGTATAATGGATAAGATTATAAGTATTGGTTATGGTAAGGTCTGAGATGGACCTGGGCCAGCCTAGCTTCTTCAGCCAAAAATTCTTATTCTGCCTGCTATTCTTCTGTTCTGATTTGAAAAGTGAAAAAATCTCATGCTGACTCTGAACTGAAATGTTTTGAGGGCTCTTTTTTAGACAATTCGAATGTACCCTTTGGACATTATCATCATTTATGAAGCAGCTGTCCACAGTTGCGTGAAATAACGCCGAAATCAAAAGTGAAATAAGATTGAACATGGGAATTAGGATTTATTTCATTCTGTGTTGTTTCACGACACCGCTGCACACGCAGTTATTTTTTGTATTTTGTTTTATTTTGTGTGTTTTTCAAAGTGTGTGTTCCTAGCCTCTGAGGGATATCCATAAGTTTCTTGGTGGATCACAAGAGTTCGGTGCTTGAAAAAATAAAAAATAAAATAAAACTTTACTGTGACATATGCGCCTGCCCATCTTTTAATTAACGTTCAAGTGCTGGATTAGTCTTTGAAATGTAGCGACTTCTAAGCAAATAAAAACATAAAAACAACAGTGCGATGTTTCGCTTACGAACTCTTGATTGCAACAGACTCCAGGAGAAAAATGTAACAAAAATGTATAAATTCAATGTTGTCTCAACGAAGCCTAGTCATTCGTAAAATTGCATAGGGTGTTCAATCTGATGGATCACATTTAAATGCGATTTTCCGATAATACAGTCTTTTTGATAACATTGCACACGACAAAATTTAAACAAAAAGCGTATAATAATAAAAAAGTCAATTGTTATTTACTTGAACGCTTTCCAATTAATATTTTGTCCACTCACCCCCAGTAACAATAATTGCTTGTAGTCTTCAAAGAATGCTTTCTATTAATCTCTAAGCTTAATCTTAAACAAAAATCTCCATAAAACTCGTACTTTTCACTTGAGTGATTGGAGACCATGCCCAAAAAGAAACTTCATTCGAAAAAATAACGTTGTTTCAATCTCTGCCCAAGTCCTTGGTCCAACTAAGTAAAATCCCTTGTCCTCCACGTAAGGATAGAAGAGAATTTTTCAAGCACGCGTAGAATCATTTTATCCTTCATTTTTGTTGCTTTCGGCGTAGACCTACGATCCGGGAAATCATTCACACTTTTAACTTGGGAATAACAGTGCACCCACTTGCTGATAAATGCTTTTGACTTTTTCATGTATTTAGCAGCTGCTCTGTATGACATTTTCGGTCCTTTTGGATGCGTGCAGAAGAATACTACTTCATAAGGTGATGCAATCGCGACACTCATTTTAAAATACATTCGTCTCTGACAAAAATTTCAAACGAACTGTAATGCAAAGGAGAAGTGATAAGAAGCACCTTTGCGGAAGTCTAACGCCCACGTTGAATAGTGTTCGATTTATGAGTGTTACAGCTAGCTTATCGTTCGATTAAACTGAAGTCCTCTCGAAGGCCAAAGCAATGCTGTAAGGAGGTATTTCTTTCCTTGTCACTCTCGTCATTGTGTGATGAGACTCTGCAATGAAGTGAAGGGTGAAATGCATATTAATTCCTCGAATCTCTTAAAAGAATAAGTGGAGTAACTCGGAGTCCTTAGAGATTTTGCATCTTGTGTGAAATCACTCCAAGTGCTGGACAAAAGTACAAGCACTGCTTCTACATATCTTAATTTTCAGAAGATAATAATGTGTGAACGTTATAGAAACTTTTACTATTGAAAAAAATTCTAAATTTACATTGAAAGAAATGCGACTGACAGAAGTTGCCAATGGCATCATCAAGCTAACAGCCTCGTTTGCCAGCCCAGGGTACTCTCCTCCTCTAACTTAATTTAACTCTATTCTCTGCATGCCATCTGCAGCTAAATCTATTAGATTTCATCTTTACCGATGATTATTCGACGATTTCGACAAACGTATCCAGAAATGAGCTTAATACCAAGATGCATTGATAGTTCTGTAAATACCTTCTCTTAAATATGCAAGCTCTTCATCATGAGTTGAATATGGGAGATTACTGCTTCTGATTCTTAAATAATCAAAAATTTTTGTGTGTAACAGCTATAACTACAAACGAACAATCTTCTGATTTAGTCTCTTGTAGTTAGAATGTTTTTTCTCCTCTCTCCCTTTGAGGTTCTAATTCAGGATGTTTAAGTGGCCAAGAACATTCGCGAGAAATGAAAATATCAAAAGCCAGGTGGGATCAGAAAGATTATTCGAATAACCGGATTTTGAATCTTGTAAGAACGTCAATATTCCAGCTTTTAATTCCAGAACTCTTGGCAATACCTTTTCTTTTGGCAGCCATCTGAAGTGAAACTATTTCAAAAAACATCAAGGCATTGCCTTCAATAGAGTTCACAACTTTTATCGTATTTTTAAGCACATCATTTCATTCAGAAGGAAGCACATTAAATACCAGAACTTTTCGATGAAGAGAGCACTGTGTCCACAAAATGCCTTGGCATTATCAAAGCTTTAGCACCATCGCTACATATAGCAAAAAATTGTGTCCAAGCACTCTAATATTGCGTGTTTCAATCGATTCTGTGGCAATTGAAAGTATATGGCGACATCAGAAATTTCAGTTTCACATACCCGGTCTCGTGAGATTTGGTCAGTTTTCGAGTTAATCTTTAAACTGCCACGGCTGTCCAATTATGCCCAAAAATGAATTGTCCACACCGTTTTCCATGTTCTGGTGCGTGTGTTAACTGATCCTGAGAGTTTGGAGGGCGTCCGGCAACATTGTGATTTTGGCCAAGAAATCTATGTAGTGGTTAGTAAGGCCTTTCTGACGAATTTCATGGCTCATCTTCCAATTGCCACAGCGGCCGTATTGGGCCTACCGAAGACTTCAGCACATTCACGTTGGTTAAGAATCTATCATAACCGTCTCTTCCACAAGTGGCGTTTGGGAAGCGCAATTTGTAAATGTCTACGGAACACCATTATATAATCTTATTTGAATAAATCTCAAGTAACACAATTGCAAACAGCGCCCCATGCTTTAAGGCATTTTCTGCATAGACCGCCAGTTCTTAGTAGTGATTTACGTGAGATGACGGATTTCCATCGACTGCACATACCAGCTCTACATTGTGTTGGATAGACCCCGTATACGCCTACATAGCCTATCCAAGAATTAGGACCATTCACTGTCAGAAATCCTTTTAATCATACCAATCGACAGCCATGTGAAAAATTCAATTTACAATCCAACCATTTTCCGGAGGAATAACTTAATACTCAATTTGTCTTAAAATCCCTGATTGACAAATGAATACCGCTAGTAAACCTGACGCCACCAATTGTTGTCACAAGCCATTTCTTCGGTCATCCTTAATCACACCACGTTTTGATAAAAATAAATCTTCAGTGCCTTAACACAGAACAGCGATGCTGTTGGCGTTTATGCGTTACGTAAGTAGTCCGTCAAGGTTTGTGACACTTCAAATTAATCAGTTGACAGACAAGTAAGTGTCAATTTGTAAGAGAAGTGTCAACATGTTGGAAAATTTGCGAAGAAGAGGGGCGTTCTTGTGAGGTGCCACTTGTTTGCGGTTTTCCTCATTATTTTTTAACAAATTTGAGAATGGTCCATATTCGGACCGTAAACATGCACATGCAGATGACGCCACTAACACTCTATTGTTTCAGACATAATGGTGGAACTCGAACGCTTTTTCAAATGCTTCCTACTCCCAACACAAAACAAGAAGATAAATTTAAGTTTATGCAGTAACTCACTCTCTTTTGCGACAAAATATCAAGCGACAGTCTTTCCATTTCCGTCCCCTCGAGGTTTCTCAATGTCCACTGAATGATATCACAACAAAATAGGACAAATTGATGGAAGAAACAAATTTATACTTCCCAAGAAATAACCAAGAAGACTTCCATCAGAGAGGATACTTTAAGCGACAAACAAGAGTAACTTTACTTCAAACCAAAAAAAACTTCTCCTGTCCGCCCCATAAAACTCAGACTATTGGAAGAGTTGAAAAATCAACCAGGTGTACCATCATGTTATGCATTTCCAGTCAAAGGGCACTTTCCGATAAATTTATTGATTCACGAAACGTAAATAATTAAGTTTCCAAAACTCTCCAGCAAGACGTCAATTATCGTACCGTGCACTCTCCCATTCTGTTCGTACTATCAGACGGGGAACTTTATTGATTTCCTTTTTTTTTCTACTTTTCTACTTGAACACTCACCGGATCGATCCACGAGGACAGAAGAGCACGAAGAGGTTGCTACTCAATAAATTGCTTAAAAGCACTTCGAGCACGTCGATCACTTTAACAGACTCTCAATTATGAATAATCTGCAGCTCTCTCTCTCTCTATCGGATGCGGATGGTTACGGGTCAAACGTTTAATACTTAATCGCAAGGGGTATCTCATTATTCGACATTTTTCCAATTGACCTACACTCTCTCTCGCTCTCGTTGACAGATGCAATTCAATTTTGTAAACAAGGTGAGCATTCCACTTATATTGACAACATTTTAAATGTCAAGCATTAATCCAAAGTCACCACTTAACATATAAAACCCTAACGACCCACCAACCCACCCAGTCCGCCAGCCCGACATCTGCCCCCGCCTAATTAACTTTAGTCCCCGCTACCATCATAACCACGACGGCAACTGATTATGCTGAAGTGTTATTCAAAAACTGCATCTATGTATCATAAACGTGTAACGTAACTGCCGCATCCGTGAGTACGAGTGTCTTGTGCTCGTCATTATCCCCGTCCACCCTATTCATATCCGGCCATGGACTGGCTTCTGCCCTAGTGCATACCTTGGCTTACAAGCTCAGTCGCCCTCGCACACACTCGTCGGTGGGCGTGGGTGGCGAGAATGTGGGTATTTGTTTGTAGCTTGCAGATAAAATTTACTGGCACAGCAGACCGCCGGCGCTGGGGTGGGTGTTCGACGTAGAAGGATGTCAAAAGAGCATCCGAAGAGGACGACGGATGGCGTGTGGGCATGTGGGCGAATGATAGGTCGGGGGTGGTCACGTTCGCACCGTAGAATCACTTCGTACTTGAGATTAATTATTCAAGATGTATAGGTGTAGTCACGGGGGGATTGTTTGCCGGCCTAATCCAAAATTAAGTTCTTACCGAGGTCTTCGCCTTACGAAACAGAGCAACGCTTCCCAAGATGATACCCTCACCGCCGGTGTGGTGGTGTTTAGCGAAGGCAACATGTACCAACGATAACAATGGACCGAAGGAAGCAAGTGGTGCGCACAGGTATGCTAATTTGCATAAATGACAAAGAGCACCGAATTGCAAAAAGAAGCTACGCCTCTTGCTTACGCTTGCCAAAGCGCCCCAGTTGCCCCGGTCCCCTTTGAGAAACGTAAAGTACTTCACTGTCGTTGCTCCTCCTCCGCACTTTTCCTCCTCTCTGTACACACTTTCAAAAGATAATCTTTCGCCTATTAAAGTTTACGTGAGAATAAATCCCCGCTTCAATTAAATTTTTGCATTTTTTAAAAGACAATAGTACAAGGACGAGGCAAAATAAAAACAAAAAAAAAAATGCGAAACAAAATGAAGGGGAAATGCCTACGCGCGTTGGCGGTTGGAGTCGTCGTTTGAGGACAAGAGACAGCAGCCGTGGATTTCGAACAATTACGGGCAGAGGATAAAGCAATGCCAAGGTTGTCATGACGGTTTATTCTCTGCGAGTCGCCATAAGATGTATTGCTCTTCATAAATTATGATTTCAAATGGTCCTTGCCGAGAGGCGTGGCTGACAAAGGGGATGATGTACATCTTGATTGAATGCAATTGATGCATGATAGATGACATTGGCCAAATTTCGTAAATTCTCTCCACCAGTGAATAATTAATTGAGAAACATAAATCGTTTAAGTAAGAGACGATTTATTAGTTTAAGCTTTATGGTTGTTTGGCACTTTTGAAGTGCGAGATGGCCATGGATACCGAGCGGATTCAAATTTGATGATTTCAGATGGTTTTTCTTTCTGGAGCAATTATGCTGGGATTTACGAAATGCGCAGTCGAGGCATGGGCATTTGCCGTGGTAACAAATCAGCTTAGATTGCCACGAGGGTCTCCGTGGGTGTTACCTTAGATTCCTATTTGATGTCTGTCGGCTCATATTTATCGGCTTCAGGTAAAACCAAAAAATAAAATAAAAAAGGTGAAGACACATAAAAAATATGGAGACATTGCGCACTTCAGAAATATGCTGCTTTGTTGAGTAAGCATTGGATTTAATAGCAGTACCAGTGTATTTTTCTAATTATCAGACCGGCGACCCATGAACGGTCCGCGCCAGAGCAATGCCTTCAGTGATGGTCTGGGCACGTTGCTTCTAGTCATCAAGATCAAGCTGTCTTACATCCGCGATGACTTGGTCTCTATAGCGGATGTTCGATCTACCTCTCCTTCTAGAAGCAGGAGGCTCGGATTCGTAAACCCTCTTAGCCGGAGCCTTGGTGTCCACCCGTTCGATGTGACCGAACCAGTGTAGTCGATTTTTGCCTTCCGGAATACATCCACATCCTTGTACATCGGTTGTGTTTTCTCCTCCATTGGCCTTTTTCGCAGAAGGGCCAATTATCCGACTCAGAATTTTTCTTTCGAAGGCACCAAGAATAAGTTGTGCAGTTTTGCTAACCGTCTAGCTCTCTGCTCCATAAAGTGGCAGATAAGAGTCTTGTAGCGCATAGATTTTGGTTCTTCCACTTGTTTTGACAAACAGAAGTAGCATCAGTTGCGTTTCTTCGTCGGATCTCCACTAAGATGTCAGTCGTGGAGTTCATGTTTGTCCCGTGGTAGATAAACTCCTTTACCACTTTGAAATTGTAGCTGTAGATAGGTACGCTGTGGCGTACGCGATATGAGGCATATCGTCTTATGCTTGACAGAGTATGTTTTGTCTTGACACCGTTGACCATTAGACCAGCTCATTCCGCCTCTTCCGCAGTTGCCGTAAATGCTTCCATAACGTTGGGACCGCGCGAGGATGACATTTGCGTAAACTGTTGTAAATTTAAGCGCAAAATATAGTTTTGTAAGGCTTTTAGCGCATGACGTGACGAAGCAAACATAGAAATAAGTATTTGCTGTTTTTGAAAATGTAAGCAGAAAAATAACAACCAAAAAACAGAAAAATCACAGCTAGTGTTGAATATTATTTGATTTTGTAGCAGCAGCTACGCGAATTGTAAATACATATCAGAGGCGATAGTAATTAGATGTAATTTAACCAAACTCTTTGTCTTTGGGTGCAACAGGCTTCCTTCTTTCAAAACAAAATTGCCTTAGATTTAAATAAGCAAGCAAAGACCAAATGAGAATTAGGTTGGTTCTAAATTTGGATTTGACCTCTATGAGGTGCTCGTTTATATACAATATTTGTGTACAATAATTTTCCAAGCTACACTTAAGGAAGGTACGAGCGTTTATACAGACAATGTCTTAGGTTATTTTATTTACAATTTGGAGTCCATTAATCGTTTTGTTTTGTCAAGACTGAAAACCACTGCTAAAATTATACAACGCCATCAGAGGATTCATTACTACGATAAATTGTAAATTTTAAATATATCGATACACAAAGTATACAGTACAGGGTTCTTCTTCTTCTTCTTCTGGCGCTACAGTCCGGAGTGAACCTGAGCCTCGGTCAACAATCCTCTCCAGCTGGCACGATCTTTAGCCAGCTGCCTCCAATTTCGCACTCCAAGTTTGTTGAAATTCTTCTCCGCTTGGGTGCACCACCTCAGACACAGGCTTCCTCTGATGACTTGTCTCTGAGATTAGTGGGCCTTGCGCTCTACATACGTAACCTACATTCCATAGGCACAGGCTCCGTAGACGCCACACCCCGATTATATCGTTGTACAGCGAATACACCTCTAAGTTGTAGCTTTTCTTCCTTATTCGTCCTAATTTCCTATCACTTTACACGGACTGACTCTATATTCTGCTATCTCCCATCAGAGACAGTTACCCATCCCAGCGTCACACTTCTCTCTGTTGTCCACACTAATCAATCTCTTTAAAAACATATGAAGAGGAAAACAGAACCACATCACCAGTGGCACGCACTTTTCTGGACAAGACATGAACCACCAACACATGCTCATACCTCCAGCTTTCCTCAAAATATTTTTTTCATTGCTCCTTCCTCGGTCGGCGCACACGTCTGTAAGTGGTTATCATCAGATCATCTGCTGCTCAAGGGGTGAATTTATGGAGACGCTCCCAACTCCAACTGACCACAAAAAGACACAGCATCTGTTGACAATGTCCAAAAGAGAAAAAGTCATTTCTCTCGCTTACAACAACACCATTGACATAAAAAGGACACAAAGCCTTTAACCGAAAGCGATTCTGTCAACATGCTGCTGCCAGAACCCATTCAATCAAACCATCGGCTAACCGAGGTACTGAAATAGAAAATTGAAAAACATCCTCCACACGCGTGCAGTCAAAAACTATCTTTCGAGCGAAGCAACAAAAGAAGAGCGAGTGCAAAAAAGAACCGAAAAAATTAATGTGTGGGAGGAAAACAGAGTTAAGAACGTTTTCAACGTGATTTCCCAGTTCATGCGCTCGAGGGGCTGCTGCATTAAAACAGATTGAAATGCATAAATCACCTCGTTCAGAAAATTGAATATTTATGCGACTACCCGCATCCACATGGCATAGTGTTTAGCCCCAAAGCCGGCTAAGGGTAGAAAAAACACGAAAGTGTAATCAAAACAACCGAGACAGAAGTCATAATGCGATGTCTGCCATAAGTGCATCGCATATCCTTGAGGGATTCATTCAGAAATGTTTCACTCCTGCACTGCTCCTCTGCGCCATTGTTCCACTCCCACACCACACCCACAAGGGAGGCCAACAGCCGCACACTGCCACCACACTGGTGTCATCGGTGACCGTATGCTCGAGGAGACGCACACACAGGGTGCACAATTGACTTGGACGTTGTAAAAAGCTCGGACCATTATTGCTTGGCAAAGTTCCCGACCCTAATTGGTTAACAAATTAAAACGAAATTTGTCTAATTTCTAGTTGTTGGCTATTATTTAAGGATCAAATGCGGGCAACTGCAGGGTGCAGGGCATTTGATGGCTGGGAACGGCTCCAACTATCGAAAGTGCTTGCAACATGAAGCAGCGGTCTTTTCGTTGTTTGCATATAATATCGAAGGAAGCCGGAGCGTGGTGTGTAAACACAAGTTGTAATGGCTAACCAAACAAGTCTGCACCCCCCCCCCCCCCCCCCACATCGATTGAGAGTGCCGGCCAAAAACTTAATTGAGTTGATTTTGAAGCTGAGTGTTGGGGCGATTGGGATGTTGCTGTGTGTGTTCCCTTCAGTGGCCCAGAAGTCATCGAAGCAAATATATGAAATTCAAGAAGGGAGCTAAGGGGCTTATAGGATTTGTCCTCTGCATTTGCACAGATAGCCCACGATGTACTGACTTGTCACATGCGTCGTAATTGCTTGCAATTATTTGGGATTGGGACCTCTTAACAAGAGCGAGATTGTGGTCTTTGAAGAGCGTGCGAGGCCTAGGAGCGACTGCTTACTGAGTGCTGTGCCCAAGTCCATTTTATGATAACTGATTTGAATGTCCTGAGATTTCTGTTCTTTTTCGGAAGTGTTGGTCTTTATATAGAATGTTCGCCTACGAAGATTTGAATGGAGCGCAGCTTTTTTTATTATTTGTCTTACGCCAAGCGTTACATATCGGGAGCTCTCTTCATCAGTATTCCCACGGTAAGTGCTCATTACGCGCCATGAACGCGTGTGTTTATCAATTCACATCGAGAGCTGATGCGCTCAACACAGGAGTTCTTTATGAAATTGAGTGCATAGCGTATTGTGCAAGTGTACTTCAGTCTCGATCACCTCTTGCATGTAAAGGCACTTTTGACTGATCCACAACGCCCCGGTGAAGCGAATTCCGATTATTTTAATCTGTGCTCATGTTCCAGCAGCCCAATTCATCAAATAGCGACTTAAAAGGTTAACGTGGGTGTCTATAGACGATGGTGCATGGACTTCTCTCCACATCGGGCATATGTGTTGCCAACAACTAAGACTCGTCGCGTGCGTCACAGGAAGCATAGATAAGCAAACTTCTTTCTATGAATTTCTTCAATTTGTGGGCGTTGCTTCAGCAAGAGTGGATAGAGGCTTGGTACAAATGAGTGAAACGACATTTGCAGGACAAGATGTTGAGCGCTTGCCGAGTACTGCTTGTCTACACTTTTCTGTTGACAGCGATGGTTAAAATTATAGAAACGTTTCCTTGAGCAGTAGGCGCGTTCACCTTCATTGGAACAAGAGGGTCTCACGAATTGCTACGTCTCTCGCATCTACCTTCTTCTTCTTCTTTGTATCGCACTACAGTCCGCGGTGGATCTGGGCCTAAACCAATAACCTCTCCAACCGGCGCAATCTCTGTCTAGCTCTCTCTAGTTCTCAGTTTCGCACGCCAAGTTGGTTTACGTCCTTCTCCACTTAGGTGCGCCATCTTAAATTCGTACGTCTCTCCCCCAGAGGTTCAGATTCGAAGATTCTTCGGGCCGGAGCTGAGTTGTGCATACGCTCTACATGACCCAGGCACCGAAGGCGTTAGACCCACAGACGCCAGACAAGCTCATGTCGCTATACAGCCCGCACAGTTCCTTCTCCAGAACCCGTCAACACAAACAGGAACAAAGAGCGTACGCAGAAATTTTCTCGCAAAGAGACCAAGGACTTCTTCATCCGCTTTCGAGATTGTCTATGCCTCCGCGCCATGTAGCAGGACTGGGATGATCAATGTCTTATATAGAGTCAACTTGGTCCTGCGAGAGAGGGCTCTATTACTCAATTGCCTCTTGCGAAAAAGCGTTTGGCAAGAATTATCCTACGCTTGATCTAGCTACTGATGTTATTTGTACAATTTACTCCGGAGCCGAGGTAGGTGAAGTCCTTGACTACATCGAAGTTATTTCTGCCCATTGTGACGCTCTGTCCTTCCTTGAGGACAGCATAAACTTTGTTTTGCTCTCATTCACCGCCAGACTCTTTTCAGCCGCTTCCGTCTCAATGTAAGCAAATGCCTCATTGACGGCTCGCTGAGTTCAGTCAATCACGTCAATGTCATCGGCGACTTCTAGAAGATCGTGCCTCTAGTATTGGCGAGTGAGTTATCACATCACAGCGCGTCGCCTTTTTTAACATTGAATATCTCGTTGAGTCCGCTTCAGACCTTGATGGAGCAGCAAGTCATCCTGCACAACCTGACGATCTTGACAGGAATGTCAAAATTATACATAGCGTTGTAAAGCTCGTTTCTTTGCACACTGTCATATGCGGCCTTGAAATCGACGAACAGATGGAAAGTGTTGTCTGCTGCCTTAATGATTTTAGCGGACAACATCTTACAGCGAACATGTTTTAAATACAGCCTCTTGTCCCAGCAGCTTTGTTAGACTTCAGCTCTCTTGACCTCCTCCAATTCTGAGGAACAGAATTCTTGTCTGTCATCGTTCAGATTGAATGGAACATTCTGCCGGTCAGCGGTATTTTGGTCCTCATCGCCGTTTAACAGTTTACAGAAGTGATCTTCCACGATCTACCGCAACCCAAAGAATGTCTTCTGTCAACAAGGACCAGCAATGGGTCAAGAGAGGTGAAGCAGTGCATCCTCCCAATAAGTCATAAACATACTTATGCGCCTCAAAGCATGCGATTTCATTCAACTTATGCTCATGCCCACTGGCTACCACATCGCGTGAATCCTCTTAACACCACAAATCTCTCCCATTCACTCCCTCATATCTTTATGAATAAAAGGAAATAGTGACTATAAGCGCAGCCATTACGTGGGAACATAAAAGCGACGCATCATAATTTTTATGTTCCATTTATTGATTGATATGTTTATGACATTGGTGCTATCCGGTTTTGATGTGTTCTCCAAATGATCGTATTAGTCCTTTCATGGTTTCACAATCGTGGACGCAATCACGGTGCAACTTCTATCCTCTCCACCAAAGTCTGTCCTCCCGATTGAATGATTCGTAACCGATGTGTTCTGTTATCTATTTCCTAGGATATCAGTCGGTTGTTAAGCTGTTCCTTTAGAGTGGCGTATGCTGATTCGGTGGAGTGCTGCTTGGGAAAATTGGTTTTATGGCATTTTTGGTAGCTCGATAAAGTGATTGGTTAAAGCCGATTATAAATGTGGACTGTCCGCATGTGAAGAACCTCTTCAGCTCCTTAAGTAACACAAATCCTACTCTGAGTGATGTATTTTTGACAAATGCCTATGGATGGCTATAAACTATCAGCAAGTAGATAGCAGTTTAGGAATAAAGTAGAAGAGGCAAAATATCACGGCGCAAGATCCTGACAACCTCACACCTGAGCACAGCAGAATGAACACGCAGAGTGTCTGCCCGCTGAACATCAAAGTACTGTGGTCACACCACACACAGCGCGATGGCGTAGTTAATTGAGTGCATGTCCTTGATTACATCGGTCCCTGGTTCGAATTCTAGTGAAAGCGAAAGAAAGCTTGTTATGTCTGGTTTTCAAAACAGTCACAATTTGGGATCAAATTAATGGACCAACAAAGGCTTAAGTGTTCTGGCGATTTGGCCAATAACGCAACCCAATCTTGGTCTGATACCGAGAATTCTCGTATCATCCTTAACAGACTCGACAGCGGGAAGCGTGTCGCAAGGGCAGATGGTTGTCGTATATACAGAGAGCACACTTGTTTGAGTGAAGGTCGATTGCCATCAGATCTGCGAGTGTTTCGAGAATCAATCGAAGCAGTCGAAACATAGAAAGCGGACGCCAGGATTCTAAACTCAGCAGTGAGCCTGCGTTTGCGTTATCTCCCACAGATTATTTCTGAGCCAAAATTATTAGAAGGCCAGCTCGAGATTTCTCTTAACTGGGCTTCAGATCACAGTGACATTAGAGGAAATGAGAAATCACCGGCCTTGTGGCTAGTCAGGGATCTGCTAAAGTGCTTTCCTGATCATCCCTTTTCAAACAGTCATACAGAATATCTGCACGCACTTCTTTGTAGGGCAGACTGAGAAACTGTACTACGTCAAGAAAATTATGGCGTAAGTATTGAATTAAATTTAAATTGAAACAAATGAGTACAACCGATTCAAGGCCAAAGATCCCATTTAGCGAACTCGTCGTGATGCCGCAAGATTGGAGGCAGTCTGTACTGACCACGAAGTCTGTATTCTCCACTAGAAATATTATTACGCCTGCAATAACCCAGCTGAGAGAAGCACCATAATCCAACTCTTCCTAGAGCCTATAGCAACTTCTTGGTAGATACTTCTTCAGCTTATTTTATGAAATTTCTGCGAAGGACACGAAAGAACTTATGTTTAGAAGGGTGAGAACTGAGCAGCAGTACAGAGACATAAGTACACCATCCTCACCTAGCTCGCGCACAACTTAGCATCACCACACACAGTCTTCGACTCAGATCGTGTTGTGCAGCACAACGCAGGACACAAACGTTCACAATAAGTAAACACGGCATTGATTTCGTTAAACTAGATTCCCCCACTCTTGTGCGTAAGTTGACACGTATATGATTATGAAACAGTCAGGGCTCTCCCCGCCACATTAACTATTCATTGGCACATAGCCGGGCAGCTGTCGGCTCCCACAACCAGCCACGTGCTGGAAATGATACGCTCCCTCCTTCGAACAACAGAAGAGCGTGCGACCCTCTTGAATTGACGGAATTAACTTTTCAACAACGAACAATGTTAAGATTTCAAAGTCTCTCCCTCCGCCCTGGACGTGGCATGATCATCTTTCAGGGTAACATAATCGTTTGAGTAAAACACCATTTCATTAAATCCATCAAGCAATCTTCAACTTTTGTTACACGCCCCACCCGAAGTTTCGTCTAATTTTGTTAAGCTTCACGTCCTCGCGCCTTTACATCGCACCTCCTCGCGGCCGCACATAAACTTCCGTGCTAATCCAGTTTTGCTTACTTCATGCTCTGCCGCTCGAAATTCACGCCTACGGCGTTGCATTCAATCAGTCAATCAATCCAATCTGCCGCGCCAGTATGAATCGGAAATTGCCTTTTAAATCTGCCGCAGAGTTTTTCTCCCTTTTCTGCGGGACACGGGAAGAATAAAAAAACCGAACCTACAACTCCCATACCGTGGCGTCGGCAGCGCAATGTTTTAAACGCCCCCGGCGCGCACTGAACCGAGACACCCTGTACCAGCCAGTATGTTTCGTTTCGTCGACAAGCGCTTCCCGTCCGTCCCGACGATGAACTGCTTCTCAACAATTTAAAAGTCAAATTTCAACACGAAAATGCGCTCATGCATAGCAAATAAGCTGGAAACTTTTCAGATCCTGTGTCCCAGCGTATCACACGAGAACTTCCCCAGGAGCAGGAGGCGGCCGAGATACAGGCTGGGAGAGCCCATTCTTCGCCGAATCCTTTGCCTGGTTGGGTTTCGGCTTCGCCTCGATTTGACTGGATGCGACAGTATCTCGCTCTGGCTCCTCGTTGTGAAGTTGGTGCCGCATTAATTTTAACTGCTGTTCATTATGCTTATGCTTTTTATGGTTTTTTATGTTTTGCCGTGCTGCCTGACGATTGCTTTGTTTAAGAGGGCGTGCCAGTGTGTGTGTTCGTTGTGTGATACATCCTCCGTGCGGTTGCATGCTGCGGCCCGAGGCAAGATCCATTCCAGTAAGTTTTCGACTACGATGTCGTTATTAGTTTTGATTCCTGACAATGGACAGTGCTCCTCCTCTCCGCAGAGGGCGGAGAGTTACTAATTACGCATTTTCAGTAATGAGCAAAGTTTTCGGGCGAAAAACACAGTACAGTGCACTCGGTTTGAATTTTAATTAACACCGCAAAGTTGGACACAACAAAACTAATTGTCAACTTAGTTGCCTTGTTTCGAGGATTTGCGAGCCTGTATCCTCGATCTGAATGTTGTCGTTCGGCTGACTGCATGCAGTAGGCAATCATCGGATGGTTTCTGCGTAGAAAGCACGCATTAATGTTTAAATTTAAGCAACATTGAATTCGAATGCGCCAGGATTCGAGTGCGTACTGATGGAGAGAGTGTATATATTGCTCATACGCACAGGCTGCCGTGACTGTGATTTCCAAAGGATTGGGAATGTGCGCATGGACACGCTAGGCACAAAATGCAAATGACGGCATCATGCTTAAGCGAATTTTTTTGCTTTGAAAGTGATGCTCACAGGGGCACGTGTCGGGGGCCATTAATAGTGACTCATCCGCATTGTCTTCCAGAAATAACTACATCACGAGGACGCAGAGAGCATTGGTACCTGACGCGTAGTTGTTATTTCGACGTCTAAATGCTTTAAAATCTTCTCTCAAACAGACTTGCGCCACATCACTCATTCCAAGGGGATCACAGATCATTTCATGGATGTTGCAAAATAACCATCAAACCGCCAAGTGGAAATTAACACATTTAACTATAGGACACCACGAATGACGTGGGGAGTTCTATATGCAGACGTCCTATGGTTTGGTATCAGCGACACAAACCTTATTTTTTTCGACACCACCATTCGCTGCCACTGGTAAAGCTCGGAGAGTATAACTGACAAAAGGAGGCATTTCCCACCATCAGGCCCTTAACGCAGCACCCTTTTGTTCCATGGGGTCTACATGTCTCCAACTTACTTAATTGCTTAACCGGTCTACTCCCATAGACGGTCGGAGTCTGATTGATATCGCTGCCTTCCATGGTGCACGGTCCTGAGCACGCTGCTTCCAGTCATCGAGACCGAGCTGTCTTACATCCGCGTATGACTTGGTCTCTATACCGGAAGTTCGGTTTTAATCTCCTTCTCGAACCAGAACGCTCGGATTTGAAGGCTCTCTAAGCTGGAGCTTTGCTGTCCATGTGCTCTATGTGGCCGAGCAAGTGTAGTTAGCGGGTTTTTGCCTTCCGGACTACATCCGCATTCCGGTACAGCTCATAGAGTTGGCGGTTGTTCAAGATTTATTTCAGCGCATCTGTCTACCATATAGTGAAGACCAGGCCACCGTCGCAGTAAGAGTCATCAATCAAGGGATGTTTTTGAGTTAAAAATGACATTGTCCAGGAACTTCAATACGGCCAGACTCTCAGCACATAGTTCTTCAGCCAGGACATAGCCCTAATAAGTGCAATGATTTCGGCCTGAAAGACACTATAGTGGTTAGAGAGGGAGCTTTCATTTCACATTTACTGTCTCTTCTCCTCTTCCCTGTCCATGCTTTCGTTGTCTGCGGACAAACCATCTCTTAGGCGCGATAGTATTTTTTGCTTGTTCGGGTGGTGTCCGAGTGGAGGGATAAGAACGACAAGCAGGAGGCACAGCCACAAGTGTTCCGCCATTCTCCTCCTCGGCGCTGAAACTTCCCGCTCAGACTTCGGCGACAACCACCCACTGCAACTACCTTGTCAGAACAGCCACAGATGCCCATGTCTTGTCTCAAGACACTTCTCATTAAAGACAACCGAAAACATCTCCGAAATTGCATTCACTAAGATTCATCTTTAAGTTATTTGCCTTTCAGCAAACTACCTGGCCATAGATATCCGCAACCCAGCTCCTTACCTCTTCCCATTTGACCCATCTTAATTGCATACACGTCCATTCGTCTGATTGCGAGCGAGCCAATTTTCACTCACCATAATCATATGACAGGCACCACTTGCCAGAGCGGAACAATAAAGACAAGCACCCCAATTACGGTTATTCCCGGCAAATTATTCATGTTCCCCATGAAAATGCAGAACTTAATTTTAATTAAATTTATTTTATCCACCCACCCGATGGCTTCATTCACGGCTCACTCATTGCCGCCCCAAAACGCAACACCACTTACATCCTCGAAGAACGGAAAAAAAAACACACAAAAAAACCCTTAAAAAATGCCGACATGCAAGGTACCTGTAGATGCTGGCCTGATATCATTATTTCAGCAATATTGCCAGCTGCAGGCCCCACCGCGCCAGTCCGTGTGTGCGAGCAAATTAAGTCATCAAGTTGGCCGACCGAATCACGGTGTACCCACCTACCTTGGCGCCCGAACGGGGACCACAAGCCGCTCATGTGAATGCTATCCTTACGACGGTAACCCCGACCGTGTACAAACACACCCTTATGTCGGTGTATGAGGGCTGCCGCAGCTAAAAGGATTGTCTCATGCCCCCGTCTCCCCGGTACACAGACAGTGCACAGAGCACAGCACAGTACAGAGAATTTTAATCACGCCTCACCAAACAAAGAAATTTGCTAATAGATCCATTGCTGGCCTTGGTTGTGCTTCTACTGGTGGCAGTCCTGGTGGCGCCGAGCTTCGGCAAAGTAATGGTCGCTCCTTGTGCTCGCGTTGTAGGCGGCGACAGCGTCGGCTATGCTCTTGTCTGTTTCGCTCTTTTTGCCGTCCTCTTTGCAGGAAAAGTAACGCAAAAAAATCCAATTTTAGCAAGGAACCCCCACGCCTCAGCGACGAGCGTTGATTGTGCGAGAAAGTAACAAATTGCTGGAGCACCACCGGCTGCGTGGATTGAGGCATGTGTGCGGGCGGTTGGCGCGGCTGCGGTGTGGGCCGATGGGATGAGATAACTTTTGCATTATTCGAAAGGACTTCAATTCCGTTTTCAGGGGTTTTTAATTGCTCCACAATGTTTCGTTTGTTATTGTTCTCGTTCGCTTTCTAATCTGGGAAGAGATTAAACCACAATTTAGTTAAAAGCTTAATGATAACATTCTTGTTCTAGTTTCCCGCGAGGGCGCGCGGGCCTGTCTGGAGCAGCCGCACTCAGCGTTATTTGCACCCCTCCTTCATTTAGTTGCTCGAAGAGTGGAGTGGATCTGCCTTTAAAATTTGTTTCAATGATGCGATTGTGCGAAATGATTCTCTTGGTCCTTTGGGTGGGGAACCGAAGGATTTGTTCGTGTGCATCTGCATGGAGAAGATGGCTGGGGAACGGTTTCAAGGATAAACGTTTCTCTCTTCTCTCGGGTTGAGCTTGTGGCGTCTTGTGTCTGTGCAGAATTGCTCTCTGGTGCGCGTCGCTTTTAGATATTTCATGCGTTGAATCCACAGAATCGGATCATCCTTCACGGACATAAGCAGTTCACTCCGAAGTCGCTTCATCATCCAGCTTTAGCTGGTTCTTACTCAGAGGAGGTCTATCTAAATTTCATTTAAAGGGAAGTCTGCCCATTTCGGCTGAGAAAATATTTGCAAAGCCCGAGGGTATTTGTCGCATTCTTCGATGTGGCTAGACTTCAAAATTCATCGACTTCCCCGACGTGCGAGAAAGACATGGTGCGGTCCTTCAAACTATGGAAGCAGACAAATATCCCTGGGGCCAGTTGAATGAGGAGTGGTCGATAGATTCGTGAATCTAGGTTATGGCGGCCAGTGTGAGGAGGTGTGTTATTTTAGTGGACGCTACTTGGTGCCTTACATTTTTCGTTTTGACAATCTGGCTTCACATGCGACAATGATTTTTTAAAGCTCCATGAGATATTCCGAGACAATAGCTGACGATAGTTGGTCAGTCCACTTCGGAGTTGTAGCTGGCTCTTTCCTCAAGAATGCATCGTGTCTGTTCAGCACTAAGTAACGTTTCAGGCAGAACTCAGTGCTATACCGGGTGGCTGATTGCAGGCAATTTACAATGTGGACCAGTTATAAAAGAGCAAGGGCTCTACAAGAATCTAAGCCTTAAATTGCAGCCGTTGTTGAGAGTGGGTTGTTGTGTCCACTTTTATGCTAGCTCAAGTCAATTTCATAAATATCGACTTAATCTCTCTCGAGTCACTGACAAAACTCAAGAAGTACTAGTCTGTGAAGGTAGAACTTATTCAACCTCGAGGCATGGTGTCGGAATAAAGCCGTAGGTACCGTCTACTCGGAATATAATAATAGCACGCTTGCAATCGAGGTTAGACTCAGGTCCACCACGATAATCGCGTTGACCCTTTATATAAGATTCGAGCTTATGGCATCGACGAACTGGACCTCAGATGGCTAGTGGTTACCAGGCTATGACTAGTGGCTATAAGTAAAGAATATCCTGGGTTTTATTCTATCACATCAAAACTCACTTTCAATGCTCTTCCGTTTTACGCGAATTTGGACTTACGCGGTATTTCTTTTTGTTGATGGCGCGCATCGGAGCTTTCGGCTTACGACAAGTTCAAACCGAATGAATCGTCATCAGATCCTGAACAAATCAATTGTATAATAGAAGAAGTAATCGGTATAACCAAAAATAATTAGTTTAGAGGTGGATGCTGATGACGTCCAAAAACTGCTGGATTCATACAATTGCAAGGAAATTCACATCCTTCACAATAGAGCGAACAATTGACAACCTTACACCGATGTTGATTTTGAATAAAACACAAATTACTTAGGTCATTATTGTCATTTCGTTTTATTATGATAATATTGGTATGGTTCCATTATGTATGGAACAAAATATCCACCAAATGGTCGCCTCGACCTCAGCGGCATACCTCCATCCGATGGTCAACATTTTCGATGACTGAACCATAATTGAGGTTCTATGCCGTTAATGTGCCGAATAATTCATCCTTTAGCTCTTGAACTGTTACTGCCGTATCGCCATACACTTTTTCTTTCAAATAACCCCAAAGAAAAAAATCCAAAGGTGTCAAATCACATGATTACGGCAGCCAATTGACATCATTCCAC
Source organism: Eristalis arbustorum (assembly GCA_916610145.1). Taxonomy (NCBI): domain Eukaryota; kingdom Metazoa; phylum Arthropoda; class Insecta; order Diptera; family Syrphidae; genus Eristalis; species Eristalis arbustorum. The sequence goes on from OU744319.1 coordinate 38,364,636, forward strand.
GATAGCGAGCACCATTCACAGTAACTGTCTGATCGGTCTCATTAAAGAAAAAAATACGGCCCGATGATGCCGCCCGCCCATAAACTTCACCAAACAGTCATTCTTTGTGGGTGCATTGGCTTTTCGACAATCACTCTTGGATTATCATTCGCCCAAATGCCGGAATTCTGCTTATTGACAAATCCACTGAGGTGCGATTGATTGCGCCTCATCACTGAAGATGATTTTCTTCGAAAATTGATCATCCACTACTGCCATTTCTTGCCACCATGCTGACCATTGACGACGCTTGAAATGGTGAAGAGGTTTTAGTTCTTGAGTCAATTGCACCTTGTAAGAGTGTAATTGCAAGTCTTTATGCAAATGTTCATCAACGACGAGCGTGAGAGGTGCAATTGTTGGGCACGACTACGACTTGAGGTGGACGGCTCGTCAGCCACACTATCGCGAACAGCAGCAATATTTTCTGCAGTACGAGCTGTACATCGCCTACAGACCCGGTTTGCTAAAATTTTTGCACGATTTTTTCAATTGTACGCACATTTGGACGATTAAATTAAACGAAAAAATCACGAAGTGCACGATATGCATTTTGATTTGAACGCCTATTTTCATAATAAGCCTAAATAAATTTAACGCGTTGCTCGATTGTGTATCTTTCCATGGTCCAAATTAAGTTAGTCTTGAAATTGTGAAATGTCAAAACTTGACGTTTAGGTGAGGTTCACATTCGACATCGGCTCTTAAAACTTAACCACCAGTTAGAAATGCGCCGGCCCCAAGAGTCTTCGAAACAGAACAACGGAGGGGGTACTCGATCGAGATGGCGCACACAAGTGGAAAAGGACCTCAACCAACAGCTGAAGGGAGCTGGCGAAAGATCGTGCCTGACTGGAGAAGCATGTTGGTTGAGGCCCAGGTCCACTCCGACCTGTAGCGCCAATCGAAGAAGAAGATAGAAATGCGGAGTCAACATGATGAACACATTAAACGAGGCGATTTTGAACTTGACAGAAGGCCTCCGTAGAATTCAAAAGGGGGTACACATTTTTTGGGCCTGCTACGAAGATGTTAAGCTAAACTCGTCAGGCGACATTCTTGTACTATTCATGTCAATTGTTTTGATTATCTAACATTTTGTTAAACGTTATTGCTTTAAATTATTACGTTATTGCACGGTCAACAATGTTGACGTATCTCGAACAATCTGCTCTCTTAAAGATTGGCAAGCGTAAGGTTTGTGTTCAGGTGGATAGCACATGGTCCTTCAATTCTTCACGCAACCCAGGACAAAGGCATTCGTTCAATAGTTCCAACAATCAATACTAGCCCGACGACCTGAGCAGGAAAGGTTTTCGTAAGGGATATAGGCGGTTTCTCGGTGTTTCCCCTGTAAGAGAGTAACTTTAAGCTTGGAACCTAAGACTTAATGACAATTTGAGATATATTTACAATTTTACAGCAAATGCACAGAGACCTCCTCCGCCTCGTAGTACCACCAGTCAGACTAACGAGGTTTAAATCACCCGAGTTAATCGCATTTTTCATCACTTCTAATATAATGGTGTGCTCTAGAAGCTACAAGATGGCACTCGTTAATGTCACTTCGACATCTCAACAAAACATAACTGAATTCTTCCTTAAAAAGTTCACCAGTGTTCGGCATTTTGAGAATACAATGCCGCACCAACCACAAGGGGGAGCGTGTAGCCATCAGGTATGTTTCGCCATAAAGTGACATTTTTGATGTCATCGCAACCAGCAGCGACACCTTCGTTTATGGCGTGAAAATAGGTCTCACGTCATACGTCACTTCCCGACTGTTGACGGGAGAAAAAATCCAAGAGCACAGCAGATCGACTTCCCTTGTTAACCACATCCGAAAATATGACAAATTTTCTATTCAAGTCTAAAAATATCCAACTGGCTGGTGAGTGCATGCCCGCATCGTTTTATTGCATTTGCAGGCGGATCCATGACATGACAACAAGACCATGTCACAGAAGGCCAAAAGAAGAAATTCAACATTTCCCAGTGCTAATGGGATGCACAGCACTGGATGTGCGGCCTCCCCTGTGCCCGGGCGGACACTTTGACATTTTTATTTCGCGCATTTATGTTGAGGTAGGGTGGAATAGGGTGGCATGACTTCTAGCTTGCGGGCTTGTTTGCATGCGAACAGCTTGAGCATACCCGTGTATGAGGATGTGTGCATGCACACGCCCGCCGCTGAGCCGGATATGTACAGGATGTGTATCTCTTGTCAGTGATAACGAGATAAAAGCATCCAATCGTGGCAACGTCTGCTCTCGTTTTATTTCCACCCGTGGATAGCTGTGTGCTGGCTCTTTGTGCGGGCGATAAGATACGAGTATCTTTGCTGTTCCAGGAGAGTATATGACGGCATACATATATTTTTTCTTCCCTATCTGAATGCGGAATTTTTGTGGCCAAAGTCGGAATTTTTCATATAACCGTGTTCGATGCTAAACGGTTTGATGTAATTTGACTCGGGCGAGCGATGCACGCTCTAGTGGCTGCATAAAAGAAAATCTGTTGTATTCCATACGCCAGCCCGGTCTTGCACTGCAGTGTATTATGGAATGTAATTCGGGAGGTTATAATAAAATTGAAATTCCGGCAAGTAAGAAAGGTTCTTTTGTTGAAATGCAGGCAATAGTTCGTGGTTGGTCCAAAATGTGATGCGGTACAGCCAACATTGTGGATTTCTTGTCCGCATTCAGTGGTGGCCAGCAGTAAGGTTGCAATGGAAACAGGTGATTTTATTTTTCTGAAAGTTTCAGGATGACTAGGTAAGAGCAATAGGGTGGGGAATTTAAATAAAACGACAATGGTGTGAGATATATAATTCGATTCTGGCTGTATCTTGAAGCTGAATTTGTGCTTATTTGAACATATGAACATATTTTAACTGACCACTTTGGGATCTTTGGCAGTGGTTCCACCGGGTTAGCCCAATTTGTGATCACTTAAACCAATATGTGCAGTTTTATTCCAACAAACAACGCCCAAATGTTGGCCTCGAACTCGTGTGATCTAAAGTGATTGGCTGCTGGCGTAGGAGTGCTGCCGAGTGCTGTCAAATCGTATTAGCGTGTGGCGGGCGATAACCATGCCGTAAAATGATCCAGCCATAAAATGTCTCCTTCAAAACGTTGAGCGTTGCATAACTTGCAAAAAGACGAATTTGAAACCGGGAAACCCCAACGATCGTACCCTTTGGCGATCCAAAGACGATTGTCGTGCTATGTCCTCTCTGATTCATCATATCGTTGGCTACTTAAGCTTTTGCTGAAGAGAATAGTTTCTGCCGCTGAGTGAGTCAGTTGAGGAAAAGGATACATAATTTGAATTCCTCGTGCAATATCGCTCAAGGTACTTAGCGGAGCGCGATTTTGTTCGAACCAGAGATTGGTTTTGAACGATTAAGTATAACTTTGTCTCCTTGCTCGGTTCAAAAGAAACTAGCTCCGATGAGGACGTTCAAGGCATAACCACAACAAAGAATAAATCATTTTGGATACATTGTTGCTGGCGCTAACACTTGTGGATCGTGTTCAATAAGGGCAATTTTATGTGTTGAGGCACCCTCCGAAATGCTGATCTGGATCCCATTAAACATCTCCATCTCACTGTGGTTTTTCGCCTTCGGTACAATCTTATACGGATACCGGCCGATGTAATAGTGGTCGGCGCCTTTCGACTTCCCTGGAGCGGCGACGACTGTCTGCACACTAAAGTGATGATTAACAACGACGAACTGAGCTGGTATTTGGTTATTATTTTTTTTTTTTTGATGACTTCATGGCATGTGCTAATATTGTGGAGGCCCGTGGCGTTGTGGGAATGTGCGTCGACGGCAACACACTTCGATCTATCTCAAATAGCAGTCTGTGTCAAAAAGCTACCTAGCCGTTCGGAGTCATCATAAACAGTAGGTTCCTGTCACTCGTGAGAGAACAATTGCACGCACAACACGAGTGGTTGCCGAGAAGCTGGGCACTGGGCTTCTACGGGCTGTAACGCCATACATATTATATTATTATCGTTTGAGAAATGTTGCACCTCGATCTATAGGTCTATTGATTAATATTCTTCCTTGCGTACAAAAATACAAAACACTCATGAGTTTAGCTCCAATATAGTTCTTAACAAAGTTGTATTGAGAAATATGGGCCCTGTTGTTTTTGTAGATCCCTGAATTCACCCTCTAGTAGAACTATTTTCCAAGGCGCATAATGTTTCGGAGCCTGGAAGAGGCTTGAATGTTCCTTTCCTTGCTAAGAAGCTGGTCATTTCATTGGCCATTATCTCCATTTCGCCGCGTATTCAGTAGAGTTTTGATTTGTTTCTTTGAACTACTATCGTATTCCCACATTAGCTTGAATTTTAGATGAAACAGTCAAGAAGAAGGACGACATTATTGTCATGGAACATTTGGTGTAGTTAATGTCAAAAAGAGAGCTCTGAATCATCTGCATATGGCGCTGGGCTAGTATCCACTTTCCATATTCCCACCTGGACACGTGGAACTTCACCTTCCAATACGGTTCGGTTCTTTTATCGATCAACAATCCAAGGCATCAACTGCTGCCCTCTTGAACCCGAGAGAGGGAGCGGCTAAATAAAGCATCATTCATCCTCGTCGCCCAGCAATGACAAGAAACCACTCAATTCAAAAATAACACGACAAGATATCAAGCTTGGATAGATGAACGGCGAGTAATTGTTCTCCCCCAAGATTGACCTCTCGGCTTGCTTTGAACACTTGAACAAGATACTCGCACAAAATCCATCTTGCGCCCTTAAGATGCCATCAATTGTGGACGAAGTCAAATCGAAATTTCGTTCAACAACACAATTGACAGCACTTAATTGATTGCGATAGCCAATGTCAATTTTGTTGCTTCTTATTCCCTTTTTATGGCACAGCCAACGTCCTTTAATATCGAGCTCATCCTTTAAAGGGTCTCTCATGGAATGTCCCAAAATAAACCGCCCACAAAAACCGACACTCAGACAAAACCGATTTATATATATATCGCGTATCTCTTGTGTGCGTTAAGTGTGCGCGTGTGTGTGCATCAATGTCAAAAAAGGTCCTCACAAATTTCGGTGCGGCAATTACGGCGCCAGTACAGCACCTCCTCAAATTCGCACCCCACTTGTGGGTGGACGAATGGTTAGGAGGGGGATGCACAGCCAAAGTGATTGATTAATCTCCGAAGCGGTCTTGCCTTTAATGTCTGCGACCGTAAAAGCTTTAATTCCACAATTTATCCCCTAAGAGGGCTGGCGCTGTGGTTGCGGGTGGGGGCTGGTTGCGGTTTTATGCGTGCTTAGGCGCCCAAAGGATATGGGCGACTTTTGCACTGTACGCCACACATAAAGGAGGTGAATCAATAGATAATGCGGTAATAAATGTGCAGAGACATTAGAGGGAATCCATAACAAATAATGCTGTTATCCTCGGTTGCTCTTGCCCCAAAGCTATGGATTTTCCGTTTTTTCCAGTTTTTCTTCTGCACGTGGAGCCTTCGAGGGGAGAGAAACTACACGTTAGAGGGACAAATGTCACAGATTTGAATCAATGACTCGTGCTGTTGGAGGCAAAAAAAATACCGTCAACTTGGCGGATTCGTGTCGACAAACCAATGCAAACTTTTAAACCATCTTGTTACGGACTTCATTTAGAAAGCCGCAAACAGTTTCAAAAGCAATCTGCAAGTCAGACAATCCGTAGATGGAAATATGTGAAAGAACATAACATCGGTTCTGTTTGGAATTTGTTGGAAGCACTTCTTCAACGAACAAATCACGAATCTGGATGGATGATGTCGGCCCACTCTGCCAGCCGAGTGATTGAGAAGTCAACTTACGGTCAGATTGAATGGAGAGGACACAGCATTCGTGCACATATGGAGGTAGTTGGTAATCTTCATGTGATCGATAGGCATCATAATGGATCAATGCTCATAAATTAGCAGCGACAAATGGCACCCGAGGCTCGAGACAAAGCTGATTTGTAAACGGCAGCTGAAGATGTACAATGTCTGCAGTCAGTTCTCTGGAGAGGCATTGATTTGTGCTTCGGATGATAAACCTTGTAGGGTGTGGAAAGGTGGAGTGGACGTTCAATGAATGAGAGAAGGAAGTGCTTGACGTCAGAGAGAAGGAGGACGCAGAATGTCTTGGTGCTAAAGCTGCATTGACTGCTGCGAAGGTGATAAAATAATACCAAAAAATGCAATGACTACAGAAAGTAGACCTCTGAGCAGAACAATAGGAAGAACACTCGTGGAAATTCAAGTTCCACAGGACGAATGAATAATAAATAGCCACATATGTGTACGCCAAGACCCACGGCACCCAGATGATTACCCCCATTTGTATCCGTCCCCCACACATATCCCAATATCCCAGTCGCCCCAGATACAGAGCTCAGTTGACAAATGTTCAGACAAGTGCATACGTTTGCAAGGCAAGACGCAAATCAAAATATGACAAACAACGGGATGAGCATAAACTCATTAAGGCATCCTTGTCTGACGTCCATGACGTGCATGCATAATACTCGTTCAACCCCCAGAAGGCAGCCCCAAGACGTGCCACAATCAACGTCTCACAACTGAGAGCGGGTCTTAGTGTTCCGAAGGCACTGTGCAATCTTTAAGATTGTCTGCATTAAATGACTGCACCAAGAGCAAGCAGTCGTGCCTGGTGCCCGAGGTATTAATCCGAGACAATGAGCCGCAAAGTCGGCAAATCTATGTGCCGACTGCACAGAGAGAACCGCTGCGATACCCAGTTAAATTGAATCGCTGGTCTGGCTGCATCCTGTGCCAAAAAGAAACGAAGAAAGCGATTATTTTCTTATATAATCGCATTCCAGTTTCCATGGCGCTTAGAAGGCAAAACAAAGAATGTTCTCCCACAAGACAATAATCCTGAATGCAGTTTGATATGCAAAACCTGCAAAAAAATCTCAAAATGCAGACTCATCCAGAAGAGATGGGAAAAAAAAGTAATCACCTCAGGTTAACTCGACGTGATACGTGAATCTGAGAAAATATGCTGTAGTCAAAGGACCAGCTGGAGGCAAGCACACAAATGTACACCGGAGTTGAACTGAAAATTCTGCTGTGCTGCGGACGAATTCCGAAAATATCCGCGTAACGTTCGCATTAAAGGCATCCCCAGGGATAGACGCTTGCGTCTAAGCGGTTAAGTGGAATTCATTTTGCAAGAGAAATAGTCAAAATGTTTTCACCTCCTCCCTTCGAGGTAGTCTGTGAGTAGATACACATATGCGCCCGAGTGAAAGCCAGATTTTTTTCTGGGTTTCATTCTCTGTCTGTCGAGATGTGAAATGAGAGGAAGTTGGCGGAGAAATGTGTTTAACTTGTGCACTTATGGGAGAGAAACTCCCCGAATGTGCGCTCGGTGGCTTTTCAACTTCTGAAAAGGCGAAACTTTGATTATTAATCGGGAAAGTATTGATTTCGATTGAGACCGCGATTGACACTTTAGGCAGAATGCCTTCTTGTCGAAGCCTTTAGCAAATGGCTTTCGCATTATTGGTCTCATGGCACAGCACTTGTGGTGGTCGAATGGAAATTTCGTTTCAAAGTGCGGGCGCAGGCATTTGCGATAAATCGTCAACTAAGCTTAGCAAGGCGATTATGAGATCTTGAAAAGTTTCCAAGATGTGTGCGATGGTGTGTACATTGAAATCGATTCAAATGGTTCTTGTGTAGACTGGTTAGAATGTGATGTGAAGGTGGAAAGTTCGGCAAAGGAATGGGGAATCATGCAAATTTATTTCAGGTGTCAAATACGACAGTGATACCAAGTTTTTGGACACAGCAGCGACGGGCGTCATTTTAGAAAACATTAATTTGCTTGTTTTTTTTTTTTAATCTGGCTCCAAAATCTGGCATATCTGAGATTCATTTCCAGAATCTTTCTATGGCTAACATTTCGGCAAGTCAACCGAAAGTCAAAAGAGAAGGACTTGTGTGTCTGTAATTACCACCTTGCCATAGACCATACAGTTTGGAAGCGGTTGTTCATGCTCAGAGCCACCACGAGTCGCATTCTTGATAAGAAATCATGATACAGTAAAACTTCTCTATAGCGAACAGCCGCGGGATCATCAGGATTCTTCACTGCGTAGAGCTGCCCGTTCAAGGGACGTTAAGTAAGAAATTGATGAAAATTGAGAAGTAAAATCCACTTCCACTTCCAAATTAGTGTTCATCAATGTTCCTGTTTTTTGACACCCTGGCGTAGACAACATAAGACATTTGTGTAAGCAGAACGATGTCTATAAGCGGTGACTATCGCTTGTATTATTGCCTCTACTTTCAGCCCACAGCAACTCGACTCGACCCCAACTAGCCCTATCTTTGTATCATACTCATAGGAACTCCCAGCAAGTCTTGCTTAAGTCCTGGTCCTGACAGTATTCCGTCTATTGTTAGTCAGGGCATCAAGTCGATGTTATTTTTACCGACTTTGCCAAAGCATTTGATACAGTTTGTCATCCCATTATTTTCAATAAAATGGTAAAAATACCTGCATTCCGGTGTTCCCCAAGGTAGCCATACAGGCCCATTGCCATACACTATATTTGATAATAAGATTCCTTCAATCTTTACTCATGGAAACTGTTAGATGTGTGCAAATGGCCTCAAAGCTTAATACGTGTGGATGTGGAATGAGGAAGATTGTTTTAAAATTCAAAATGACTTAAATATATTATTCAAATGTTATGATGTCAATCAACTAAGGTTAAATATAAATAAATAGTATTCATTTTCTTTTTACCGTATTGTTCTACCTGTAAGATTTGAATATGGCATTTTTCTGCAAAAAATAAACCTTGGTGTGATTTTTGACCCAAAACTGACGTTCTCCCTACACATTGACTATATAGTTTTTATAGCTATTAAGTACAGAGTATACTTAGGTTCAATAAAAGAAAGTGTTCAGAATCTTCCATATCATAATAATAATATTGGTGGCGCTACAGCCCTTAGGGGGCCAGGGCCGAGCTTCTCAGCAACCACTCGTGTTGTGTGTGCTATTGTTCTCACACGAGTGAGAAGGGACCTACAGTTTAATGCCGAATCCGAACGGCTTTGTTTGAGAAGCTTTTTCTTGACAGGAAATACTCTTTGAGCATTGTCAGTAACTCGAAAGAGCTGGGGTCGTGAACATTATTTTCGTCGCTCAGAGCTGGAATCGAACCTACGACGTCGAGGTTAGGGTCGACGCACATACCCACAACGCCACGGGCCACCAGCAGAATCTTCCATATGCCCTTATGCAAATCTGTCTATATGTCTACCGTTCGCCCATATTTTGAATACTGTTCTGTTATATGGTGTTCGATGTACATGAATTCTGTGCAATTTCTCGAAAAAGTTCAAAAACCATTCACAAGATTTTTTGTCACAATAATGGAATGGAATCTTGTCAACATGCCCCCATATCCAATGAGATGTGCCTTACTTGGTTTAGGTACTCTGGAAAATAGACGAAATATTCAGTGCATAATGTTTATTCATATCGTGTTAATTGTCCTGAGTTAGAAAGAATTCCTCGTACGCGATATTTCCTAGTTCAACCGAGCCACGTTCATAATTAGGGCTTTAATAAACCGCTAAGTAAAAGCATCAGAAAAGTCCAAAAAAAGTTTAGACATGATCTTGTGTGATGAAAGACAAACATTTAAACGGTTTATTTGGAATACTGAGAAATTCTTTAAATTTAATTTTCCTCTCTGTTATTTTATCCGAAATCTGTAAGATTCTCGGTAGACAGAACCAATAAAAAAAAATGTCCGTTAAAAGGGGTGTCTCTGGTAGCATGCCTTAAAAATAGGCCTTCCTTCTTAGGATCAACTTGATCCTTGTTGCAACACAACAGGCTGTCAGCTACTTGTGGACTGCTACCAGCAACACGTGCCTGACCACCAACTTAAGCTAACACAGACTAAACAGACTTTCCTTTAGTTCTATTTGAAATTATGAAATTATTTCGCAAGAAATCTGAAACTGCGACGAAAGCATTGTGCTACCCTTAGTTTTAATTCTTAGATTCAAGACATGCTTATTTGTTCTTCCAAGTGAATCCGTGCCTTCGTTCCTCATACTTTAGCAAAGCATCGGGCGATGATTCATAGTATTTCTTCCAAAAGACTAAGAAGGTCCGTTTCGTACCTTCTAACGAAACAAGGCCAGGGGGTCTACATCGCTGACTCAGACAAGAGGCACAATCTAGTTTTGAACTGTCACTGTTTGGCGTACACGCCTCAGCGTAGGTCTCCCTTAAACGACATCTGTAACAGTTGCAGGGACGTAGCGGTGAACATTATTAAAGCATCATACATAAGGCCTCTAAATTAATTCGTGATGCTTTTTTTCAAAATTTTAAAGTTTTTTTTAAGAAAAACATGTACAATTGCATTACCCATATGAAGCTATGACTCTTTCAATGTCAACTTTTTACAATGCCAGTAGCTTTCGAATGCATTTTCCAATGAAATAATAACAATAGATTAATGCAAGTTACGCCATCTTTTAGCAAAACGCACGAATAATTATCAACCTAAAACTTACAGCACCCGACCGGCTTATGACTTCTACGGCAAGGACAGTCGTCCTCTGTCCTCATAGTCCCATGGACAGTAACGAAAATTTGGAAGCCATCTTGACGTACCAGCCTGATTATTCAACAAGTGCGTTTACTTAGATTGCATCTAATAATACGCCGATTTCGCCAGTCTCCTTCATGCGACCAGCCCAACACAGCACTCTACATTCACTTTGTACCGATCAACCATGTAATCGATAGGCAGCGAGACTCCGACCGACTATTAGCTCAGGAAATTATCACAATCCCTCGGGATGCTTATGTCTAGCATGTGCACTCCTAAGAGTAGCTTTTGTTTACCTCGCAAACACCAAAATAACAATAATGCAAAACAGACTATGGAGCACTATTCTTGTTCGCCCATTTATTGGTTTTCTAGCAAACAGAATACAGTACTCCCTGAACATTTTCCTTCAACTTATTTTACATCAATCAGGAGCAGCTGTAGGGGCATCACAGGACTCTTAAGTGGGGCGAACGCAGAGGCGAAACGTTTTGATAACTTTTGTGAAATCGAGTTAACCTTTAGCAAAAGTGATGAAAACTGTGCAAAGGTCAAGCAGAACAGTGGGGACCATTGCCGTGTTGAAGTGTTCATTCCAGTGACATATCTTCTTCTGTGTGGGGCACACAACAGCATGTTCTGGAACACAACAGCAGGTTCTAGGCTCACTTTTGATTTGGTTTCGTTGCCCGTACCGCAATGGGTGCGTCGTTACCGTACTCCTTAATGGATGACTTGTTGACCTTAGACTTATCGAAAAATGTCAAACAAAAAATCTATTTGCTATCACTATGCTAATTCGGAGCAATGTGGTTCATTTCCATTTGCCTGTAATAGAACAATCTGGTTGTCCGTAACGAGTGACTTTTTGACTTTTAGGTTTGGACTGGCTCTTTATTTCCTAACCTTACTTGTGTCGCGAATGCATTGCATTGCAGGGCGATCTTTCTGAAATTCAAATAAGGATGATGTTTATTCTCAGAATGATGAGACCACCAAAAATGGCAAACCCTTGGTTCTATTATGCTACAATTATCCCACGTCTCACCTAAACCGCTTAATTAAAACAGAGACTTCAACATACAATGGGGCTTGAGTACCACTTAAAGAATTCGGCGTGGGCCTTATTCCGTTGATGACTTTAGTAGACATTCGTCAACGCACTATCCAATAAGGATTTTTTCTCAAGTAAACTGCAAGCCATTTTCGAAATATTTATTATTGGTTTGACATGAGAAGGTAATAGGGCGCTCTGTCTGTCATTTTGGGCCGTGTTACCAACTTGTTGTTTCCTTTAGGCGCTTGGCTTGAAATAAAATAAAAATATTTATGTACGATAAGGATGACGTTTATTCTCACTCACCATGGGGACGTTTGCAGCTATTTTAATTAATTGGACCCAATTTTCGATGGCTCGGTCACGCATGTGGACAGACTCAATATTGCATGTGTTAAATTACACGATGCAGCCAGCCGATAAGCCAATAAGTATTACTCACTGTATGGCTTGAGTAATAGTCTTTTTTCAAACGTCACTATTGTTCCACTCATGCAACTGCTGAACGATACTCTCAGAGAGCCATGCAGCTTTATATTCAATTCCAAGGCGGTCTGGGAAGATCATCAAGCCAGGTAATCAATGAAAAGGCAAACTTCAACGCTGTACTGGGCTGAAACTGCATTTGCTGACCCTTTTACTCTTCATTAATGCCGCATCCAAATTCGGTTTACAGTCAGGAGGCACTTACACAGTTCGAAAAATGGATGACGGTCGATTGCAGTAGAACAAATGACGCTATGAACCTTACCTAATGATAGTATGTGGTCCATATATCAGCAATTTCTCGTATAATTATCAATAGGGGCCCAACAGCTGAGAACTCAGCATTAACAACCACGGGAAAGCACGGCACACCTACTAGTCGAGTGTCCAAATCTTACATCAAGAAGGTATAGAATGACCAACATAATCACCTTTATAGAAACAGACTATCTTGACATTCCACCTCGAGAGAATATCATATTACTTAAGGAAGCTCTGAAGTAATAGACAATGAAATGGAACACCTCATCAATAGCAGTCGCAGTGCTATGCGAATGTGTTATTCGCTGTCCATCATTTCAAATTCAATTCGACTACGGATGCATTTGACAAACGAAGTTACGTTGCACCATATCACGCTACAGCCCGTAGAAGCCCAGGGCTAAGCTTTTCAGCAAAGTTTTATGCCGACTCAAAACGGTCAAGTTAGAGAAGCTGTTTCAAGACACGATATACACTTAGAGCATTGTCAGTGACTCGAAAGAGGCGGAGCCTTGAAAAAAAATGTTTGTCGCACAGACCAGGAATCGAACTTACGACGTCGAGGCACATACCCACAACGCCACGATGCACCTGTTGAAGAAGATGTTTAGCGATGAAATTGGTCGAACTCAAACCGAGAACATTTAATGAATTGACTTGTTTCGAAGTTGACTACAAGGGTGCACAAAATGCTTTCCACAATTCGCTATTGTGTGTAAGATGTAAGATGATGTTTAAATGAGCATGAACTCACTGGGCACATTGTTAAACTGACCCGGGAACATCCAACAGCTAAAATTGGAACTGGAAAAACAAACACCAAAATGTGTGCAAAAAATTTCAAAGTTGTAAAATTCGTTGCATGAGTTGTAGAGTGCGAGCCCGCGCAAGTGCAGGAAACGATGGCGCACACATGTGGAGAAGTACTTAATCCAGGTTTGCGTGTGTTCTTGGCAGCAGCTGGTGATCGTGCTGGAACGCCATGTTGGTTGAGGACCAGGCGCTTATCTTAAGAATCAAACGCAGTCAGAAGATCAAAGTTACTACCCCCTTTACGGCAAAATCGTCAAGATCAGGCTCAGACGCTGGGGAAAAGCAATGCAATTCGCTAAATCGATAAAACGCTGGTCGAATTGATTTCAGAAACTCTTCTTTTGGCCGACATAAGCACGAGGTATGTTAATTTAAGATGACACCGCTTGACAGATGACAAAAAAAAGAGAGACGCAATAAATAAATTGAATCACAGCATCTCCAAGCGTACACTCCGTCCCAGTCACTGTATACACGTCCACTTTGAAAGGTACAACCGAACTCGATGTATCCATAGGCTGAGCTAATTGCCCTTTCTCCTGAGTGCAGATCCCGTGCATTGCATGCCAGGCTGGCTGTGTGCATGCATTTGTCTTTATATAACGCATTTTGCACACCCACCCCAGTGTGATTGTGTGTGTGTGTGCACAAGATGTGAGCCTCTCGAGGGGACTCTTTATCCATCATGTATTGCGAAAGGGAACTTTTTCCACGTCCCCTGATAATTGCGTACGAAAGCGTAACTGACTATTAAAGGAAAAAATCGCTTTGAAATTATGCAAACTCCATTACGGTCTTGTGAGTAAGCGAACGGATCTGTAGTGGCCCAGCAATACACTATTTCCCAACCCACTTCAGCCATTCATACTCGCAGCCGTGTAGCCGTGTGTGCGATGTACACATCCTTGGAAGCGGTACTGGTGGTACTTGCAAATAGTAGCGATGGCAGCTAACAGATGGTATCTGCAAATATCACTTGACAGTGATTAATGAATTTTTTGGAGCGCGAAGAGAAATCCTTGATCTTTTGTAATGTTAAGCGATGGTTTTGAAGGAACACACACACACACACACACACATGCATGCACAAAATTCGGAGTGTGAATCTTCTTTTGGATATCCATGTTCATGAATAGGATTGCAGGCCATAACGAGGGCAGCAGTGAGGTACGTGGTGGCCTCGTTATGTGGTGATAGATTATGTCCACATAATGCGAATGAGGTTGATAGCCCTTTTTTGCGGAGCTCGGTCGAGACTGGAGGAATTGATGTAATTGCCTAGATAATTTGATGCAGCGCCATCGCCCATCGGATTACGCGGGAACTTGAAGTGTAATTGGCTGGAATGAATTGAAGTTTCATCCTGGGTATGAATACTTTCGGGTTGGATTGCCTTGAATCAAAAATGTGCATGCTTTTAAGAGGGTATTGGGGTCACTTGGAGTGGTACGTTGCAAGTGATTTGTTGGCCAATATAACACATCAGTTTTTTGGTGGGTGGCGGGAGTTGTAACATCTAGAGAGTCTATGGCGAGACTAGATAAGTAGACTTTTTTTATATATATTTATTGTATTTATTCATGTAACTCTGCACAATTAAGCGTAAACTTATAAGTTTGTACAGGAATGATTTTTTTCTTAAAATAACAAATTTTTATTTTCTTAACCTAACTTAATTCTAAGGAATGATAAGGAAAGGAAATGAAGAGGGGAAAAGGAGAAAAATTAAGAAGAAGAGAAAGATGAGGATAGAGAAAGTAAGAAAATAAAGAAAGCAAATACTACAATCATTGTGATTTACTGGTGGTTAATTCGTTTTATAAAATTCAAAAAGTTTTTTCCCAAAATAGTTCCCTGTACCTACCCTTTTAATTTCCGGAGGGAGTGCATTCCATAAATGAATTGCGCTAACAAAAACTTGCCTTTCGGTGTTCAAAAACTTATGTTTAGGTGGTATTTAATTCAATGTTCTTTGAGAACGCGCAAATTGTAATTTTGTGTATAAATATTCTGGTGCCTGACGGTTTATAATTTTATGTAAAGCAACAACTGTACGATATTTAAGAAATACATTAAGTGAGCAGCCAATAATTCTTTTAGCGAAATCTGAAACGTGGGCGTACCGATCTAGATTGAAAATATATCGTGCACAATTGTTGAAAGCCACGTTTAACTTGTGAGAACATTCAAAGTCCATGTTTGAGAAAATTTCACAGCCGTATAATATGAGAGGAACTACGAATGACTTTATAAGTTTTAGTTTGACTTCAACGGATAAAAAAGGTTTGGTTGGACTGAGACCTCGTAACACACAATAGATTTTGCGAACGATACCATTTATATGGTCTTTCCAGCTAAGATGTTCGTTAAAGATGATTCCAAGATTTTTTATTTTAGAGACTTATTCGATAGTGCTGTTGTTAATACAAACTGGGTCAACGGCATTGCACAGATTTCCTCTGCTTATTTGGAGAGCCTTTGTTTTGGAAGGATTCAGGGATAAATGATTCATTTGTGACCAAATAAATAAGGAGTTTAGATCTGTATTGAGATCACGAAGTGCGCTTGCCTGAGTGGAGAGTTTTAAAACTTTATAAAGCTGGACATCATCAGCGTATATATGATGCTCGCAGTGTTTTATGCTTTGAGAGATATCGTTTATGAATAAAACAAACAGGAGTGGGCCTAAAACAGATCCTTGGGGTACGCCTGTGAGCACGGGTAAGCTTTTTGAATACTTATTACCATTAACTACCATCTGAGTTCTTCCATCAAGATATGACGCCACGAGTCTACAAATGGATTCCAGTCCAGACAACAGGAGTGAACAACTCACAATTGATCCACTGATTTTTTAATATGAATTATGAATAAATTAAAATGTGTACTATATAAAAAAGGTTGATTTCATTTACCGGACCAAACTCGAAAAAAAACGACGGACACGCTGTCATTTGACTTCTTCAATTTCATACTTGAGAAGATCGTGCGAAACTCAAAAGTCAACACTTGAAGCACGGTCTTCCAAAAATCCGTTCAACTGCTTGCATACGTGCACGACATTGACGTGATTGGACCAACACACGCTGTCACCACGGAAGAACGCACAACGTCGACGTCTCGGACAGAGTGTCATATGGGGCAGCAGAAACCTTGAGGTGGTCAAGGACTTCGTCTACCTAGGCTCTGGAGTGAATAGGGACAACAACACCAGTATCGAGATCGAGCGCAGAATTACTCTTGCCAATCGCTGGTTCTTTGTGCTCAAGAGGCAATTGAGTAACAGAGCCATCTCTCGAAACACCAAGTTGACTTTGTATAAAACTCTAATAATCCCAGTCCTGCTCTATGGCGAGAAGGTTCAGCCACGAACTGTACAGGCTGTTCAGCGGCATGCACCTAGTTAAGCGTCTTCGGATCCAACGCTTAAGATGGCTAAGTCATGTATAGCGGATGGACACCACAGCTCCGGCCCAAAGAGTCTTCGACATCGAGTCATTGGGACAGCGCAACAGAGGACGTCCTCGCATTAGATGGCGCTTACAAGTGGAAAAGGACCTCAACCAACTTGGTGTTCGCAGCATGAGGCAGCTGGCGAAAGATCGTGCTGGCTGAAGAGGCATGTTGGTTGAGGCCCAAGTCCACCCTGGACTGTAGCGCCAATCAAAGAAGAAGACCCCCCATGTTGTTAAAACATACAATCTATCTTTCACCAGGCATTCAAAAGGCTTTGGTATGGGTGAGAGATACGGTCCGATAGTTTTCTATTTTTTATCTCAAGCCGCTGTTATAAGCTGGTGTTAGAAAAAAAATATTTCCATTCATTTAATGGTTCATCCTTTAAGAGCGATTGAATAAAAATACATTTTATAAGCCGATATAAAGAAATCCAACAGTTTCTGCAGAGTGTTTGATTTTAATGAAATGCTATTAAGTATTCCACAGTGATTTAGGGGTTGTCAGCGCTTAGACCATGTTGTCCTTGACTTATAGCGACTATGTAACAACACTGTCATCTTCGGGAACAATGAAATGGGCGAAACTTGGAGCTGCAGCTATAGTTAATGAGATGTGTTCTACGCGATAAGGCTGCTTAAACGACACCCAGCCACTGATTCATAGCTGATCTGTTTTTGTTGAACAGCCAATTAAAGCCGTTTATGACATTATTGGCATGGTAAGTTGACCAATTGTTACCCATTCATCGGTGAATTTACATAAGCCTGCCAAAAAAAGACCTGAGACAGTCACTAATTAGAAGACACGATCTTCTTCATAGCCGCCACCCTGGATGAACATCTTCTCAAATCGTTTGTAATCAGAGACACCATGTGGCACCATTCTGTTCAAAGCCTTGTGTCGTCAATGTACACGCTATAATATTTCAGCCACAGGAACTGTAACAGCATCAATCTCGTTCCTCATTGACAGCTACGGATGGACTATGGTTTAGTTCCGTGTAACAATAAGTTTGTCAGAGCAAAATACACCAAAATTTCTGAGACGCTTTTGGTGCTGTTGTCATCCCAGCTCTGCCAATTTCTTTTATTTACAAATCCATTTATCAATCTCATCCATTCTGAGAAAGACCAGAGAGCTAACGGCGCTGCCTATATTTCGCCATGTTTCTGGATGTGATGAATCTGTAAAAGATGAGTGGCAGAATAGTTGAGTCATATCTGTGACGAGGAATATGCGGTGTCAGGGTATTCTAATCAGTTGCAAATAGCGGTCATATGGGCGACATTGGATGGTTATTCATCGTGTTGATTCGATTTTATACAACAAGTGTCGCGTTAGCAATTGCGTCATGTCCGCATCAGAAAAGAAAATCCTCTATAGAGCTCTAGACTACTGTACAATACCGACGATTGAGTGGTGTCATCTGAAAGACAAGAACGTCCTTGTAAACTAAACGCACTCGCAATACCCTTTTAACCACCAAATAAAGTTTGTGCCAGAAAAAAACATGCATTTTGGCGAACGTAACGTCAAAAAATCCACCCGTTCCCACCCACACAAGTTCGTCAACAAAACAACTATTAAAGCAAGCGAACAACCAAACATTCATAGTCAAAGCGTTTATCGATTTCAAATGCATTTCTGTCTGCCCAATATTTATTGACCTGTATGATGCAACTTGCACATATTTTTTTGTGCTCAACATGGTGGTCACTGTGGTCGAATTGGATGAGCATTTGGCATTCATAAAACCACAGATGTGTATGAGCAATAATTAGAATCGAGTTCGGCTGGGAGGCAAGCTGGCC
Source organism: Eristalis arbustorum (assembly GCA_916610145.1). Lineage (NCBI taxonomy): Eukaryota > Metazoa > Arthropoda > Insecta > Diptera > Syrphidae > Eristalis > Eristalis arbustorum. The sequence continues at coordinate 38,383,207 of OU744319.1, forward strand.
GATGGGTGCTTATCTGCAGTAATAAAAATACGGTATGGGCATTTAATAAACGATATGGCTGCCCCTGAGAGTGCTGTTTTTCCTAAACTCTATTGCATCCCAAGGGACAATTAAAATTGAATGCAATGCCAGTCGGTTGCAGTGTGGGCTTGATATTAATCGAGCGTGAAACTCGCACCTAAAATTGCATAGTTTTCAGTGATGGAATGATTCAATTTTGGAATGGTAAATTTTCAATTTGCAAGGACTGTGTAGATTCAGTGAGGAAGGTTGGGTGGTTCTGCTTAAAATAGGTTTAGGATTGATTTGCCTAACAAAACTGTTTGTTAAGATTGGGACTTGAAGTTTCCCAAAAAAAATGCAATAGTTCATGGCGCCGAAAACCAGCAGCAGAGAAATGGTATGATCGTGCAGACCAAATCATGAAATTAGATACACTTCAAATACGTGGTTACCGCAAAAAATTGATAAAATTGTGGCGAAACAGCTGAATGCATTTGTATCCTATAAAAAAGGTTTTCCAACCAGGACTTGACAACTTTTTTTTAAAAAATAAACCACAAACTATTTGAGATATTTCAAAACGTTTATGAATGGATCTGGACTTCGTTCATATGGCCACGCGGGCACATTTTCATCTGTCCTTTCATTAGAACCAATTTTTAAGTTTCAGTGTTGACGCTGAGATCTTCCAACGTCGTCGACTTGTTGGCATACACCAATGTGTACTGGCTACATCTTTAGATGCAACGATGGGCGAAATGAACACTTTGAGCTATCAATTCAGATGCCACGGAATGTGCACAGAAGCCCTGTCCTTCGGAGATACCATCCCTTGAGCATCGTGCAAGCACCTCTTTGTTGACAAGTCGCGTGTGTGTGAGTATGTACTTAACGCTTGTCTCTTGATAAAAACCAAGAAAATCTGAACACGCTTAAATCACGTCAGTTTTTCAAAATTAACGTTGCGGAATAGTTCAAAGCGATGAATTATTTCCAGTTGGTTAAGCAAACACATCATGTCCATGGTTTTCAAAAATTCATTTTCTTTACCATGAAAAAGGAAAAGCTCACTTATTAAGATCGACAACGTCAATGCGTAGCTCACATCGTGTGGTGGGCGTCAAAGGATGCTTGATTTGTTGTCATTTTGCAGTGGATTCGGTCTGGCGATTCAAAGTCATGTTCATACGATGGGTTATTGCGAGAAGGAGTCACACAAAGGTAGGCCGGAACCATCTAGACTGTTCATCTTTGGGTATGACCAGCTTCTGAGTTCATCGAAACTAAACGTCGTCGTAAGTCCGTATGCTCGTACTTCTGTTAGACTACAACCCCACCTTCAGTTGCCACATGACTGGCTCAACCAATTCAAGCGATAATTGGCCAACCAAGTGTTCATTTATCGCACAAAAAATAAACTGCAGACTGTCATTCGCATCAAAGCAGAGCAAATAACGTGATAAATAAAGTCCTCGCTCTCAACACACAGGGCAACTTCAAAGCCCATTGTTGAACTGATAACAATCAGCATCGAGATGACCTAATTAATTCCATGCACCCGCCCACATTGATGCGCTTCAACGACACAGTAGAGAAGAGAGCAAGCTAAACGACAAGCAATTATGCCACCCCTAACGAAGGGATGCACTCGTTTATCAGTTTTCGTCATCGCAGCGCTCAAGACGTTGAACTCGCACGCACGCACACAAGCGGATGCAAGATGAACGTAAAAAATCCGAAAGTGCACTTTACTATGGCATCGCCATTAGTGTCGCGTTTTTTCTTTCTTTTTTATCATTGTTATCGTCCTCTTGACAAAACAATATCATCACACAATGTACATTAAGTTCTGAGAGACCTACTCCCACATGCAGTCTTTGGAGTGCGCAAAGGTTCGACTGCAGAAGCAACAGCAGTAGCAGCCACTGCACATCGGTCCTGCTCACGGAGTCTGTGATGGATTCACTAATGCAGAGTGTAAGTGGCAAAAAGCATCCTTTCGAGTAATTTATGAACAAAATGGGTTAAGCACTCAATACCGAAACTGAAGATGAGAATCTACAATACACTCCACGGCCTCCATGTCGGGCGCCATTATTGTGCCGTGAATGGTTCTATGCAATTGCGCTAGTAACACAAGAATTCTTGTGGCCTCATTTCAATGAGCTGCGGAAAAAGGTCAGAGTTGCATTAAACTGTGTGATTTTCTTTTGACTCCGTTGCGCTACAGCCCGAGGGCGAGAGACACCACCACTCGCATGGTACCTGTACGCGTGGGCTTGGTCCCATCCAAAGACCTCATCCACAGGCAAATGCATGCTAGAGCAATGTACACACTCCCCCGTTCCTGCTGCATCGCAATCTGCAGCGGGAGCAGGAGCGTAATGTAAGGAGAATTCGATAAAGGAAATTCGTAACGCCCAGTAGTAAACATGAACCGCAACGATTTTCCGGCACACTGGCTGCGCACAAAAGAGAGAAGCGTTCTCATTATATCCTGATTTTCACATCCGATGATTAATTAAAGCGCTTAATGTTCTGCATAACGACTGCGAAAGTGGGTTGGTTCGATTGCATCGATCCGGGGGATTCCATTCTCATTGTGTGCTCAATCAACATTGAAATGCAAACCGCCTGCACCACATTAGAATGCTTAGGGCGCTTGCCGGCGAATGGGAAACCACTTGCACGGCAAAATTCCGCGCCGAAGAGATGACGGAGCGTTACTGGGACGTGTAAACATTTAGTCGGGGAGACATGTTCCGCTGTTATTGGATGAGTTCAAATTAAATATTTAGGCTGGATGAACTTAAGTGGGCTTTCGAGGATTAATGCCAATGCGGGCTGCGGGGACATGCTGTGGGTTGCCTAGAATGTGGAAAAGACAGAAGATGTTTTGGTTCGATGTTGAATGAAGTCATGTTGATCGATCGCCTGGAGTGTGTTTGAGTTTTCGACGTCAACAAATCTGCCAGGGAGGATGCTTGCAGTGAAATGAGGCTAAAGCACTTCTTCTTGTGCATCTCATGCTCAGGCAGGTATCGGGGGGCATAGAATGCACTCAGATCTGGTGGGATGCATTGCGCTGCCACACGCTTTGACTTGTGAGTCAACCCACTGCATATTTGGAAATGAAAGAGTGCATGTAGGAGGTGGCTTGACGATGGGTGCATGATTGGTGTTGAACGTTTTCCTGTTTCCCCCGTGGCAAAGATGACCGTTTTCGACACTGAAGAATGCATTGGGCCACCTTGAAGAGAGGCATTTTACTGATCTGAGTCTGCGAAGTGTCATCTGTTTTAAGCGGGGCATTACATACATTAGATCCCAATAATGTAGACCAGATAATTCCAGAAATTCTTCACTCATTGTCTGTTATCAGTGTTCATTAGTTGATTTTCACTTACTTCTTCTTCTTATCAGACCTGTCACCTATGGAGGGTCAGACAATGAATCACAGCTGCTTTGCACCATCACCGATAATGTGGCATTTATGACTGACCAACTTCTCGAAAAATGATCGAATTAAAACGAACGTATCCCGGTTGAGTTCCTCAATATAAATGGAAAGCTTGAAAAGGTAACAAATCACACAATTCAGTCAAGAGTTCAGAAGAGAAAATAATGGATCCTAGTGGTTGACGAAATTACCAAAACTTTGGATATCGATGGTCTCACAGTAGCCGCCAACGCGACCAATTTGGTTACTTTGCATCAAGAAAATTCCCTTCATCGCTGAGCTGACCGCAAACAAGATCGGCTTGCCTCTGCGGAAAATGTTGTCTTAGAGCAACACCCACGACATCCACTTAGATGTCAATCAAATGCAAGCCCATCTTCTAGCGAGCAGAATAGGAAATCTCCCTGGATAGAGACTGCTTCGACAAACGCTACGAAATTGCTTCCCAAGCTAAAATGGCTGCGATACACCAGGCATCTCCTGCTTCGAGAGAACAGAACATAGTCATCGGGCATTTTGACATCAAAACTGATCAAGTCATTAAGGAGCACGGCTCAGGCACACGGCTGGGTACCAGAGCATACTTATAACCAAGGATCTAACTTATCTAAGCTGGGAATCCTGGACAATCCATTATGCTTCGACGACACTTAACTCCATAGAAAACAATTGGAAGACGAAGCCGTGGCAAGACCTAGAACTCAGTAGCTTAGGCTGGCTGGAAATCGGAGCAACAGCAAGGGTCCTGTGGCGAACGCTAATAAGAAAATGATCAACATCGCTGATCGGCTGACTAATAGAAGTTCTTGCCAGCCATAGACGTCAGCAGAAGCCGTAGAGATGACTAGGATATAGAATCGGTCCAACATCTGCTAGCTACTCGAATGTCCATTCGGTCACAAGCATTCCGCCAGGTGTCTCATCGCGATCGGTGGAAAGACATTAAGTTGGGCCGTGACAACCAGGGCTTGAAGCTAGACCTCACGACTCGTCGGATTGATGTGTGATGACGCCGATGCACATACCCATAACGCCACGGGTCACCGCTGGCCGGATTCCAAACAGATGTACTTACCTTCAGAATAACCTCCTCCAAAGATGAACGATCATCCAGCCCCGCTCCCAGTGCCCATCGCTCTCTCTCCATGAATAAAGTGTCCATTGTTAAAAAGCAACACACCATCTTTGAATTTGACTCATCCGATGATGTTGAATTTCCTTCCTCTGAGTGGGCCAACTTGGGCAACTTTATAGCAGATTTATGGTAGCTTTCCAACTTCCTCCCAGGACTAATCCTTAGCTGCTCACCGCCAATTTGCAAGTTCTTCTCGCCTCAGTGCACTGGTCAGGAGAGAGAACCCAGTCTCTGTGGGTCTTCTTTTTTCGAATGGCTTCTTGAACACAAGGTGTCCGTTCCTCACCACCTGCCGCCACTGCAATCTGCTCCACTTGGAGCTTGCTGTTGTTTTGAAAACTTACATAATTAAGTTGTAAGCAAGTAGTTGCAATGCATACGACAACACAGCCGGGCTTTTATTTGTGGCATAAATCTTTTCGGCAAAAGTGCGGTGCCGCATATCTCTTCAGGTCCAGTGGGTGGACTGTTCTAAATCAACACGTGAACATGTGCGGTATTTATCGAATCCTCCAATGTAGTTTATCTTAAACCAGTTGTAGAACTCGGCAAACTAACACGTTTCCACAATAAATAAGCAGGGGCGTTTGGGCATCGAGTCACGAGTTTGCATCATTCGCGGAAAAAACGTGTGTTGCATTAAAACCAGAAAATCTTGACTAAATGAAAGGGTCAAGCTATGTACATCGTGTCATCGTACGAAACGTAATTCAACGCGTTCCCGGGGTGGAAAAACATTTAATTTCCTAACTAAAATCAAATTAGAGTAGAAAAATGCGCGTTCACATATCCCGGCCGCCTTTAACATGATCTTAATGAAGACAATCACTTTCGGCCGTTTCGACTGCGTACACAAAGTTTCACGGAGTCATGAAAGGCAGAGAAGAGCCCTTCCGCACCATCGCACGGCGATAAATCCGACCCGGTGCACTCTCACACGAGCAATTTATTTGACCTTGTTCACACTTGCAGTCGCAAAGTTTCAGCTCAATTTGTTACCACTTAACTCTGGCCTCCGTAAGCCGCATTTGCAGTTCCGTTTCCCGCACACATTTCTTTGTCCGTCCCACTTGGGAACGCAACACCAAATGTCAGTTTAAGCTCTGCCGCCGAACATTTAAATTCCGTGAATGATTTAAACGAATGGCGGTGTGACTGCCGGGTTGGCCGGGAACGTCGTTTAAATGAGCGCACCATCCTTGCCAGATTTATTACCGATGAAGAAAACTTTCATTTGACAAGGAGAGGATTGCCGCCTCTCAAACTGTGTGTGTGTGCCATGCCTGCTGTTGCAGTTGCGATTTTCTACTGTTTTTCTGGGTTAATTAGCGCAAACGGACCGCACATTAACTACGAATTGCCAATTGGATGCAATCCTCTTCGAGGGTGTTCGTAACAACGTCTCATATTTCAGCGTGACCTCATGAGGAAGAATGTCCTGCTGGACTGAAGTTGACTGCTCATTAACCGGGCAGTTGTTCATAAAATACTGCAAATTGAATATTTATGCGGTTTCGCACAAGCTTGGGTTTCCTATTCCTCGGAGGGGGATAGCACTGGATGAATCGTGGAGGGTGGTTGCTTGGGGATGGTTGCCATGGGCAGAAGGGCAAAAGTTTTATGATGACCAGTGTGCTTAGCTCTAATAAGGCACCACCATGACTCATAGTAATGAGACATCAGATTGCGGCAAGGCTTTCCATCACATTTCTGATTGGGATTGTTTTAGTTTTGTTATTGAAATCACAAGCAAATTGCAGGAAATTTATGTGACACGGAATAATTCAGTTCAGAAGGCTTGAGAATGACTGAACGACATGAATCCAACTTTAATGCCCGACCTCGATTAGCTGGTTCAGCTAAGTGTAGGTTAGAACTTGTATTGTACACGAGAAGATTTTACACTGAATATTTAATTTTTTAAGGGTGGCTTATGTAGGCGAGTTTGAATCGGGATTGAATCCACCAAATGAAACATGAAAAAATGCACAGTCATGGTGATTGAAGGCAAAGAGCACGCAACTCAAGAGAGGAAGTGATAAGACTCTTACTCAACAAGCGCATATAAAGACACTCTCCCCTCACGACTCAACTAGCATCAACACAACCTTCATCTGCGAGTCCCTCAACTGATTCACAGATGAAGGCGATGGAGCGGGAGTATACGGATGCAACACAAGCCTCCAAAGCATGGGCACTCTCAACTCCGTATTCCAAGCACAGATATTCGCAATTGAACTATGCCTCAAAGAAAACTTGGACAGAGATATCAACATCTGACTAACAGGCTCATATATTTTCTCGCTGAAACCAAAGTTGCCCTTCTAGCCCTCAAAAGGTACCAAGCCTAATCTAAACTAGTATGGGACTGCCTACAACTGTTACACCAGCTGGCCAACACAAACAGAGTCTACCTGATTTGAATACCAGGTCACAGCGGTCATACAGGAAACGAAGGAACAGACCTAGTAGCCATAAAAGAATCCAGTAGTATCTATATTTTAACAAACATGTAGATGCTGCTCTGGCCAGAGCTCGAGGCGCTTTCGCTCTTACAAAGAGACTGTCTTACAACAGCCAACTCGATTCGAGAGTGATGGTAATCTGCTACATGGCCCTCATACGGCCAATGCTCACCTATGGCTGTCCCGTGTGGTTCAACGTGAGTGAAACCTTGATGGAAAAGATTCGGGTGTTTGAGAGGGCTTGTTTTAGGGCTTGCCGGCGCCATTACAGAACGGCAGAGTCCCAGTACAGAAAATTCTACTCCAGTGAGGTGCTATAAAATGAGGATGACACTAATACGAGGGGACAAAGTGAAATTTATTCGAGATCTTACTACCAGAGCGATGAACTCGACCGACAACTTGATAACATAGGCATAATACTTTGATAGTTTGCATTGACTAGTATATAACTTTTTTTTAATTTTTCTTGATTAGCCAACATTACGTGTTTTTTTTTTTTTTCAATTTCGAATGAATGAGTGTTCGTTGTTTTTTGTTTTTCATATTCGGCATTAAGTTGAAAATTGTAACAAAATTCAAAAGGGTTGGCTTAAAGTCAAGGAAATATGATAAAATATACAAAACAAACATCTCCTATCTGCTGCTGAATAGGCAGACCAAATCAATGATCACCTTTGAGTACAGCCAGTATAAAGAGACTCTAGTCATATAACTGCTTCTGATCCCCAAAGCACCCCGATTGGCAAAAGCAATTCTACTTGATCTTGATCTCTGTGCGGAAGCTCTTTCTGATCCCAAACTTCGACCTCCAGTCAACGAAATAGTTTCCAGTGGAGTTGCAGTTAAGTTCCTGATTATGTTCATATACCCCGATGTGAAAGGTTTCAGTTCAACCAAACAAATGCACTGGATTGTGTCAGATTGCCCCTTCTATGGAAACAGTTACAGTGGTTTTGACATGCATCCAAGTAAAATACACAAGAATCCTCTGAATATCCCAAGAGATCATTTACGCACATAGAATACTCTTACAGAAGGTTACATTTCAAATGCTATCATTTTGGTCGTTCAACGAAATGCCACAGAATGTGTTGACTTAACGAACGACGAATGAGGACGATGACACCCAAGTGTAGGAGCGCTCTCAACAGGAAGACTCTCCTTAATTATTCCCACAACTGACTACCTCTTCGCAGCATTTAAAAATGTCAATGGGATACTTGCGTCACATTTTAACCAAATTAATAGCCGTCACACTTGCATTCTCCGCTGCACATACATAAATCAGCCAGCAGAATGCAAATAGCTCCCACCCACCCCAGCAGCAATTTGTCTTCGGATTGCATAAATGCAAAAGCAGTCCAAGCTCATTACATCAATTACTTCATTATGCATGCACCCACGTGTGCACGTACAGACACAAGAGTGAAGGGTGCAGCCACCTCGTCGCACTCGAGGTGTAAGCTCGAAAAAAACCTATTCATCAACCCCCCTTCAATTAGGAAATGCAATTACGTCCGCCATGAAGCCTTCACAATCTCATCGCAAATTAAAGTAAATCTTCTAATTCAATTAAACTAACTGCCGTCAGCCGAGCGCGACACACTAAACCTACTCCGCTTGACATGTGCTTGTCGCGCACAAAAATGCCAAGCAGCTCTCTACGGGCGGCGATAAACAATTTGCCTGCAGTGTGACAGGCGTGCAGACTTACTTATCCGCAGATTTATAGCTGCGTCCCTGAAGCTGTACCTGGCTGCAGCAATTGATTTTGCCGCACGCTTATCAACTTAAAGCTGGATGCGATGCGCCATTTCATCCCCCCGGCAGGAGTGGCGTTGAGCACAGCTCGAAATGACAATTTTCGAACTGGCACAATACCACGCACACCACGGCGCGGTTCAATTATTTCCAGTCGCGTATTGTGCATCGCTTTTTAGGCTAAACCGCCGCTCATAGCGGTGAATGAACTAATGTAACCGGCCGCGTGTGGGCGGGCAGCCACTCCCGCTCAGACCATTTGGCACAGATGGAATTTAAATAATTAATTAGAAGCGGCAGCGCTGTCACAAGCCGCAGTCCTCAGTGCAGCGCGAAATATTCATTTTATGGAAAAAACCGCAGCGGTCTTATAACTCTCCTGCTTCATAATGCATGTGTGCCATGCCTTCTATCACTGCTAGTCCTGGTTGCATGGTTACATCGTTACATGTGACGGACGTCCTGGGATACCATGCCGACAGCGGGGTTCATTTCAGTCGCACATAAAACCGTACACATCGTCGTGCACGCCCCCACGCTGTGCGGGGTATTAAAGTCGAAGTGTTGTACGATTTAAACGTTCTGTCGCTTTATGAATGCGATTATATACATATTACATATTGGCCATCTCCCTTCTCGATAGCAGCAGTCCTCGCGGGCTTGACGCGCTCTGTGTGTGACTCGCATTCGTCGCGATTGAGTCTCGATAATGATTCGCGATCTCATAAATTTATCTAGCGGCTGGCTGTGACGGTTGTGTGGCTGTGCCACAGGGCGTAAAGCGTTACGTGTTAATTTGGACATCGATTGTTATTTCCATCATAATTCTGCGGAATCTTGCGAATGTGCGGAAATTGCTTCTGAGTTCGCAGGAACTTTATGCGGCGCGGCTAGCGGTTGCCTGTGGTGTCATGGTGCACAGATGCGCAAAACTTTGTCACTTCTGTCATCATTTTCACCCACAGACTGCATCAAAGTTTGTGAAATGGGCGTGGGGGTGCTCCCGAGAGCTGCAGAGTTTCATTTGATGGGACGTGTGATGTGCTGCGTCACGCTGTGTGTGCTCGTACATGACGCAAACTGATTGGAATCGCTGTGAACGTTTACGATGGATTTTCATCGGATCGTTGTTACAGCGACGCTATGACATAAACGGCGCAATTTAACGGAGCTTTCTATGGGCTTAAGCCATAAGCCTATTGATTGTGTTGTGTTTTGAGATTAGCTGTTGACAAGGAAGGAAAGAGTGAATACAATCACTGGTGGGAGGTTTTAAAAAATTCTCGGTTGTTCACTTACCGTGACGTAATCGAAATTTTAGACTTGATTTTGTTTGGTTATTGATGAGTTTCAATGGACACTGCAGGTAGAAGTCTGCAAGACAACGCTGCAGCAAACTAGAAGAGCTGTGAGATGTGTGATGAAAAAAGCTGGCACTGCAAGAAAGTACAAGAACTGCTTGCGAGCAGAAGAGGATAGAAGAACACCGGCTTCTCAGGAGAAAAAGAATATGAGAAGTACGTGATCGGCAGAATAGAGGGATACGCCTGCAGGAATGAGGTAAACAAGTTTTACCCAGGGGTGAAGTTAACCTGTAACTATGATGAAGGGAACACCGTAGTTGAGTCATAGCCGAGGCTGAGGATATGGAACAACCATTTCTGCAGACTGTATAACGGCGACGAAGAAACAAATCCCGCTGTTAAGCAGAACGAACCGCTTAACCCGAATGAAAGGGATGATGAAGATAAACAGTTCCGTCCACCCAACCTGGATGAAGTGATGATTGCCATATCTAAGTTGAAATCCTACAAGGCAGCGGGAGCTGAAGGCCTACCGGCTCATCTATTTCAATTGACAGGCCGTGATTTGGTAAGGAGCATGCACCAACTCATCTGTAAAGGAAGAAATCATGCTCGATTCATGGAAACTCAGGATTGCTTGCCCGATCCACAAAAAAAGAAGACCCTTTAAACTGCGCCAACTATAGAGGCATAAGTCTTCAAAGCATAGCGCATACAATCCTATCTCCCATGCTAATTGTACGCGTATATCCATTCGTCAACAACCTGGTCGGTCCATCCCAGTGTGGCTTTCTTTGGCTGGCACTACAGACCGGGGTGGACCTGGGCCTAAAAATATTGGTGGCACTAAAGCCCGTAGAGGGCCAAGGGCTAACTTCTCAGCAACCACTCGTGTTGTGCGTGATATTGTTCGCTCACGAGTGGAAGGGACCTAAGGGTATACCGACTCCTAACGGTCAAGTTTGAGAAGCTTTAGACACTTAATACTGTTTGAGCATTGTCAGTGACTCGAAAGAGGTGGGGCTATGAAAATTATTTGTGTCGTACATACCAGAGATCGAACCGATGACATCGAGTTTCAAGTGCATTGCCAGGGGCCACCGCCCAGTGTGGCCTTAGAACTGTCAAGTCCGCCATCGACCAAATATTCACACTACGGCAGATCTTGGAGAAAACCTAGGAGGAACACATCCGTACCCACCACCTGCTCATCGATTTTAAGGCCTGTTATGATAGAGACGAGCTTTACAGTGTAAAGTATAGTTTTGACATCAATACTACCACAAACATGTCCATTTGTGTAGGATGAGTATATAGAGTAAGGACCAAACCGGGACCTTTAGTGTCAAGAACAGGATTTAGCATGGCAACGCGCTTCATGTGAATTCTTAAAAGACTTTTGGAAACTCGAACGCCAACGCCAGAGGAACAATCTCTCAGAAGTTCATCCAACTACTCGCATATGCCGACGATATTGACATTATCGGAAGAACGCAGCGTGGTGCTTTTCTCCTATTGCTGCTTCTTTGGGCCATGAAAGCAATTACTAAACAAAGCCCTCTCTCGAACAACCTCGTGAACAAACCGTAAGACCTTAGTCCTCCAAGTCCTGCTATATGGCGCGGAGGCATGAGCTTTGTCAAAAGTTGCTGGGAATGCATTTGGTTGCTTTGAGAAGAAAATTCTCCGGATGATTTTTGGTCCCGCCTGCATAGATTGTGAACTGTACGAGTTGTTCAGCGACATCGACTTAGCCACCAGAGAGAAGATTCAGCGGTTGAGACGGCTAGTCTATGTAGAGCGGATGGAAACCAATGCTCCGGGCTGAAAGAATCCACAATGGATGGTGGCGCGTCTCATGTGGCGCATGCAACTGGAAAGTGACCTCAACTAACATGGCGTGTGAAACTGGAGTCAGCTAGCTAAAGATCGAGCTGGCTGGAGACGCTTTTTGGTCAAGGGTGCATCCCGGACTGTAGCACCACCTAGAAGAGAGTGTTGTACGAAATCGTGGTGATGGATGAGATGGCAGACGATTTAAATGAGACTAAAGGTAGACGTTGTTAGAGTATAAATTCGGTTCATACGGTATAGACAAGGTCAGGGTAGCAAACTTGAGACTGAGGTCTTCCTACGGGTGTAGACGCACTGTCCTATGGAATCTTTAAAGCAGCTGCACATGATCTGGCTTAGCGACCTTGACCTGTACTAGATCGCCTGGAATATATGGTCAAAGGACAGAACTACCCATTGAATGATGTCTCAGTATCGGTTGCCGAAGAAAAGATAGGATTTCTATACATCGCATACAAAACATTCTTTCCGAAGATAATTCTGCCGATACGAGCATCGAACCGTCATAGCAGAGGACACCCACGCTTAAGATTGGGGGCATAATTTGAGTAAGAGATCACAGTGAGGTGTCCAATTGGAGGCAGACACCTAGAAACACAGGTCCCCTCGGACAGAGGGAAAAGCACCATGAGTACAGGAAATTACACAAATTGCAACAGTAGCTAGGTGAATGGGTGTTCGTCATCTGCAATCAATGTGAAATTGCCCTGCCCGCAGAGATGAAGATCCAACAATCATCCACTATAAATTGGGAAACATAATATATCCACATTATTACACCAATCGAGATATCCTGATAAAACCTCCCCAGGTTCATAACCAGTCAAGCAAGGTAATAAAACATACGGACAACTTCGGCAATAAATTCATTCCGGAAACAGCGTGAGACAAAAAACCCTCGCATTAGTACGAGTACATCGGCACTCATCCCCACAGAACCACACATTTCTCAGGTTGGGTTCACTTCTATGTATTGTCGACAGAAGAGAACATTTTCCATAAGTTAAATTAATTTTTTGCTCTACCTGAACGCGGCATGCAACTTCAAAACTTTTGTAATCACATGAATACCTCGAATAGATTTAATTATCCAAAAGTTGTTGCCAAATTGCTGAACGCCATGCAAGGGGCAAACAAATAGAAGTTAAAACAGCACCATCCTCAGCTCCAGCACAAAATGAAATACAAAAAAAAACTGAATCTGCATTAAAAATTGCATTTGTTTTATCCCTCGAGAGAAGTTCCACCAAAGGAGAAACTTTACGAGCACCTCCTTGAAACTATGCACTCACAGATAGCGTCTTCTGCACAGAGGGATACATGCGGATACATGTTCACGGCGCGCAATCAATTTCGATCCATTACCATTAGCACTTGCAATTGACTTTATTCTACACCGTCCCTAACACCACCATCACCACCTCCCACCACCCACCATCCGTACTCGTCATCCCCCGCAGCAGCTACCGAACGAACTTTTGCTCTAAATTCTGAACTCGTTAAGTGGTGAGAAGTTTCCGAAGCGTTAATAGTTTCCATAATTAGTGTCACCAACCACATGCAGCCAACATGAAAGCGTCTATCTATGTATAATAATATTTGCAATCCATCCCCTACCCCCTCTCACACAGTGTGCTCTCAGATGTGTATGTGTTTATTAAAGTATCTCCATTCATTTTAATTGCAGAAAGATTTGTTCGTGAGCAAACTAGATCCAGGGTCACCACGAGGGGAGCGTAAACTTTCGGCGGCAAGTGCGTCTTCGATGAAAACAAAGTGGCTGAAAGCTTTTAGAAGCCTAAAGCCGGCTTCTGGTTCCGCAGCACAGCCAGACAGGTAAGTTGAAACTTCTTGTCCAATATTTGCATAAGACAACCCCCCGCATAGTTTGTGCGCAATCTACTGCCGTGAGAACTTTTCACATGATTTATCGATTTTTTTCGTCTTGTGTTTCCTTTGTTTCACATTTTATTTATTCCCACGTCGTCCGTTTTTACTGTTTTAATCGTCTTAAAGTGTGCGCAGATTGCACGTCATCATTTCAACCAACCTCACCCGAGGTCCCTTACTAGCACGGTACTACAGGAGGGAGAGCGTTTTAGCAAACTCACTTTAATCTATCAAATAGGATTAAATATTAGTGCAGGCAACGGCGCGACGCGGCGGTGGACAGGGAGGCTGCGAGTAGAGTGTAAGGACACGATAAAAGAATGAAACGAACTTTTCGGGACAAATTGGATCGATTTCTATTTTTGCTTTTTGTGCATTCACTCTTCGATACGACGGTGCATACGTATGGATGTGCTGCTAGAGGTATCTACAGATATTCAACAAAAATGTATTTTTAACTCAAACTGTGATTGGAGTTGTGTGTGTCTGTGCAGTCCCCCATAAAAGGTTTCCACACGGGAATATGGCGCTCAGACTGTACTGCATTAAGCTTGCGGATTGCAGCGTGTATCTTTCCCCCTTGATTTGAATTTAATTGCAAAATGTTGGTAAGATTTGTGGGTTTCGATGTAAAAAAAATGGATTGGAATGCGGGAAGGGGAGCGACAGGAAAATCATAAGAAATTCTGAATAAAATATTCCAGATTTGGCTACAAATAGTATGGTTATGGACAATATTTGCATTTCTAAGAACGAATAATTACTTTAGTCATCAGATTCTCACGTAGAGAGAGAGACGTTCCGAAAACCGTTCATAGTGACAGCCCGTTCAACTGAGGAGACTTATTACTTTTTTTAAAAGCTTGTCTGTCCCGTGGTCTCAAGACCGTCCAACATGTCGAAACGCCATCTTTTCGTTATCTGGCTAGACCCAGGGTCAGTTTTTGGCGCTGGACAGATGTGGTTCAAAAACTGATATCAGAGTTCAATTTTATGGAAAAAAGTGCGAAATTGTTTGAATAGCTTAAGTTTAAAATCTGTCGCCTTTAAATTCGTGTTGACTTGAACGTTTCCGCTATGACAGCACTATGACGGGAAAGCAGTCGAGCACCTTCTTCTTTCTTTACCTGGTCCATGGTGTAAGGAAAGCAGAAGATGCTGGACGACTAGGTGCTTTAGTTCAGCAGAATCTAGGTCTTTCTTCGCGTGACTTTCTTTGCAGATTGAGTTTCATCCGAAAATTGTTGATTTTGTCACTTCAGAGGTGTTCGAACCGACTGTCAATTATTTAGAAGGAAATAATGTCAGGTCGGTTTGCGAAATGTAAGCTATTCGAATTCATTTCTAGAGATGGCGCATTGCACAGAAAATTGTCCTTGACGAGGTGTCTAATAATTTTGGCTAGCACTACAGGCCATTAGCAGTTAATTTTCTTCGTTCCCCAATAAAGGAATGCTTCTTGTCATGACTTCTATAAGGCAACGCTTCTCACCACATAGAGTGCGTGATAGTAATTCCTTTGAATGAGGTGGTGCTTAAAAGGCTTCAAAGGCGTATACATAAGCTATCACCAGTCTGCTCTTGTTCCTTGTTGGGGCCTTTCTTAATCATTGGATGGACCTTTTTCTGAACTATGATCTAATTAGACCAACTAGCATCATTCAAAGGTATGCCTGTCTTTGCAATATTGAAAGGCGTATGTGTGCCTATTGACTAGGTAGGACTATAATTCCATTTAATGTCATTCTTCAGAAGTATGACATTAGACCAGGCAGCTTAGAAAATATAACTCCTCTCTACAACACAACCTAGTGCTCCAATTTTACGTTAAACCGTGAACCAAGACCACAACCAACAAGTCTCTCTAACTAGCTAGAGATCTGGCTAGATGTTTCTAGTTTCGCACACCAACTTGGTTGAGGTCCTTCTCCACTTGGGTGCGGCACCTTACACACAAGCGTCCTCTGTTGTGTTGCCCCACAGGTTCGGATTCGAAGATTATTCGGGCCGGAGATGAATTGGGCATGCCCTCTACCATTTCGCTGTACAGCCCGTACAGTTCGAGGTTGCATCTTTTACTCCAGAACCCGTCAACACGGTTGGATCCTGCGCTTGATCTTGGTACTGATGTTATCTGTGCAATTTACTCCTTAGCCGAGGTAGGTGAACTACTTGACTACTTCGAAGTTATATGTGTTTAGCTGCCTATTCTGACGCTCTGTTTTATGTCCTTTGTTGAGGACAGTATATACTTTGTTGTGCTGTAATTTCAACCGCTTCCGTCTCAGTGTTAGCAAATGCCTCATTGACGGCTGGCTGGGTTCCGCCAATCGCGTCAATTTCATCGGCATACGCTAACAATTGTACGGACCTTTGGAAGATCGTGTCTTTAATTTTGGCGTGTGAATTTGTACGATCTTCCACAGGGCGATGTTGAAGGAATCAAAGAAGAGCGCATCGCCCTGTCTATAATCTTTTTTAACATTGAACATTGAAGATCTCGGTGAGTTCTTTATCGAACTTTGAGGAACAAGAGTAATTTCTTGGCAGTTGCCTTCAGTTCCTTTAACTTCTCAAAGAGAGCCCTTTATAGACTCTTAAATGGTAAGAGATTGAGCACTGGAATCTTCGAATGGCAGACGTTGATGGTGAACATACTTTAAGTGTAACTTAACAATTCCTATCATATATAAACACAACCATCAGGCCTCTAACCAATAGCAAAGAAGGTTATGCTGTGTATTTTATGCTTCTTGATAGGACAGCCGCAAAGACCAACTCTCTGTTTACCTGCTGGTATGTTTAATGAAGCTAACTGAAGCCACACAACATCAAAACTAGAATTGAGGAACCTAATTTTGTATTCCAAAAATTTAGTCGAAAATAGGAAAGAAAGTAAGAAATTTTAGGTTCTGAGCAATAAGTCGTTAAGTGCCAAAGTTCAATATCCTTTTTCTTTCTTTTGAACGACGACACTTCACTGCATCCCCACTGGTCCGAATGTGTGGTTCGCCAATTCGACCTCAAGAAATATCGGGCGGCCTCCCTGTCTCGGATCACTTCATCACTGAGGCCGATCAAATTCTGTTGTTATTGCATTTGGGTGATCCTGGAGTTCTTAGGTCTTCTCTTTCGCGGTTGCTTTGGAATGATATTGCCTTCTTAGCGGCGTTTGAAGGATATCTCCTTTGAACATGAAAATACCAACTAAGCCGGTCATGATCAACTTTCTTAGCGATGGGTTCTTTGACATGAAGACTTCCTCGGATTGTTGAACTTCTTATTATATCGAGCTTTGTTACTCCCACTGTCATGCGAAGCATCTTCATCTCAGTTGCCGCTAATTTGTCTTTTACGCTGCCCAAACATTGTGAACCGTTTGTGAGCGCCGGACGTACAACTGTGGTGTAGAGCCTTCCTTTCAGCTTAGTGGGCATTTTTCGGATACAGAAGTTGGCTGATTTATTTTCCCGCCATTTCATCCACCACACGCTTACGCGATGGTTGACGTCATCACAGGTTCCTTCGCTATTGATCACAGATCTCAAATATTTGAACTTTTCGCACTTGGGAAGGACTTGTGGTATGAGTGGTTCGGAGATAGGGCAGCACGGGTAATTGGTTTTTTCTGACTAATGCGGTACCCATTCCCCTCCAGAACATCCACCTCAAATTGTCTATGATATTGCATGTATTTTCCATACTTGTGTCAGAGCCCCGGATGCCCCGATACTTTTAAGAGCCGAGCAGAACCACTGCCAAACAAAGACTGCAACAAAAACGAGACATCGAGTTACTTGCTGTGCGTAACAAAATGCTAGGAGTGTTCATCACCTGACTGAAAAGTCATAACTAGCAAACAAAGTAAACTATTTCATTACTGTTTAAATTTGTCACAATTACCTAAACTGTGTTTGAGATTGTCAAAATATAGTTAGTCACTCATGTGCATGCCGTTTGGCTTAACTTTTTCAACAGAATTCAAGAATTATAGCCACAGCCAATTTCTACCTTCCGTGTTCGAATCATTGTTATAACCCGAATCGAACTAATCAGAGAACATCATTACAATGATTTCCTGATTTACCATCAAAAATTCTTTCAAATTCTGAAACACAGACTCATGCCTATGCATTTTATGCTTCTGTCATTGTATAACGCGCCTCAATAAGATCCACTTGCATTGAACTCAACACTCAACGTTCGATCCGCTATAAAAAAATAATCGGACATGTTGAATTTGCAAACGTATTTTACCTCATTGGGGTCCACCAAAAATTCACAGAATTAGACTTGCAGATAGTCGTAAATGTGGCTCAAGTCCCCCATAAACTTTACACAAATTCAACACAACATTTTATTTCGCTTAAGCACCCTCAAACGGGTAGATAAAAAATGATGGAAAGCGATAAATGAAACAGCTATTCAGGCACACAGAACAACGTAGACCCGAGAGAAAGGATCAGCATGATTAGAAAGCCATTCAGATGAGCCATTCGAAAGCATTCCACTCAAGGCCACTCAAAAGCAAGCCAGCGCAACGCACGCAGTGCGAGCGTTCACACTCACAGCAACAGCAATAAATTGCACATTATTTGCAGTTCCTTAGGCCATCGATAAGGTCCACGATTCGCCTTCGCCTTTGCCTTTTCCCAACGCGGGGTGGAACTCCTCCTCCTTTGATCGCATTGCTTGATACGAACTGGAGTCCTTCGCACAAAGGACTCTTTGTAAAATTGCTCAGCGTTACAGATAAGCGCTTTGCTTAAGTTTTCACGGATACCTAATAGAATTAAAGTGAACGAACGACGAACAGTCAACTATACAATTCGTGCTGAAAGTAATTTATTTGAGAGGTTTTTCAGTTTTGCTAAAAGTTTCCGAGGATATTATTTGCAGATGACCTTTCTGCTGCGGCAGAACTATTTCACCATCTGGAAATGGAATTATAAAGCTCTATTGAGTGGTCCAAAGGTAGTGCCAGTGATATAAATATTTGTAATGGAGCGAGACCGCAGGAATGCCGCTTGAAAGGGGAATGTGAAGCATTATTCAACGTTGAGGTTTTCTTTCATTTCAACAAGGCCTGCATCTTATGCCTCATTGCCCTCGTTTTTCTTCTCTGGAATTAACTAATTGGAGTACAAGATGGATGTGGGAGAAGACTGCCAAAAGTTGTGTATTCGATTTGCGGCTTCGCGAAATGGCTCTTGGATTTCAAAAGTTGGCAACAATAGGCACGCCACGTTAATTTTTTTGGGGAATTGGTAAGCCAAACGTTGTCAGCATTGCGAGAGATATCGTCGCGTTGATGCTCATCTGACTGAAAGGAATTGTAAACTTTCAAGTTTCGGCCTCGTCTCGAAATTAAACTCCATCATCGGTTAGTTAAGCTAGACTGGTGTTTTCCACGTGTGTTGTTTGGTAATTCTGTGATTATACTGTCCCCTTTCTCTTGAGATCTTACCTACCATAATTGTGGTTTAATCTGTAGAATTGTTTGGGATAGGCCAGTTTCAGGTCCAGCCTCTAATGGCAAATTTCGTTATATCCCTGAGGTCTGGAACCCAGCATAAGTACTTTAAGAACTTCGCCTCAGTATGAGATCAACTTGTTCCTGATATCTATTCCGAAAAATGGGTGAATATCCGCTTGAGTGTCAGTGTTATCCATCATTCCGGCCGCTTCCTTGACAATAGGTTGAAAGAGTCAGTCATAGTTTTCGATTTCCTTGTCAGAGTCCCACAAGCCTAGTCACTTCCGACCTGAATTCACCGGTCTGTCGATACTCTTTCTCCAATGTCTGCTTCCAAGTTAAGGGGAGACTATGCACTGTTTGCCAAATTTAGTTTAGTCCCATCTTTGCATTAGCTCTGGCTTACGAAGCGTGTGCTTATACACCCCCGCCGTAATTGTAGTGAAAAATGTGCTGTCATTACAAGTGCACTCAAGCCGTCATTTTAGACTGGTATAAACCGAATAAGACTGTGTTGTAAGTGTTTTAAGTTGTTTTTATCAAAAAAAAAAAACCCACAGAATAATAACACAGATCTTGAAGAAGACTAGCGGGCTTAAATCGATCCGCACTACTTATTAATCGGTTTTAAAGATTCACAAGATAGTCTTCAAGATTTTCTATGAGACTGCCGAATACTTGATTCCAATAAAATTGTGTCGTACCACAATAACACGTAGACCAGACACAGTTCAGTTCGGTTCAAGGCCTTCCGATCTCGATATCCAATCTAAAAGATGTCACGCAAGCCCAAACGGTCATGAAAGCATCCTAGACAGATTACGTATAAAACAAACAGTAAGTGGCGCCCCTTCGGTGTTACCTCCATACAAGGGAAGAGTGCAAATCAGAAGAACTCCATCTTTGTCTACACAGATGTGTTGAAGACGGACAAGGGAACAGGCGCGAGCCACTCCTTCAAATTGTTAAACATGTACTGTTCGATTAGATAACCTGAGCATAGCAGCTTTTTTTCAGCGTAGGTCCTGGCGGTCAAAAAGCGGCCAAAATGATATCAATGTGGGAAATACCACCGACTGAATTTACAATTCTAAATGACAGTCAGGCGGCCATCAAAGCAATCGGTTGTAGAAATCAAGTCCTAGCTGGTCGCTAGCTGCAATAAGGCAGCAGATGAACTTGCTAGAAAAGAGACCGAATCCAACCCATCCCAAGCTACTGCCATGCTTCAATTCACCTCTTGCTGCTGTATATAGCAAAGTGGACAAATGAATAATGGAGCAAGCTTATGGAAAGTGGAACTCTCTTCCCACATGTGAGACCAATCATGGCCTAGATATAGTAGTGCCTAAACAGACATACTTCTTCAATGTAGCAAAATGCTACTGCGGATGTCGTAGTGAGGCGCTAACTGGTCATGATATCCTTTGAGATACCATGAACAAAAAATGGGACTTACCCGTGACACAATATGCAGGGACTATGGAGACGGGGAACAGATTGAGGACACTTCCCACTGCCTATATCATTGTCCCAGTCTCTGCATAGTGAGACAGAGAATAATGGGAGACTTCTTCTTTCAGACCCTCCGAGACATGGTATGGCACCTAATTTCTATTTGTAGGTTTGTCAAGACCACAGGATGGCTGGAAGGACATCACATTTAACATCTATAATTCCCACAACTATCAACGAGTAGGAAGGTTTTCCCCATGGGCATATGGGTCCAATAAGACCCATGGGAGTAGGAATAAGAGAGAAGTGAACCGCGGTTAAATCGCGTCTTCCTACACACCTGACCTAATCGAAGGGCTTCCCAGCCATTTCAAGCCATCACCAAATTTTGCCCAACATGTGATTTCTTTAATGGAGTACTGGAGAAAGTAGCTATCACTGTCTTCGACAAAAGCTCATCTGTTTGGTTCAATAGGCGACAGCATCTGTTTAATTTTCAGAAGTTGATGAAGATAATGCAATCGTCCCGCAGACTCATAAATACTTCTGGTGAATGTCCGAGATAGAATCACATTGCCTCCGATGATATTTTGGTTATGTTGAAACAGCTGGGTACTATGCTCTACAAAACTATTAGTCGGTCGAAAGAAAAAATATGATATGCTCCTTAGGTCATTCACAAGCAAAGTTGAAGGCGTATACATGATCCTGCCTGCGAGAAAGGCGAATGGAGGTGAAAACTTTGATCAGGTTCAGACTAGTCCAAGAAATAATTGGAATAGATTCTTACGCGGTTAGACATGGTCCTGCTTCTGTTTTCACTATATGGCGCATCGACATTGGTCTCATCTCGAACAGTTTTCTAAGCTCTATCCACCAGTATTTTCTGATTTACTTGTCGGCATTGGATATGTTTGATTTTCCTCCAGCATTGCTGCACCCACGGCTGTATGGCGCAGTTGGTTGAGTGCATGCTTTGGGTTCGAATCGCAGTGAAAACAAAATGAGCTTTTATCTGGTAATCTTGTCCAGTAATCATTTGCCGTTGGGATTAAATTGTACTGGCAGTTCAATAAGCTAACCAAACCAGCTGCATCCATAAACTCCTCATTTAGGTTGATGCTTGTGCACATTTCTCGCAACGTATGTAGCTCCATTCACGATTGGTTAACAAAGAAGAACAATATTACTCGAATAATTTCTTCCTTCCTTTAAGTTCCCTTAAGTCCTGGGAGGAAGACCATCTCAATCTCAGATGATGATACCGGACTTTTCACACAATTCACAAAGCTTGAGTAAGCCATCAAAGCTAAAGGGTTCATGTAAAACATGCTTCGCAATATGAAAGAACAGATGCATGAAGGATACAACCAAGGAAGCAGCGATCCATCCAAAATTACTACCCAAACATGCAAGCCGAATTTGATGAAGCTCAGAGATTTTGCCTTCCATCCTTTCAACCTAAACAAAGGTCTGCTCCGGATTGCCGACAAAGTTCTGCACATATTTTGCATAGTTCTCCAGTTCCAATGGGCACAGTGATGATCCGTCGAGTTTGCTTAGAGGAGTAAATGTTGAAAATGCTCCTCAAAGAGACAATTGAAACCGCCTCCCTCTCACTGGCAGTAGATACCAGCAGTGGTCTGATTCAGTGGTGTTTGAACGAGGCCATCGCCAATGGACAAATTCTCGCTGTCATTGAATTTAATTTTGTTTTGAGAATAAATTACGACTGTTGGCTATTGGCAATGTATCCGTTGACATTTCCCTTTGTAAGGCTGCTTAAAATTATTTCCGGATCCGTTACTAAATCACATTCCATTGAATAACTCTGCGCACAGATACGAGGTCAACGATTCTGTGATTTCAAATTGTCCATGTGCCAGTAGGTGCGGGTAAATAAATGTTTGAATTTATTGCCACGCTTTTCATGGATTTTTAATTCATTAATTATTGGTGTTCAGGGGGATGACAAAACAATTTGCCACATTTTGAAAATTTCACTTCGATGGAAGGCGTGATGGTGGAAACTTCAGCAAGCGGAAATGCATGCTACTCTCATAGTGGTCTAGTATAGTATCTTCCAAGTAGGACCTTGACAGTTGATAGCGGCCATATTGTTCAAGCTAACATTGGATGTCAGTCATTTTTAGAGGTTCATTATTTCTAGATGAACTCGTACGTCAACATCCGAAATTTGTTGAAATGGGAATGATAACAGTCCAAATGAGATCCAAGAGCATTCAGAAAAGCACCCAGAAAAGTGTGAATTTTGAGCTGACGGTGTCATCGGTCCAAGCGCCAACGGTGAGGTCTCTAGGTTCCCAACTTCGTATGGCCTGAATTGGTATTTCTGCACGAACGGTTCAATGGTCATCTCACGTGGAGTGATGATGTGAGCAGATCACCTAGATCGTTTGAACCCGTTATAGTTTTTCTTTAAGTATTTTCTGAAGTGCCAAATAAGCCACATGCCACAAGGCCCTATAAGGTCAAAAAAAACCATTCCATTCAGTCGGGAACAGGACGTACCTAATCCATGCCTTCAGACCCATCCATCTTGGGGTCCAGACAGACCAGAAGGTATATGACACGAGCTCTTCAAGCAGTCTGATCGTTGGTGTGGATCGAGAGTATTGCGACACAGTTCACAAGGATGTCCTGACAACTTAAAAGACGTTCGCGTAAAAATGGACAACCTCCCAGCCCAAAGACTCAAACTTGTCTCTACTACCTATGAATGTTGACCGCTAGCCACATTTGACTTCTTATCTGTTTTAAGTGCTTCTTCTTCTTCTTTGGCCGGCGCTACAGTCCGGGGGACCTGGACCTCAACCAACATGCCTCTCCATCCAGCTCGGTCTTGTGCTAGTTGCTTCCAGCCACGCACATTCTTTATTATACCACCGTAGGCGTGGTCTTCCTTTACCGCGTTGTCCCTCGGGGTTGGAGTCTAAGACCTTTCGGACCGGAGCATTGGTATCTATACGCTCGACGTGACCTAACCATCTGAGATGAGAGATTCGAACTCGTTTGACCAGGTCGATGTCGCTGTACAGCCCGTACAGCTCGTCGTTCAGTCTCCTTCTCCAAACACAATCCGTACATACGGGACCGAAGATAATTCGGAGGACTTGTCTCTCGAAGCGCCCAAGAATATCCTCGTCCGCTTTAGTTAATGTCCATGCTTCTGCACCATACAGCAAGACCATCGAGAGATGGTCTTATTCCTCAGTGGTTTACCGAGTGCGAAAATGCAGCGGTTGGCCAACATGATCCTCCGTTTTATCTCCGCAGTAGTGTCGTTGTTTATATTTACTTCGGAGCCTAGGTAGACAGTCTTTCACTACCTCGAAGTTATAGCTGTCTATAGTGACGTTTTGGCCAAGACGTCGGTGCTGGTGGACCTTGTTGGAAGACAGCATATACTTCGTCTTACCCTCATTAACCGCAAGCCCCATCTTGGCCGATTCCTTCTCGATGCTCCCAAACGCCCCACTGACAGCCCGTTGTGCTCTTCCGATGATGTCAATATCATCGGCATATGAGAGCAGTTGCACAGATTTGTGGAAGATCTGGTGTTGACATTTGAGTTCCGCACGATATTTTCGAGAATAATATTAAAAAAGTCGCATGACAGTGCGTCGCCTTGTCTCAATTCTTTTCTGACATCAAAGGTCTCGGTACAATCTTTACCGACCTGGACAGAGCATCGGGCATTCTCCATCGTCATTCTGCAAAGGCGAGTTTTGCAGGGATGCCAAAACTAGACAAGGCGCTGTATAACTCGTCTCTGTAAATACTGTCATACGCGGCCTTAAAGTCGATGAATAGGTGGTGGGTATCAACTTGTTTTAAGTACATACCTAAAAATAGAAACGAAGACGTTAAACAGCACGACCGCCTTCAACTATCAAAATCTACCAATTCCCACTGGGACTTCCCTCACTTTCCTCGGCTCACTCGATAACATTTCGCATACAACATTAAGCAAGGATACGTCATTTGCCAATGAGAAGGCATTTTCCTGAGATTTGATAACTCAGTCTCATCAGCTGACCAAATGACAGCACACATGTACCCGCCCCTCGGTCGCGTTTAATAAGACATTTGAACTTTGTCTTTTGCACAAGGGACCAACGATAGCTGTAGCAAGCAGAAAGAAAGTCCCATCAAGCTCGCCCATCCACACACCCACGTCCATCAACGAACATCCTTTATCAATCCCTTCCATTAAACATGACTTAATCTTAATTGCATTGGGCGTCAATCAAAAGTTTGAATGTATTATGTTCTCATGTTAATTTCGTTTCTGTCAATCAAAAAGCAATTAAGGGAGGGAGCATATCTTTTCCCCGCTGCTCCCTTTGAACGCGCTAAAATATTTATTTCACTTTCGGAAACAACATCAACGTTGACAATGACACCGAAGGACAATTACACATGGGAAAACCCAATTTTATCAATTTTCTTGGTCGCCTTGGTTCTGTTGGCTGCGGCTATCTATTATGCGGTAATTAGTTAATGGCCAGTCGTAAAGCACTCACTGGTGGGTGGGGTGGATACATGAGAAAATGATTTGCCACCACCCTAGTGGTGGGTGGACTCGTGCTTGTATGGAATGGCCTTGGTGGCGTGCTCAAATTCGTAGTTGCACGCATTCGAATAATTTATTTCCACAGTCGCTGTGAGAGGTGCTTTTAGGCGCACCGTTGTGTTTTGTGGATTTCCGTAGTAACCTGCCGCTGGGGCTTACACTTCGTTTCACCCATTCTCCCTGTGCTGAGTAACTACTTGAGTATGGCACTCAGTCTGGGTTGGCTGCTTAAGAGACTTTCCCTTGGGCTCGAATGAAGTAGGTTTTACACATCTAGTGCTGGTGGACTTTTTGGGTCGCCGCATTGGATTGTAATGCAAGACCACATTGACTTTAGGGATAATTTCGTATGTAAGAAGTACGTAGGACTCGTTGTCCTTGTCGTCGTTGCACTTAACTGCTGCGAGACCCCAATTACACGAGACTGGAACAAGTCCCTGGCGCAAGCAGAACCTCTTGAGCAGTTTCTTGGGCAACCATTCGCTAGAGACTCCTTGTTGTCTGTTTCCCACGGGGTTATCATGTGCCCCAAAATATCGGTCTCTCCTGACTTTTGCTGTTCGCGAAGCTCCTTAGTTTTTCTGCATTTTGATAAAGGACATCCCTTTAGTATTGCGCGGCTGCTATTTTTCATCTTTGATTGTTCCCGGCATGTTACGTCCAAACCGAGCTGACTTGCACCGACAAAGGCCTTGTCTCCTTTTCTGGCTTGCTCCACGTCACCGACTTTAAACAGAGATTACAATTGTGCCTTCTTAGGCATTCGCATACGGGAACACCTCCGACAATGATCACAGAATATGACAATCGTGTAAGCTTGTTTAGTTGTCACCTGGTAGTCTGGCCTGGTAGTCTTGTTAGTCACCTGGTAGTCAGGAGTGACACTAAGTTGATTTGCCTCAGCAGACGCCAGAAGAGGTATATGTCTTAGGATAAGCTGCATTCAGCCGATTATGGTTCAATGACCACATATGCTTCAGAATATGGAGGAGATTCTTATCTGTTTACAACCATGTGCATGTTCCGTCGTCCCAGAGCAAAAATAGGTTAACCGCCTCTTGCCCAACTTAATCTATTAAAAAAGGGTCCAGAAAGGCCATCCAACTGTTTGTGAATCCCAAAGAAGCAGCGATGCACATGGGATTTTGGACTCGTTTTTCTGCGTATATCATCCCTATTTGCATTGACTCCATGCGTCAGTCAATAAGCGCCCATTGTTCCATCGATTCGCGGACTCGCTTGATGTTTGTTATGTTGCGCGATCTTGCTTTAACGATCAACTGATATGTTGATCAGGTCTAGCTCGTGCATTCTGAGCAAAATGTACTTCATCATGGGACCATAGGGTACGCCATCGATGGTGGCTTTTTTCGTAACGGATATTAAAGGAATACTTTTCACTCGACGAAATCTACGTCGACGGGTGCGTGCTTGGAATTGGGCTTGAATACAGGACGTCAACGACCATAAATTGCCAACAAAATTTGTTTCATAAAGCAGAAATATCATTGACGTCTCACTGACGAGTGACGTAACGCCTTAAAGATATCCACTGCCTCAAAAAAGACAACGCAACCAAAGGACCAAAGGAGTACAAGTTTACATTTCCCTTAATCGTCTCAAGGCAGATGCTACACATTCCAGAATATCAGTTGTACATTGCATCCCATCGAAGTTTCCTCTAAGAACCAAGTTTAGCAAGAAGATAACTCCTCCCTTTACCGAAACTGTAATTATGATGAGACAGGAGGACTTAGCTCGTCCCACCGAATGGACCCAAGCCTTCAGTACATTTGTATCAGTGGTGATGTTCAGAGCTCTGCGATAGAATTAAATCATTCTGTTGTTATGCCTTCTTGAAGCCTGATACACAACCCTTGTCATAATTTTAAGATGTTCCCGTATAAGTGAGTCTCTCGTTTAGTCATTAGTGTTGTAATTAAACACCTGACGCGTCTTGGAAGACAAAATTAAATTTTGACATAAACGATTCTCATTTGGTTGTTGATTGATGTTGTCATCTGTGATGTCAATACGAGACATAACGAGATGAAGCACCGAATTAACGAGGTTTTCATTATCTTGGATAATACCGTCTGTCGAGCGGCGGCTTTGTTTCCACTCTTTGGCTGTGAGATACTAAATGATACGATTCTTGTCACTCCTCGTCTTCTGTGCGTGACGCTACAGTCCGCTGCTGCCG
The DNA here is from genome assembly GCA_916610145.1 of Eristalis arbustorum. Lineage (NCBI taxonomy): Eukaryota > Metazoa > Arthropoda > Insecta > Diptera > Syrphidae > Eristalis > Eristalis arbustorum. Next base: position 38,410,813 of record OU744319.1, read on the forward strand.
GCTCCAAGCTATTATATTCCTTGATCATTAATTGTGATTCGAAAGAGACTGCTACTTACTATTTGAAGGTGTAATTTGTGCTCAGTAGCTTCATCCACACACAATATTTCTTTGGTTGTCCGCCATGCATCGAATAATTTTGTGGCCAAAGACAACAGCTGGAACCATAGTATATTGATCTGGGTCCTTATCCACTATGGCAAGGAGTTGGCAGATGGACTTAACACAGCCCAACTACCGAATGTGCTTCAGCGCCTTAGCTAACAGTGTGGGCTCTCGTTAGGTTACACGATAGATTGATACACTTGGACCATTGTTGGTCCATTGTGATACATAAAGTCGGACTATTACCACCAATTGACAACTCCAGTAGTAGTATTGTTGTTAATTTGATCTGTAATGAATGAACAAATAGACACCTCCATGGTCTATTCATCCCAAACTAGACGTTCAAGGGTGCAATTCGGAAACCCGTCACGTGCCATTTTTCTAGCCTGGGGACAGGGGAGGTGCCTTTGGACATGTTGGACACCTCTCATCCGTTCTCGATTTCCTCCTCTGAGATCGGGAACGATTGATTCTGAACATTTGCGTGTGAACTTCCAACCTAACCACCGCTCTGTTCCCAACATCATTGCCTATGGCTTCAGCAACCATTTGACCCTTGCCGCCAACATCGAAGTTGAGCTTCAAGATGCCGCTACCATTGAGACGGTGGATCGTACCGGTTGGTTGATGCCATTTTTCACTTATGATTCACCTTTTAAGCAAGGGCAACGTCTATTCAGTCTTCTCACAGATGCAGGGTGGAGGATTGTTCCAATTGCCAAGTTGTCCGCCCTAGCTCAAAAAGGGCTCTGTTGACACTGTCCCTCTATAGTTCATATAGATCATGACTAAATGGGGGCCTCCTTCCAGCCGGGACTGAAATCACCCGGATTGGTGCTTTCAATGAGTGTTCAATGGAGTAAGCCTATGATATATCACTGGCGACAGTTCATCTAATGCTTCGATTTCAGTTCCACTGGTTTGATGAGTTCATCATGCTAATTTACTCAATTCAACATCTACATGCATTGGCCACCATTTCTCTTTCCACCCAATAAAGGAAGGTTGCAAGTCTTCCAAATCATGCTTCTTCAAGTTAAAATCCTTCCCAAGAACTAACGTTTATTTCCAAAATTTTAATCATAAAATAGGAGATAATCTGAAAGATTAATTTCTCCAATGTTAAGAATTTCACAACGAGCCGCCAAGGGATTACAGAGATCCATTGGAGAACTCAAGGGGCGCTGCTGATGGAAAATAAATTAATTATGGCCCAGAAACGAGGTCAAAGACAGCCTCGTGCCGCCGGATGGATCGACGACGTAAAGAACAACAAGACAATTTGCACAAGGCACTGATACTCTGACGATGAGCGTTCAATGAAATACGGATTTAGGGGATTACTCAGTTACAGGCCTTCCATATCCGACATGGATTTCCGAAAATTCATCAATCTATAAGTCATTTTCGTCTATGTGCACACACAAGAACGCGGCAAGGCGGCAAGGCCAAACTTAAGTGTGCCAACCGGCAGATATCGACGACAGTCTTTGTACGTACACAAAGCGGACGTAAAACGTGTCAATCAGTGTTAGTCCTTCAAGTTTGTGGACTTTTATTCTATGGTTTTGTGGGGTTGTTAGTGAATAGCTGAGGATTTTGTCAGAGCAAACATGAGCTGCGCACAATACACTTTAATTGGGAAACGAGGACCAATCGCTCTTGGCAGCTCTCTCTGCTTGGATCTGTGCACAAAAGCTAAACACTAGCAGGCTCGAAAACATGATCCCCAACAACCCTATCCTGTGAGTTTTTCTATTTCCCGCCGAGTGTTGGACGGTAGGTAGACTAGATTGGTTGTTATGGCTGACACTTAGGCCACCCGAATCGAATAACTCCTCTTTCTGGAAGCACTTGGTGCTGCAACGAAACAATTTAGCAGAAATTTGCTGATTCAGTCTACCCAATGTGAGTTTTCACTAGACTAGACAGACGAGCAGACGGGGTGGTGCGTGGGCAGCTCCTACTCCTCCTCCTCCTCCTTGCAGCTTCTGCAGAAATGTGGAAAGCCTATCCCACCGACAGTGGTAAGAGCCTCTTAGCCATTTAATCCGCTCAGTCACAGTAAACGTTCAAGTTTGAGTCCATATAAGCTTTCCTATGCCCTACCATGCATAGCAAGTTCCTCAGTGTACGATAAGTAGAACGGCGGAGATCTTGGCGACTTCGAATGAAAAATTCTACCTTTTGAAAGGTAGACACATGAGCGACTCTATAACTTGAAAGAAGACGTAGATGGCTCTCGCAAATCAACCACATGAGCACCGATGTTCCCGTGTCTTTGAATTCGGTCGTCTTGATCAAAGAAGGAGGCTTTACATTGGGAACTAATGCAGGTCCTCACGGACGGTGACTAGAAACAACGTGCCCGACGACATTATCACTTACAGCATTATTTGTCGTTGCTATGTGAAGTGTAAATGAGGCTTCGGGATGAATGAGCAACTAATGTCATGCTTAAGCAAGTTGCCGCAACATATTTAAAATGTACACCGACTCCTATACATGTGTTTGAATTGAAGTTGGACTATAGAACCAAACAACTTCTGTCGATTCACAGACTAAACGAGGGGCTGTCTTAATTTTAAAATGTCCGCTTTTTCGAAACCACCATTAAAATTCTCATGCAATTGTGAGGATATATTGAATTAAATTCTGTATCAAAATAGTAAAATAGAGTTTATGCTCTTCTTTGGAATGTAAATTGATACCTACGAGTGCAACTTCATAATATGCATACTTTACGTCTCATTGAATTAACGCACTATGGAATTATAAAAAAATATTTATATAATAAAATTATTATACATTAGCCAATTTTCCGAAATGCTCCTTCTTCAAATTCCAATTTCTGAAACATAACTTTCATCCAAAAGTAAGTTGTTTATAACTCTCTAGCTTAAAGTGGAATTTGAACATAATCTAGCATAGTTATTATGTGATTTGTATTAATTCTAATGTGGGGTAAACAACTGACGTCAAATTAAAAAAAATAAGCCCCGGAACACATTACCTTGTATTCTGTGTATCATGGGTTATCTTTGTCCCTGAATGCGATAAAATGACAAGAAACGAGTCACTTAGGAGCGAACTAAGACATATTCCCATCCCCATGACTAATGTTTGCCACTAACTTTGTTAAGGGAGTCTTCAATTCTGAAACTCACAAGTACTCACATAAGATGCTTCTTTGACTGAAGCGAAGATCCCCTGCAGCCGACTGTTTCGTTCCAAAAGTGAACCGTTCAATTTGTTCTCTCGGATCATGGGTGGCCGTCGGCTTTCTGGCAACATTACAAGTTAAATATGATAGTCTGCGACAGTGGTGACAAGAGACCCCAGCAACATCGAACTGGAGTGGATTATTGGTTGGGCCACTAACCACCATTACCACCCACAGTTCAATACGAAAAACGAAGAAGAACTTTCACAGAAAATGGTGAAAGGCCACTGGAGGGTATGCTTCTTCCACGTCTAACTAGACTGAAGGAAGTCTAGCTGGGGGGGGGGGGGGGGAATGCGGACAGTAACGCGATCTGGAAAATATCATTTCAATAAATTATGAAAAATACAATTTGCACTCATTCTCTTAAAGTTAATCCCCATGCAAAGGGATCCAAAGAAAGGCTGCATATTGGGGCTATGAACAGGGGTGAGCCCAATGTAATACACTTTTATTGGTATGTGAACATGTACATAGAGTAAACAGAAAAAATCAAAAACATCTCTTCGTTGAACAACACCCCGAACCAGTTATGAAACCCTATTTTAAGATCCGATCACCATCGTGTCCGTGGGTTATTTATACGCATTTTTCCCCACTTCCCCACGACGCAATTGAGCTTTTTGGTTATTTTTAACGCACATGTCGCACATTTCATGCAAATGAGCGATGATAATGGCACTCAACGGCACAGCGTGCACATATATCTGAAGTATCTGTATGCCATCATCGCCAATGGCTTCATGGTCGGTCAGTGGCGTTCTGGCTGTAACCTCGATGGTAGCGTTTGCGTCGCGGTTGAGGGCTTAACTCCACTAATTGAGTATCACTTAATTAAAGCTCGTAATGGTTAGCCTGTAAATAATCACCGACATAATGAAACATCAAAGCATCCCTTAAATTTGTATTAATCATGGTGGACGATGAAACATTTACATTATTCACAACAAACCCTAGATGCGTATCGGCACTGACATTCGGATGCAAATTGCATTGTCCAACAAGAACGCCCGCAAATTAATGGGATTTCGCAGTCTTATACCAGATAGAGCGCGTTGATTCATTGAATTGCCTTTGACCTCGTGGCAGCTAATGGATAACGCTGAATTATGCCATTATTTTAAGATTTACTGGTGAGGAGGGTCCATCCATTTTGAATTATGTCATTAGGACGAGGTTGCGAAATGATTTACTTTTTATTCGGATTATAATCTTAGGCTATCTGATATTCGTAGTTTCTTTAGTGATTCACAAATTCACTGAACAAAAGGATGTTGTTGCAACTACAACGAAATTTCAGCCTGGAAAAATTGGCAGTGTTTTGTACCGCATTTTTGGAGATTTTTGTCGTTAACTTCCATCTGCCACCCCTACCTAAGACCATTGTACACTGTTGGTGACGTTTTCTGACGCGTATTTATCGATTTTGAGGCTAGAGTTTATTCAGTTTATCCAAAATTGAAATGTCTACGCTTCAACAAAGTTGGTGACGAATTTCTTTAAGTTTCTTCCCAGAGGAGAGCTCTTTCTGACTTATTTAGTAAAAGAAGGTACTTGAGGCGAAGATCTGTGGAAACAAGCCAACTAGATGGCCTCTACATTTCCACAAATACCCGTGTTGTGCTATTTTCCCTCACGAGTGAAAAGGAGCTACAGTTTCAAGGCTTAGTTTAGGAGGCGAGGTACACTCTGACTATTGTCAATTGCCCCATGAAAACTACTGTAGCTTGTGTCGACAACGGCGTTTATGCCACAGCGGCCACCAATACTTCACGTCGACAAAAGCATTCCGAAAGATGTAAGACATTTCTCAAAAAGACCATAAGAAGGACATGTCGTCAATTTCTCCCCGTCAAGTGAAAGCGAAACAAAACCAAACTCCCACTCTGGATTTCAACCTCTTCAACCTCGTACAAGGTCATCTGCCCCACATCCACA